>OU898283.1:57738475-57978475 GCA_918026665.1 Diabrotica balteata
GACAAATTAATTACTATTTAACTGGAAATAAGCCATATTTAAAGATAAAAATACGTTTATTGGCGTTTCAATTTCCACTTCGGAAATCGTTCTCAAAATACAAACAGTAAATTAAATTAAATTAAATTAAATTTACTGTTTGTATTTGAGAACGATTTCCGAAGTGGAAATTGAAACGTCAATAAACTTATTTTTACCTATTAATTGTGGCTTATTCCCAGTTAAATAGTAATTAATTTAAAATGCCACAAGAAAATAGCTTCAGAACGATGGAAAGACAAAGGAAAAACAGGTAATTGAAAATTTATTTAATGAATGGTCAAGTTGATATATTTAAATTTTATAACATACTATTTTTCTGTGGGTACAATTTCTCATGATTTATTTTATTTTTGATCTGAAAATTTGCATTTGATAACATTTTGTGAAAATATTTGACAATTTATTACATTGGTTGAGAGACAATTTTTCGTATTTGCAACAAGTGAGGTCTTTTAAAGTTTTATATGTGGCGGCAATATTACTTAGAGAAAAGAAATGTCTGTGACAAGAAATAAAAGCAAATAAAACAAAAAGAAAATTTAGAATAAGAAGACATGTCAGAAACAACAATTTGAAACGCTCAATACTCCGGAGTAATGGGGTTTTTGGAAGTGTAGAACTTCCAAATTTCAGAAGAACTGAAAGAGAAGTGATGGAAAAAAAAATACTAAAAATAGGGCTAAGCTCAGAGGAACAAATTTAAATGGCAAAGAGACACTAAATCTCAGTGAGTGTTCGGGCTAGCTTCAATGCACTGGATTGTGGCTTTAAAGATATAAACAACAATAACAAGAGATAATGAGCTAATGAGACAAGAAAGAAATGAGGCCTGGTAATATCAAACGTGACACAACTGAAGAAGTCACTGGGAATAAATTTATAGAAAGAGAACAATAGGAAGGGAAAAGAAGGGCGCCAACTCAACGATAGTTGAGATTTTGAAGTAACAAATGAATCTGGAGATAATACTCTGAAATACAAAAATACTAAATAATAATCTTGTTTTGCTAACGGAATCTAAAATAATTATTTAATTTAATAAATATGTAATTTAATAGGTGTAGCAGCATGGATTGACTGCACCCAAACAAAAACATCAAAACATTAGGTTATGTCAACATGTCAGAATTTCCGAAGTTACTTCGTAGATATGACAGCTTGCGCCCTGAAAAGAACATTGCGCAGAATACAGAAGGCTGTACCACATTTTTGTAGAACCTTTTATATTCCACAAAAAAAGTTAGAGAAGAAAGGAAACCAAAAAAACTTAATGATAAGATATGAAATAGATCGGAATTTAAGTTTGACTATATAAAAAAATGACCTTCTGTTCTTTGCAAGTAAATCAAGGAAAATTTTATATTTAAATTATTTCGGAACTCAAAAATAAATCTCTAAAGAAATACTAAACTGCAAGGATAAATTTGGTTGTATGATAAAGAGATAATACGTATGAAATGATTTACTTACATGGAGCTGCAGCACGCCAAAAAAATCTTCCTTTTATGTGGAACTCTTTAGATTATTGTTTATTTTAAAAAAATTAATTATTATTATAAATATTTCTATTTTTTCTTCCCCAAATTATCTTCCTTGCTCCAATTCCGTCACTTTGAAGGTGAAAAAATTTCACCGGTTGACGTGGCTGCGTATGAGTTCTGACCAAAACTGATCGTTCCGCTTCCGCATAAAATCGATCTTCCTTTCAAAGCGATAACAGCGCGTGTCGGGAAAAATGTCGATTTAAAATCGATCGTAGGCGGGTAATAAAAATTTCTTAAGGGGTTAATCAGTAGCGTAAACGCTACATTCTCCCTCATATCCAGCAAAAAAAAAGAAACTTTAGGAACTTTTTTTTTGTGGCAGAACGATCTAACGCTGGGTCGACAATGAACGTTGATACGTTAAAATTGAACATTTTCCTCACCAGTCAACCAATTGCTCAGGAATTGGAACAAAATCAAGGACGAAATAAAATATGGAACGAAGAATATGAGACGAAGTCATACAATTTTTTTAATGAGATAATGTATGTTAATTTAGTATAAACCAAAGATAAAAAAATATATACATTTTAAGTTTAATTCTATAACCTTACAGATCAAGTTAACTTTTAACACTACTTATCTACATTCTCAAGTATTGTAAAAACAACCATTCGTTAAAACTACATTATAGGTGTGTATTAACAACCCTAACACAACATTCCAAAAACATTCATGACAACAAAATTCAAACAAAGTCCTATGAACTTTACCCAACGTTGACACTAGAGCGACCGATTCTATTCGTCACCATAGAGTTCAATGAGGGCCTAATTACTTAGGACTAGTTGAAACTACAAACCTAAACATATATATGGTTCGGGATATTAAAACATATTGAAAATTCAAAGTAAAAGATAATACAATACACCTACTTGCTCTAGCAGCGGTAGGAAAGCACACAATCGTAAAGGTTGCTAGTGCCTTAGATACTAGCAAGCCCACTATACTCATGTATAGGGTATGCTAAAAAAAAGGTAAGAGATAACTGCAATCCCAACTCATAGTAAAGGATATGCACAAAAGGTAAAAGATAATTGCACAAAAACTCACTTCTACCCGCTATACACTTGGTAGAAGGAAGATAAAAGAGATCCTAACTGTAATACCTAAACTGTACTATTGACGTGTTTCCAATTCTTTACTCACGACAAGAACAGTAAAGGACAGATTTTTAGGACTC
Organism: Diabrotica balteata; assembly: GCA_918026665.1. Lineage (NCBI taxonomy): Eukaryota > Metazoa > Arthropoda > Insecta > Coleoptera > Chrysomelidae > Diabrotica > Diabrotica balteata. The sequence continues at coordinate 57,741,245 of OU898283.1, forward strand.
TATAATCAAGATAAAGATAAGATAAATATTCATAAGATATAGATAAGAAATAAACTTATCCAGGTAAAGGTAAAGATAACTAACTTAAGGTAAAGGTATGAGATAAACCAATTAAGGTAAAGGTACGAGATAAACTCAATTAAGGTAAAGATAAAGATACACTCAAGGTAAAGGTACGAGATAAACTCAGTCAAGGTACAAGATAAACTCCATTACAGGTATGAGATAAACTCCATAAAGGTAAAGATAAACTCAATTAAGATACAGATAAAGATAACTCACATCTACCAATCCATATCACTAGTAGAGAGACAGGTAAACAAACAGTATACAATAAGATATGTTAAAACTCAAATACGTTGAGAAGGTAATACATAGGAGATAACAATCTAAGTTAAACAGACTTACTGCTGAATATCAGAACGATCCAATTCTAAGTGACACATTCTAATTTCAACTAAGAGACACTCAAGGAACAATTAATATGTATTGATATATTTCTGAGCCAAGTGAGGGCACACATTCAGGGGATCAATCCTGAACCCACGCTAAAACACCAACACAGTAAGTGAATATGAATGCATAAGCTTTATGGTCATGATCCACAAAACTATACAATACTTATAAAGAAAATCTTTGGAATGTTTTCCGAATTATCCCTGTAAATATCTATTCAACTCAGAACTCAAGATGGGGAAATTCCCATATATCCATCCTGTACTCCTATGATATGCAGTTGGACTTTTAAGCGAAAACAAACAACAAAAATTAACAAGTCCATAAACCAAGATAATAACCAACATTAAGATAAGATAAAAAAAGAAGGCAAAATAGCACAACATCTTATGGTTTTTTTGCCAGGTAAACAAAATAGATAAAGAGATCTTAAGCAACCAAACTGGTACAGAAGTGATAAGGGATCAATGAGATCTAACGATATAAGTTGAAATGGAAAATCAATCCGTCAATAACTATCCATTTAACCTGGTTGGGGAAGATTTGTCGGTTTGCATGTAGCACAGATTTTGCATTTAGCGATATAGCTACGTACAGTTTGACGCATCTTCGGACAGTAATAAAGTTCAGATATTCGACGGAAAGTTTTGTAGAAACCAAAATGAGCTGCAGTAGGATAATCCTGAAAAGTGGCCAAAACCTCTGCTCTATTAATAGTTAGAATGACTATCTTCCAATCCTACATTCCAGTAAAGGCATCCATGGAACTTAAGACATGTTTATACAAAACACCATGTTCAACTTTAAAATCAGGAATTTACCTGGTACATTCTGTACATTATACAACTTTTTTTTAACAATGGACTGGTTAGATGACGGACTCTCAACTCATACTCTAATTCAGGAGCTAACAGATGCTCTACCTTGAACGCAGACATATTACACAACTGACAAATATACGAGAGAATGAGTAAAAGTAGGCAAAGTTTAACTTACTCTTCTGACTCCAAATTAATATTCTGAAGGGATACCTATACCAGTAATGTTTAATTGTTTTGGTCCAGTTATGAAATCCAATGACATATACTGCTACAACACCCTAAGGAACCTAAAATTTCAAAGCTGTTATTTCGAGGTAGTGATTCAACTTATTGACTACTCCGGACTTGTAAAATATGTGAAATAGTTAACTTTAGTTATTTAAGTTTTTAATTAATTTATTATTAATCTAAAATTGTTATTTAATCAATCAAAAACAAAGCAATTTATTCAGTCTACACAGTATATAGCAAAACAAGTCGATTTAAGATATAGATATAAGGTAATGTCCAAAAAAAAATCGAAAAACAAAACTAAAGGTTAAAATGAAAATCTAAAAGCACAACCAGTGAAAACCACAACACCCAAGATCAAAATCAAAAGTTAAAGGAGATATATATATATATATTTTTTAAGGCAGAAGTGAAAAGAAGCCCCACGTGGGGCCAATTGAAACGCTCAATACTCCGGGAGTATTGGGTTTTTGGAAGTGTAGAACTTCCAAATTTCAGAAGAACTGAAAGAAAGTGATGAAAAAAAAATACTAAAAATAGGGCTAAGCTCAGAGGAACAAAATTAAATGGCCAAAGAGACACTAAATCTCAAGTGAGTGTTCGGGCTAGCTTCAATGCACTGGATTGTGGCTAAAGATATAAACAACAATAACAAGAGATAATGAGCTAATGAGACAAGAAAGAAATGAGGCCTGGTAATATCAAACGTGACACAACTGAAGAAAGTCACTGGGAATAAATTTATAGAAAGAGAACAATAGGAAGGGAAAGAAGGGCGCCAACTCAACGATAGTTGAGATTTTGAAGTAACAAATGAATCTGGAGATAATACTCTGAAATACAAAATACTAAATAATAATCTTGTTTTGCTATGATATATACTGGTTAGTAGAACTGAAATAAAACTCAAAATAGTAACAATAAATATATTTATAAAAAAAGTATATAGGTATATGTGTATAAACAATTTACATATAATGCAAAGCCAAATAACAGTGGTAGTGGATGGTGTACACATACAGTGGGACCTAATAGCCCCTCAACAAATGAATAATCACTACCACTGGCCAAATAAAGTATAAAATGTCAGTAAACAACAAGAATAGTCCGTATTGTAGCCAAAGTCTTAACACAAAAAGGTAGTCATTTAAATTTAAATTAGTTCTACTAAAATGAGATACAAGTTACAGTATGGGGAAGATATCAAACTTGATAAATCTATTACAATTCTATTAAATATATTACATCCAAAAAATGAGTCTTCAATACTCTTTATATGATGTTTTAAAAAAAAACCACATGAAATTTATTTCCCTTCCCAATATCAAAATTATTTTATATCAAATGTATTGTATTATAAAAAATATTATAGCAAAAGTGAGTTTTCATGCTCATTACATCATATTTAAGAAAAAAAAACCACATTAAATTTATTTCCCTCTCCCAATATCAAATTGTATTAAGTATATCAAAATGTATAAAAAAAAAATATATTATAGCAAAAGTGAGTTTGGTCAGTACTCTTGAAATCCTAATTAAAACCTAATAATACATGAAGTGTCCTTTTTTCCTCCCCAAATATTTTATAATTAAATTATCAAAAAAAAAATGTTCACCTTGTCATATGCATATGAAGAGGGTATACTACTAAATAGGAAGTAACAAAAGTTAAACAATTAAACAGTCAAACAACTTATCTTTCTTCTTCTTCTTCAGATGCAAATCCACTAATGGATGTTAGCGATCACATTTTCCATTAACTCTCTACTTATCTTTACAGCCCCATAAGTCCATAGGAAAATTCCTCTTGGCACGGTTACATCAGTTTATGGCTGTAAAGACGAATCCTGGGCACAAAACCACAACCAGTCACTGGTCTCTGGGTGACAGCAAAATCCACGGTTACATACACAAGTTGCTAACTAGTTTAAGGAATTTAGTTACTAGTCCTTGAGGGAATATTCTGAAGAGAATATCCTCAAGTGAAGTGACGGAATCTAAAATAATTATTTAATTTAATAAATATGTAATTTAATAGGTGTAGCAGCATGGATTGACTGCACCAAAACAAAACATTAAAACATTAGGTTATGTCAACATGTCAGAATTTCCGAAGTTACTTCGTAGATATGACAGGCTTGCGCCCTGAAAAGAACATGCGCAGAATACAGAAGGCTGTACCACATTTTTGTAGAACCTTTTATATTCCACCAAAAAAAGTTAGAGAAGAAAGGAAACCAAAAAAAACTTAATGATAAGATATGAAATAGATCGGAATTTAAGTTTGACTATATAAAAAAAATGACCTTCTGTTCTTTGCAAGTAAATCAAGGAAATTTTATATTTAAATTATTTCGGAACTTAAAAATAAATCTCTAAAGAAATACTAAAATGCAAGGATAAATTTGGTTGTATGATAAAGAGATAATACGTATGAAATGATTTACTTACATGGAGCTGCAGCACGCCAAAAAAATCTTCTTTTATGTGGAACTCTTTAGATTATTGTTTATTTTAAAAAAAATTAATTATTATTATAAATATTTTTATTTTATTCTTCCCCAAATTATCTTCCTTGCTCCAATTCCGTCACTTTGAAGGTGAAAAATTTCACCGGTTGACGTGGCTGCGTATGAGTTCTGACCAAAACTGATCGTTCCGCTTCCGCATAAAATCGATCTTCCTTTCAAAGCTATAACAGCGCGTGTCGGGAAAAATGTCGATTTAAAATCGATCGTAGGCGGGTAATAAAAATTTCTTAAGGGGTTAATCAGTAGCGTAAACGCTACAAATTATAGAGACAGAAAGTCAGGAGAAATCGGGAATCGAAAAATGTTTACAACTTATGCAGTTAAAAGCACAAAAAATGGATGAAACAAAGCAAGCAATCAAAGAAAATCAATGGAAAAAAACAAGCAATCAATAAATTTAATAAAAAAATACATGCAACAAAACAAGCAATAGAACTAAACAACATAAATATAGAACAGCGTCTGTAAAATTATGAACAGGAAATTAAAGGATGTGTAGAGGGTGAGAAATGGTACAACAGATGAAAGAAGTGGAGAAATGAATGAAGGAGATGTGATAAAGAATGACCAGAAAAAGGTGGAGAACGCTATTCAAGAAGACATGGAAGAAGTGGAGAAAAGAATCAAACAGAGAAACAAAAGAATCAATTTCGAAGACAGAAGAGAAATACTCATCCATAGTACCGGTGATATGAAAATACAGTTTGGCGGGGATGTGAAAAAATTACACCCAGTGCCGTTCATAAACAATTTAAAAAAGAAAGTACAATTCATTGGTAATTTTGAAACAGCCAAAGAAACGATCAAAAATCATCTCAAAGATTAGGCTAGTCTATGGTTTGACAGCAAAGAGGAAGAGTTTGACAGTTGGCACCAGTTTGAACAGAAATTTTTGAGCGATTTCTGTGGAAGAATCTAGCAATTAGAAATCAACAAAGAATTGCAAAATGGGAGATACAATGATAGGATGGGTTTCCCAGAAAAAACATACATATTACAAGTGTATAATAATGCAAAGCATTTACAATATAATTATTCGTCAGAACAATTAGTTGAACTGATTGCAAGACATTTTGAAGAAACGCTAGAAAACCATATTACTCTGCAAAATGACAAAGATATAGATAACTTGTGCCAATTCCTACAAATAAGAGAATCGGACTTGAGAGAAAGAAAGGCGAGAAGATCGCACGAAAATTACAGACCCAGAGAAACACCTGAGTACAGAGCTAAAGGACAAAATTAAAGGAGGGACTATACAAAAAGAGAATTCATTCCCAGGAAGGAAAACGAAAATAGACAAAACGGACGGGAAATTATGAACAAAGAAATCGCCAATGGAACGAGGACAGATATCGAGAAATCCAGAATCGAAACACCACCCGCACATATCACGAAAACAGAATTAATAATGGACGAAATAAACAGGAGTATCAATACATATCCGACAGACCAAGAGAAAATAGAAGACGGGTCAATAATACCCAGATAGAATATAAGAAATATAAAGAAGTCGGTCAGATAGCCAAGCGGGCTGGGCGGCCGATTCTTATTCGCTTCACTGCGAGTGATTCAGTGGATGTGGGCTTGATCCCCAGCTCGGTATATAGAAAACAAAAAGTCTAACGCAGCAGTTTAAAATTCTAGATGAATCTGCGGCTTAGACTAGAATATGTTGGTGTCTGATCGGCCTATGGTGGAGTAGTACGGCAAGAGATAAGAGCTTGCGTCTCGGTGATACTCCTCCATAGAGGCCTACCGGAAGGGCGCACTGCCTAAATACCTGTATATCTGTATATATATATATAATATATATATATATTTATATATATATATATATATATATATAATATAACAATATATATTATTATATTATTATTATTATATTAGACGACACGGTACTTATTGCCTCCAAGGAAGAAGACCTGCAACAACTTATAAATAGGGTAACCGGAGCATGTGATGAATATGGGCTAAAACTTAATACTTCTAAGACAAAATTTATGGTTGTCAGCAAAACGGAGTTACAACCAACGAACATCAGAGCGTATGGAATAGAGTTAGAAAGAGTCCACAATATTACCTACTTGGGTGCAAACGTTAACGATAACTGGGATATAAATAAAGAAATAAGAATACGCATTGAAAAAGCCAGAGCCGCCTTCTATAAATTAAAGAAAATTCTAATTAATAGAGATATTACGTTAAATCTTAAAATCGGATTAATACGCTGCTACATATTCTCCACATTGCTGTATGGTATGGAGAGCTGGACCCTTACAGAGACATTAATGAAAAAATTAGAGGCCTTTGAGATGTGGATTTATCGACGAGTATTGCGGATAAGTTGGGTTGATCGAATAAGAAATGAAATAGTTTTACATCGAATGAAAAAGAGCACAGAAATAACAAAAACGATAAAAATTCAAAAGTTACAATATTTCGGTCATGTAATGGTACATCCAGAGAGGTATAACCTCTCTGGATCTATAAAGATCGACGGAAGGAGAGGCCCAGGCCGACGAAGAAACATCCTGGCTACGAAATCTCCGAGAATGGTATCAAGAAACCACCTTTAATTCATTTAGAGCCGCCGTGAATAAGGTTATTATTGCCAATATGATCGCCAACGTTCGATAATCGGACAGGGCACTGAAAGAAGATAGACAAAGCGACAAAAATAGAAGCACTGCAGAGCAACACTAGAAACAAAAATCAAACAGGAATTATAGATATATATATATATATATATATATATATATATATTGTTATGCTATTTAAATTGTATTATTTTGCTTATTTAGAAAAAATCCTGTCTATATTTATTAAATGATCTAATCTCCAATTAATCACAATAAATCAGCATTAATTAATTACAATCTCAGGCTATTTAACTTGTACTATTTACCTTTGATCGTGGATTCAAAATATTTTCCAATTGGCTTCCTAATTGGGATAGGTAATATGACCTGAATAAAATACATAGAATTTCAACTGAACTATATGTGAGATGTCCTTTATTTTAATGAAATTTTATATAACAATTAATCCTGTAATATTTGCAATATACTAACTTTAAATATATGAGAAGTTGTTTTCTATCATGGACCCAAATGTTATTTTACATTGATTTTTAATATGTGTTATAACTAAGCTCTTTTTATAATTTTTTAAAATGATCGCAAAATTAACTGTCTCTATTATGTATTCAATTTATTTAATTAATAAATGAAAACCACACTCCTGCTCCAATGAAAAATTGACTGACCTTTCTTTAAACCTTTCTCTGCTTCTGCTCCTATTGTGGTCAGATGACGTACACCTTTCTCCTATCTGTCCTTGTATCTGCAAACCAACAACTCGTTTTATTCTATGCAGCCTCCTTTTGAGCCAATCTCCGCGCCTGTTTATAACTCCAAATGTTTCCGGCTTCGTCTGATATTAATATTCTTATACCCTTTGGTTTTTCTATCTCTCTGTACCTCTTTCCTCACACTGGTCAGCTTTTACACAGCAAATAAACACACCCGGTAAATTACGTCTTCGGGACTTCAAACAAACACAAATCACAAAGCTCCTTCCTTCTTGGGCGACGAAAACTGACTAACTCCTTTCCTCTCTCCTATCTCATAGCTAAAACCACTCCCTCCTTGCATTCAAAAATTGACCAATAAAAATCTTCTACCTCTGTCACGTATATCGTTACCAACCAACTCTCTCTATAAAACGTCATTCGGGTAATTCCAGAAAACAACATTCTTTAATTATTCTAGCTAAATCTATCTGTTTTACAAATATTTCTTACTAATAGCTACAAACGATACCTGTTTCTCAATTCAATGTCTTTTGTTAATAAACTTTTACCGATATAATCTTTCGGGGGAAAAACCACCGCACATCCCGGTCTATTGTTTAAAACACTTTCTATATACACTTTTATTACGGGTAAATCCATTTCACAATAACCGACTTATTTAAATTTCTTATCGATAATATTTGAAAGTCTTGTCTCTGAGGCCTAATGAACAATTCTTTGAACAACTTAAAATACATATTTTGTCTTATACAGGATGTTTGAAACTTTATATGCCCGTATCTTTATGAAATATCAATAATCTTAATTTTTATTTAAGTAATAAAATTTGTATATCGGTTTTTATTGCTAATGGACATTCAAAAATACAACAAATCCCCGCCTTTGTAATCGATAAAATTTATCAATCTATGCAACTAAATTTTCTCGAGACAAACTAAAACGCACTTCCTGTATGCTAACTGTACTTATGCTACGTATTTGTGGCCACTCGGTTTTCCTTATTTATCAGCGTTTCATAGTCTCTTAATTTTTACGCAAATCATTTTCTTTGCCTTCTCCACATATCCATTTTGTGTCTCTCCCATCAAATTCTTCGCACATATTCACCGTGTACTCCGTGTCTTTTTCAAACACCACTGTCTCCATTGTGTCCTCTTCATTTTCCTTTGTTTTTTTCTTCTGTTGGGCTCGTCTCTTCTTTTGAGGAATCCCAAGTTTTGCTTTCATTTCTTGTCAAAATCTTTCCATCTTCTTCTCTGAGCTCGTCTCATCTTTTGAGGAATCCCAGGTTTTTTTTTCTTTGATCTTTTTCTGACCTTTTCCCCTCTTTCTTCCTTTTCCTTTCTTTGTCACCAGGTTCATTTCCACCGTTTGTTCTTTCTCTGATTCGTCCGTAATTTGTTTCTCTTGTTCCTTATCCTGTTCTTCTTCTTTTTCCTTTGTTATTTTCATCGTATTGGTTTTGAAGTCGATCACTACATGTTTTTCCGTTAATTCGTCAACGCCTACAATCATGTCATGTGACATATTCGGCATTATTACACATTGAAGTGCATACATATTTTTTTTCAATCGTACCATTACTCGTATACCTTCATTTATTGTTGCCAATGTCCGTTTATTTGCGCCCACTAAATTCACCCTAGGTATTTTATAAATTAGACTGTTAAATTTACTTCTTCGATTAATTTTCTGTTGACCAGTGTTATTTCAGAGCCTGTCTATCATAATTTTAATTGGTTTCTCATTTTAAATCCATCCACAAGTTTTAAATTACCTCCATTTCTCTTTTCATTGTTTCCTGCCAGTTTATAAATTCCTTGGGGTGACAAAAAATTCCTGTTTGTTTCTTCGTTTTTAGTGAGCGCCTTCTTGAAAACACGCCTGTTGTTCTTCTGTGTTTTCTCGCCGTCATCTTCTCTCTCATATTCATTTTCTTCTCTTTGCATATTATTTATTTCTCTTCTGTTCTCTTTTGGTCTATCATTCCCGTATCGGTTACCGCGAGATTCCTGTTCATTCCGTGGGTTATTGTATCTGTTTCCTTGGTATGGGCGGTTATTTCTACTCTGATTTTCCCGATCCCTGTTTTTCATTCCATCTCTGGGTTCTGGGTTCATAATTCTCTCTTCCTTTCGGTCTATTTTCGTATCCCCGTCTAGGTATGAATTCTCGTCTTGGATAATCTCTTCTAAAATTTTGACCTCTATCTCTATATTCTTGGTTTTCTCTTTGTCTATAATTTTCTTGCGGTCTTCTTTCTCTTCTTTCATGCCTACGTGATTCTCTCATTTGCAAAAATTGACATAAGCTGTCAATGTCCTTGTAATTTTGGAGATTTATGTGGTCTTCCAAGGTATCTTCAAAGTGTCGCGATATCAACTCTACCAATTGTTCTGATGAATAATTATATTGCAAATGTTTTGCATTATTATAGAGTTGTAATGCGTACATCGTTTCTGATACGCCCATCCTCTCATGGTATTTTCCATTTTGTAACTCTTTATTTACTTGTAGTTGCTGGATTTTTCCCCAGAAATAATTTAAGAATCTTCTCTCAAAATCTTGCCAATTGTCAAATTCTTCTTCCTTGCTGACAAACCAAAGATTTGCCTCTTCTTTGAGATGGTTTCGGATGGTTTCCTTTGCTGTTGCAAACGGTCCTATGTATGTGACTTTTTTCTTTAGGTTATTTATAAAAGGCACTGGGTGTAGTTTCCTTATATCCCCGCCAAATCGTACTTTTACGTCTTCTGTGCTATGTACGATAACTTCCTTTCTTTCTACTCCTCTTATCTCCATCTCTGCAATTTGTTTTTCATTTTGCTTAAGTTTCCTTTCCATTTCTTTCCTGTCTTCTAGTAACGCCATTTCAAATTTTTCTTCTAACTGTTCCAGTTCCTTTTTATGGACAGCCTTAATATCCTTCATTTTAGTTTCCATTTCTTCTCTCTGCATCTCTAGTTTCCTCTCTGTTTCACTAACTTTTTCTAAACTTCATTTTATTTTATTACTTCATTTTCATATTTGTCCAAACGCTTTTCCATTTTTCTATCATTTTCTTCTAATTTCTGTTCTATTGCTTGTCTTGTTTTCCGTTGGTTTTCTTCGATTTTTAGTGATGTTTCTTTTTGGTTTTCTTGTATTTGTTGTGTCTGTAATTGCATCATTGCTAATAATTTTTCTAACATCCCTGTTTCTTTTCTTTCCTCTATTATTGTAACATTTCCTTCATTATCCGATCCTTCTTCAAACATTGTTTCCTCTTCTCTGTTATCCTCCTTCCTTTCTTGCATTTTGCTTTGACTCCTTGTGGTCGACATGTTGTTTTTGTCCCCGCCAAATATAAAATTCTACTGGTCTGTTGCACCAAAACGGGACTTTTCTTGTTCAAATGTAATAACTCTTGAGTACGAGTATCAAATTTCAATATCCCACAAATAAATCAAATGGTAAAATATCAAATGTCAAATTCAATCAAATAAATCACGTATGGTAAAATTATCAAATGTAAATATCACACAAATAAATCAATTATGGTAACCTATAAATTGTCAATATCACGAATAAATCAATTATGGTAAATTGTATCTTAAAAAAATATATAAATCTTTATGTCCTCAAATTTTACATAATATTTCACTTTATCCACGGCATATAAACTTTCAAATATCTGCTCGTCTACTCCTATCCTTTCAAATTTGCCAACTAGAAATATTTTTCAAAGCTTTACACGTTGGGGGCCATTTTGTTATGCTATTTAAATTGTATTATTTTGCTTATTTAGAAAAAATCCTGTCTATATTTATTAAATGATCTAATCTCCAATTAATCACAATAAATCAGCATTAATTAATTACAATCTCAGGCTATTTAACTTGTACTATTTACCTTTGATCGTGGATTCAAAATATTTTCCAATTGGCTTCCTAATTGGGATAGGTAATATGACCTGAATAAAATACATAGAATTTCAACTGAACTATATGTGAGATGTCCTTTATTTTAATGAAATTTTATATAACAATTAATCCTGTAATATTTGCAATATACTAACTTTAAATATATGAGAAGTTGTTTTCTATCATGGACCCAAATGTTATTTTACATTGATTTTTAATATGTGTTATAACTAAGCTCTTTTTATAATTTTTTTAAAATGATCGCAAAATTAACTGTCTCTATTATGTATTCAATTTATTTAATTAATAAATGAAAACCACACTCCTGCTCCAATGAAAAATTGACTGACCTTTCTTTAAACCTTTCTCTGCTTCTGCTCCTATTGTGGTCCAGATGACGTACACCTTTCTCCTATCTGTCCTTGTATCTGCAAACCAACAACTCGTTTTATTCTATGCAGCCTCCTTTTGAGCCAATCTCCGCGCCTGTTTATAACTCCAAATGTTTCCGGCTTCGTCTGATATTAATATTCTTATACCCTTTGGTTTTTCTATCTCTCTGTACCTCTTTCCTCACACTGGTCAGCTTTTACACAGCAAATAAACACACCCGGTAAATTACGTCTTCGGGACTTCAAACAAACACAAATCACAAAGCTCCTTCCTTCTTGGGCGACGAAAACTGACTAACTCCTTTCCTCTCTCCTATCTCATAGCTAAAACCACTCCCTCCTTGCATTCAAAAATTGACCAATAAAAAATCTTCTACCTCTGTCACGTATATCGTTACCAACCAACTCTCTCTATAAAACGTCATTCGGGTAATTCCAGAAAACAACATTCTTTAATTATTCTAGCTAAATCTATCTGTTTTACAAATATTTCTTACTAATAGCTACAAACGATACCTGTTTCTCAATTCAATGTCTTTTGTTAATAAACTTTTACCGATATAATCTTTCGGGGGGAAAAACCACCGCACATCCCGGTCTATTGTTTAAACACTTTCTATATACACTTTTATTACGGGTAAATCCATTTCACAATAACCGACTTATTTAAATTTCTTATCGATAATATTTGAAAGTCTTGTCTCTGAGGCCTAATGAACAATTCTTTGAACAACTTAAAATACATATTTTGTCTTATACAGGATGTTTGAAACTTTATATGCCCGTATCTTTATGAAATATCAATAATCTTAATTTTTATTTAAGTAATAAAATTTGTATATCGGTTTTTATTGCTAATGGACATTCAAAAATACAACAATATATATATATATATATATATATATATATATATATATATATATATATATATATATATATATATATATATTTTATTATTATTTTATATATCAATAGAACAAATTTAAAATTTGTAGATGGAATTATCAACGGGAAATTAAAATTATGATAGACACTGGATCGGAAATAACGCTAGTCAATAGAAAATTAATAGAAGAAGTTAATTTAACAAATTTTATTTACAAAATACATAGAAAAAATTCCAAAAATACTAGAAGCCACGAATTGAAGATAGAATATTTTGTTTGCAGTAAACAACCCTGAGAAATTCAATCTAATTTAATTTAATAAAATTTAACTTAATTTAAAATTCAGCAGATCCTATATATATATATATATATATATATTATATATATATATATATATATATATATATATAAACTCATGGACAAAAATACCGAATATTCTGGAATTTTTCAATTCTTTTTTTGTAGTCACTATTATTTTAAAATAATTTTAGATTACTGATTTATTCATATTGCAGGCCGACGTAGTCAATTGGTTTGAAATATTTTAACGTTTATTTTGAAGTTTATGCAGCATTTAGTGTCATTGGTACATTTTATCATAAAAAGCTTTCTTCACGTAAAGAAATAGCCATAGTAATTCGGTTATTTTTAGTTGAATCTATTAAGTTTAATTACATACTGTTTTGATTCAAGCAAATTTCAAACAAATATGCCACCCATTCGACACTGCGATGAAGCCAAGCCCAAGCAGCACAGGTTGTAATTTTGTACGACGTAGGATATACCCAAAAAAATATATCACAGCATCTCAGGAAAAGTCAATTTACAGTTTCGAATATTTTAAAAGGGTACCATGAGGCAATTTTGTACGGAGGCCTGGTCAAGAACGCTCAAGGTGCACAACCTCAATTGGTGACCATTTTTTGGTTTTCAATTCTACAAGAAATCGCTTATTGACATCGATGCACCTCAAAAATGAGCTACTAAATGTCAGGCAAGTTAATGTAAGTTCAAAGAAACAAACTTAGAATAAAGACATATTCATTAGAATATCGACAACTGAAAAAATTTCTTTTTACTGATGAAACCAGAATCCTATTATATAATCCAGATGGTCTAAACCAAGTCTACAGGAGAGGTGGAGAACAATTCGCCACCTGCAATCTTGCCCAAACCGTTAGTTTTGGAGATAGTGGCATAATACTTTGGGGAGGTATTAGTTGGAAGGGAAGCACCACACTTGTGAAGTGATAGTACGGATGACTGGTGACGCTTACGTTCAAAATATTCTGCAAGATCATGTTTTGCCAAATGTTGGTTACATTGAATATGATAGATTTATGTCAATGCACGATAATGCTTGATCACATGCCGCTACCATAGTAAGTAATTATCTTGATGAGATCCAAATCCGAAGAATGGATAGGCCACCATTTAGTCCAGATTTAAATCCAATAGATCACATGTGACATAAGCTAAAATGCCGCATCCGACAAAGAAATCCCGTTCCCAATAAGATAGAGCAACTTCAGCTTCCTGCACAGGATGAATGGGATGCAATTTCCCAAGGGTATGTCCAAAATTTACTTGCAAGCATGCCGGGAAGAATGCAATCAGTAATAAGAGCTAGAGGGGGAATACTCGTTACTAAACTTGCACTTGTTTTAATTAAAAAGACTTGTTCAAGCAATTTTAGTTGGCATGTAAGTTTAGAGTAAAAAACCCTTATTTACCTAGCATTAGGCATTATTGTTTTTCGCAATTTTCTCCGCATAAAAACTTAAAATTGTTTATTAAACGTTGTTAAAATACACTCTTTTTAATAATAAACGACAATTCTTCCACAATGTGATGACTATCGAAGAAAAAGTCTTGTGTCTCATGTCTTTAAAACTTTTACTAGAATTTTTAATATGTATATTTATCCATATATTAGTTTGATTGTACCAATCGGCAATAGTCCAAATATAAGAACCTATCGGAAAATTTGACGGAAAGTGAGACAGGGCTATGTCCTTCTTCCGTTCCTCTTTAAGCTCTACATGGAATCTATATTTAAAAATGCATTGGATGAGGCCCAAAGTGGAATCAACATTCACGGAACCAAGATAAACGACATTAGGTGTGCAGACACTTCTTCTTCAAGTGCTCTCCCCGCTACGAAGTTTGGCAATCATCACTGCTATTCGTATTTTCGAAGCTGCTGCTCTAAACAATTGGTTAGATGTGCACCGGAACCAGTCTCTTAAGTTGCGCATCCAAGATATACGTCGTCCCCATGGATAATTAACTGGAGCAATCGGTACTTTTTGCCTCTCCTCACATGACCAGGATATTCCAACTTTCTTCTCTTGATGGTGTTTATCGGTATTGCTCTTGTTTTAAAGTCCAAGTCTCTACTCCGTACAGCATTATCGAAAAGATGTAGCATCTAACCAATCATGTCATGTCATGACTTCCCAGAATGTCCTTCATATTAAAAAAAGCAGCTCGAGCGTTTCTAATTCTAGTTTTTATTTCTTGTGTGATGTCATTGTTGTTATTAACACTTGTTCCCAAATATTTATATTTGTGCACCCGTTCGATTTCGTTATTGTGAATGTACAGGTTTGCATTCAATTTTTGTTTTTTTTTTTGAAATTATTATAAATTTCGTCTTCTTGACATTAATTGTTAACCCTTTCTCTTCACTAGCTCTGACTACTTTGTTTAAAATGGCTTGCAGGTCTTCTACTGTCTTCGCCATTAATATATAAGATTATTAATCTGCGTATGTAATATTATTAATTGGTTGGTCGTTAAATTTTATCCACAGACACAACCATCTTAAAACAATCTAGCAATATTAATAAACAACGTACCAGAGTTATAAAACATAATAAATTCGGCAGTCTGATTATGTAGCGAAATCTTCTGTTTACATCTAAACATATCCAAAACCAAAATAGTGGTCTTTTTCAAAGTCGCCGATAAAAACATGTCAAAACATGCCAAAGGACAAATTCATAACCTTTCTGATATTGTTTCCGTAATAAACACTGCATTGCCCTTGTGTGCTGGTAAGATCAGTACAGACTCATCTTCTTTAAAATATTTAACACCATTATGCTCTTCTTTACGTACATTTCGTTTCGATTTTATTTTTTTTCTAGTTCCCTTTCACACAATACCCAGCATTCTTGTTTTTATGTGTTGGTATTTGTTGGCAGACTTTTTAACAGAGCTTATTATAATTATATATAATTTTGGTCAGATGATCAGGTAGTTGTAGCGAATGATGAGGAAAAGATATACTACATGTTTAGAAAACTTAAGAAAGAATATGAAAAATGGGACCTCAATATGAATATGTCAAAGACAGAGAATCTTAAAATAGAAACACAAAAACATGCAATAAATATAAATATCTCGGATACATAATATCTAAAGAAGGCACTACCAAAAGAGACATTGAAAACAGAACACATCATCATCATCAATGGTGCTACAGCCCTATGAAAGAGCCTCAACCTTCCCAAGTCTATTACGCCAGGCAGTCCTATCCATTGCCAACCGTTGCCAGTTTGCTGCGCCTATCTTTCTACCATCCTCTTCTACACCATCCTTCCATCTGAGTGTTGGCCTACCCCTTTTTCTTCTTCCCACGGGTTGTGACATAAGGATTCTTCTAGGAGGGTTGTTCTGCTGTGATCTTGAGAGATGTCCTGCCCATCTTAGTCTTCCTATTCTTTTAAGAGATACTACGTCTTTACCACCAAATATTTGTTTATATCTGTGTATACCTCGTAGTTGTATCCCCTCCTCCAAACACAAACACAAACATGCGTTCCAAACGCCTGTGATTGTTCGCCCTGTATTTCGACTTTGCAAACCACATTACGTATTGTAGCCTTAACCAATCTTATCAGTTTATCGGGGATGTGGAATTCATTCATGGCTTCATACAATTTATTTCTTAGGACACTATCATAGGCAGATTTGAAGTCTACAAAAAGATGGTATGTATCGATATTGAATTCATTGGTTTTTTCCACTATTTGCCTTAGCACAAAGATCTGATCTGTTGTTGATCGACCACGCCTAAAGCCACTTTGATATTCCCCGAGAAGTTACTCTGAATATGCACTTAGACGACCATATAAGATCCTCAAAAATATTTTGTATGGTGTATTAAGGAGGGTTATTCCCTATAGTTTCTACATTCCAGGCTCTCAGTATTATTTTATATATTTGATAAGTCACAGTAGGACCTCCACATTTAATAAGTTCCGCGGGTGTACCATCACTTCCTGGAGATTTATTGTTTTTTAGGTGTTTTATTACATCTCGTACTTCTTGAATTGACGAAGGCTCTAATGGTGAATTGTTGCTTGCTCCTGCGGGTGGTTGATTTGGATCTGGATCTTCTACTTCTATAGTAAGTAGTTGTTTAAAGTGTTCCACCCACTTTTCAGTACTTCTTCTTTTGTATTTAGTATATGCCCCTCCTTATCCTTACATAGTCTGAGCCTTGGTTTGAATTCCTTTCTTGCATTATTCAGAGTTTTGTAGAATTTTCTTGTTTGGTTTTCCTTTTTTAATACCTCAGGTTCTTCCAATATTCTATTTTCGTGAGTTCGCTTTTTTCTTATATGAATGCACTTCTCTTCTTTTCTGAGATCTTTATATTTTTGCTGTTTTTCTCGGGTTCTTCTTTGCTGCGTCAGTTTATATGCATCGTTCTTTCTTCTTATAATGTCCTCACACTCAGCATCAAACCAGTCATTACGTGGTGGTGATGTTTCTGGCCCTAGAATATTATTTGCTGCATCTTTAATATTATTTTTACACATTTCCCATTGTTCACTAATTGTTAGGTCCTCATGAATTATGTGTTTAGTTTCGATATAGTTTTGAAACCTTTCTACTGTTTGCGGATTTTTGAGGAGTTCGTGTACCAACTAGGAAGTGATCTGAATCAATATTGGGGCCTCGATAGGTGCGGACATCCATTAGGTTTGAGAAGTGTCTAGCATCTATGATCACATGATCAATTTGGTTGTTCGTTAGTCCATCAGGTGAGGTCCAAGTAAACATATGTATTTTTTTGTGTAGAAAACATGTGGTTCCTATGATCATGTTATTTGCAGCTACGAAGGTGACTGCTCGGTGTCCATTCGAATTGGTATCATCAGACTATATCTACATCTCCAAAACAGAACACAGCAGGGAAAAAAGCGGTTAACATTCTAAACTCTCTACTATGAGCCTATTATGACTTATGTAGTAGAATTTTGGTAGATCACGAAAAAAGATAGAAAAAGAATAGAAGTAGTAGAAATGAATTTTCTAAGGAGAGCGTGTGGTGTATCCAAAAAAGATCATATCAGGAATGAAGATATTAGAACGAGGACAAATACTGTATATTCCAGTGTAGACATTTGAACAACAGTGTTGACAATTGAAACGAGACAACTAGTGTGGTATGGTCACGTAAAGCGAATGAATGAAGATAGATGGCCAAAGAAAGCTTTAAATTACATACCACAATAAAGAAGAAGAAGGGGAAGGCCTTCAGTTGCCTGGGAAGAAAATGTACGACACCTAATGAGAGAGATAGCTGTCGAAATGCGAGAGGCGGCAGAGGCTGTAGGGACCTCGCTTATATATATATACAGATTGAACCAAATTAAAACGGAACATACAATTTAATACATGTGTGTTTGAACTGCATTTGAAATAGTGGACCAATATAAAACTCGGACAAAAATAAATCCATACTTAGGTATAGACATTGTATAAAATATCGTTCAACTATCTGTCTCACAACAATGTTGTTTGTATAAGACGGGTTTGTCTAAGGAAACGATTATAGTTCAGGAAATAAAGCTCGAAAATAGTTAAAACCTCGCAATTTTTTCGTCCTGCATGTATCCATTTGAAATTTTAACAAAAGGTAGGTGATAGCCCAAGGATCAAAATCTATATCAAACCGAAGTGCGCTGAAGGGTTTTAGGGGTGAAAACTACCCCTAATTGTCAAAAATTATAAAATAACATATTAAACCTGAATATGGGTAAGATTTGGTTTGAATTAGTTAAATAATGATTATTTTATACTTTTGAATAGAGTTCCATCATATTTCAACCCTTAAAAAGCAACCCTTGTTAGAGATTAATGTAAAAAAAATTACCAATTATAAAAAAATGATTTCGCCTTGGATCGATTTGGATAAAAATTTGGATTTAAGCTCAATTCACCCGCTGCTTTATAGTTTATGTCATGTCGACGAACCCTGATTGTTCTAAGGGGTGAAAAACTACCCGTAATTGTCAAAAATTATAAAATAACATATTAAACCTGAATATGGGTAAAATTTGGTTTGAATTAATTAAATAATGATAGTTTCGTGCTTTTGAATAAAGTTCCATCATATTTCAACCCTTAAAAAGCGACCCTTATTAGAGATTAATATAAAAAAATTAGTAATGCGAGAAAATGATTTCACCTTGGAACGATTTGCATAAAAATTTGGAATTAAGCTCAACTCACCCTCTGCTTTATAGTTTATGTCATGCCGATGAACCCTGATTGTTCTTAGGGGTGAAAACTACTTCTAATTTTCAAAAATTGTAAAATAATATTATAAATCTTAAGATGAGTAAAATTTGGTTTGGATTAGTTAAATAGTGATTTTTTATACTTTAAAATACAAATTCATACATTTTCAACCCTTAAAAATCAATTGTTATGAGTGCTATAGGTGAAAACAATTTTTTGCCAAAATTTTGCAACTTTTCAACTTTTGAAAATCACCCTTTACAACATTGCAGTTTTTATAAACTAATTTATAAGATATAAATTGAAAAAAGTAGAATTAAATACAAAAAAATTTATCAACATAAAAAGGCACCATATATTCTTATACATTTACATAAATAGTTGAAAATATTTACATTTATAGGTAAAACAATTGTAATATTAATTTTATTCGTCAGCAATTACATCTTCATCGTGATCTATGTCATCCTCATCTTCAATTATTGGTGGACTATTATTGCACCCTTCACCTGAGCACCCAGAACAAGTAGAGCTACAGTATAAACCAACTTTTCTGCACCCACATGAAACACCGCATCCTTTTTTGCATTGCCAAAAAATAATTTTCAAAAGTTCATCGAGTGCAGGTTGTTTGTTCATGCGTACGGGTAATAACAAACCATCTTTGGAATACCATCCCCAATCTGTTGCTCTAATATTTTCATTGCCAAGCCATAGACATATGAGCAGATGTTTTATTCTGTTGTATGGGATTTCAAAATAAGAACGCTTAAAATTTTGAATGTATAACGCCCCACTAGCTAATATACCGGTTTTGTAGATTACTATGCTCCGAAATGTACTGTACTATACTAATAAAATTTTCCGGAAAAAAATTCACTGGTTTTTTTTAACGTATTTCCTTTAATTTTTAACGATAGAGTGTTTCTTCAAAAACGATTTGTAGAGGTTTTTAAGAGCTACAAGAATCTGTGAATTAAATCTTTTTGGAACCCTTGGTTTTTAAATAAGGTGAGTTTAAAGGGCTCGAAAAAGATGGTGCTTGATCGTAAATCGATGCTTTAAACGGTTATATCTCGCCAAATATTCATTGTACAACAAATCTAAATGAAGGATAAGTTTAGTCATTAAAAAAGCTACAATTTGGTAATTTGTATTTTTTTTATATATTCAGTATTTTCCGGCATATTTAAAAAAAGAAGGGTAAAAAATATGAAATTGTAAATCGTTTCTCGCTTTAAGCTGTACTTTTTATAACACAAAGCATTTTAAATGGGTCAAACTTCTTGGACATATTAACAATACATGTACAAAGGGAATTTCAGAAGGGTGAAGATCGATTTTAATTATGGGGGTGGTTAGGGGGTTGTTTTCATCGATTTTTTCGTAAAAAATGAGGTATTGACCTTATTTTCATCATAACTCACTCAATGTTTCAGCTAGAGTCTTTTTTATGATAGGTCTATTTATGCTCTTTAAAAAAGGTTTTGTGAGTTTTCTTCCAAAAATGCATCATTTTCCCGATATTTGATTTTGAATCTTTCAAATTTGGCATTTGAAGAAAACCGCTGAACATTAATAGGCCGTATTTCGGTTCCTGTTATATCCCAAAAACATTTTAAAAAATGAATTGTATTTGTCTTTTTAAAAGCTACAAATTTGTTCTCTACAATTTTTTTGATAAAATGCACCATTTTCGAATTATTCGCGAAAAATCGATAAAAAACGTGGATTTTTTCGTCCAAAAATTATTACTTTCAATCGCGAATAACTTGAAAAATATCATTTTGTAAAAAAATGTATAGCACATTTTTGTTTAGAATCACTTTTTTAATCGAAACCTGTAGTTAAAACGTAAAAAAAAATTTCACCCCGGAGATGGGGTGGCAACCACCCCCTAGGCTTTGGCGCACTTTGGTTCGATATAGATTTTGATCCTTAGGCTATTACCTACCTTCTGTTAAATTTCAAGTCAATCCAGGGAGCACGAAAAAATTGCGAGCTGAAATGCTTCATTTCCTGGACTATAACTGGTTTGACAGCATAAATCGTAGATTTATGTGTAGCTTTCAAGTTTTATGAGTTCAGAATCCAGCAGCCCACTGAAGTATTGGATTTTTATAATATAAATATTTGACAATATTTTGTTGGCCAACCACCTACAGCAGAATTGAGCCGAAATACATTATATTCCTATGTTCCGAATTTATTTCGTTCAATCTGTATATATATATATATATATATATATATATATATATATATATATATATATATATATATATATATATATGTATATATGTATATATAAATATATATATATATATATATATATATATATGTATATATATATGTATATATATATATATACATATATATATATATATATATATATATATATATATATATATATATATATATATATATATATATATATATGTATATGGAAAACGACATTCCGAGTGAATAATAAAAGTAAAAAGTAATGGCATGTCTCGCAAAACAGAAAACCAAAAATTTTATATCGATGGAAGGCAACCGTATATACGTATTTCTGACTATTGGTCGTCTTCAGTACGGTGGAGCCAAGTTAGAAAAGGAGCATATTAACTTGGGAAAGGATCACTACAGGAGCAATGCAACCGATTTGTGGCATTAGAGTTAGAAGACCCTGATGGTTTCCAAGGCAACAAAGTAAAAAGTAATGGCATGTCTCGCAAAACAGAAAACCAAAAATGGTATATCGATAGAAGGCAACCGTATATACGTATTTCTGACTATTGGTCGTGCATTGCTCCTGTAGTGATCCTTTCCCAAGTTAATTTGCTCCTTTTCTAACTTAACTGCACCGTACTAAAGACGACCAATAGTCAGAAATACGTATATACGGTTGCCTTTCATCGATATACCATTTTTGGATTTCTGTTTTGCGAGTCATACCATTACTTTTTACTTATATAATATATATATATTAATATATATATATATATATATATATATATATATATATATATATATACATATATAGTTGATTTGCTTGGGTCTAGGTTCATAAAAAAGATTGATTTGATACTAAAGCATTTTCATATATTTTTTTCGACGTTTCGGCAGGAAATCCATGCCTTTTTCAAGAAATAATATTGACTAAAAAAAAAACATTTCATGAC
This sequence comes from Diabrotica balteata, assembly GCA_918026665.1. Lineage (NCBI taxonomy): Eukaryota > Metazoa > Arthropoda > Insecta > Coleoptera > Chrysomelidae > Diabrotica > Diabrotica balteata. Next base: position 57,763,485 of record OU898283.1, read on the forward strand.
AGACATAATACGGTTTAAAAGTTATACTTTTGACTTACCAGGTATGTAAAAATTCGTAACTAATAAGTAGACGTCACAATTAAAATAATATTAAAACATAGGACATACCCACTTCGTCACTACATGTAAAATGTATTTAAAATCTAATGTGTTGTTTATTGATGTTAGTTTATCGTTTAAACATCATAGGAGTTCTGAGATTGTCTTTTTATGTGTTTTTAAATTAAGTTAAAATATATTTTGTTCAAATTTTTGACATCTTTTTTATCGTTTATTGCGTTATTATTTTTTTTTATTTGTATAGACTCTAGAAGCTCTCTCTTCTTCCTGTTGGGTTCACTTTTTAGGATCTCGGCTTTTTCAAAATCAAATTTATGTTTTTTTTTTTTTTCGTTTTCATGTTTTGTGAGGGACGTTGAGTTGTTTTTGTCATGTTTGTGGGAACGTATTCTTGAGTTAAGTAGCTGACTGGTTTGTCCAATATAAAACGGATTCTGATTTATCAGCGAGACTTATAATTACAGACTTCTTGTGGGAAAATGGATGATGGGAATTGTAGTTAAGATATCGTGAAGACCATGTTTCTTTTGTAAACCACATGGTTTTAACTGTATTGTTAATGCGATGTAAGCTGATATCCAGAAAGTTTATTTTATTATTTTGTTCAATTTCTATAGTGAAATTTAATTTTGGATGGGAACTGTTGAAAATATCTAAAATTTCGGTTATTTTATTTGTTGGAATAGCAGACACAGTCATCGATATAGCGGTAGAAGAATGGTACATTAAAATCTAAATGACTCATTTATCTGACTACAGATTCTTCTAAGTCTTCTAGAACCAGTTGGGCAATGACACTAGAAATACTTGCACCCATTGCATATCCATCCATTTGTTGGTATATTTCGTCCTTATATAAAAAGTATGTTGAGTTTAACGTTAACTCTACAGATGATTGAAATTTTTGCAATGGGATGTTAGTGTATTCTTTTATGTCATTCCACTTCTTTTTAATGATGTCAGTGGCAAGTTTTATTGGGATGCTAGTGTATAGTGAAATGATATCTAAAGAGATTAATTTATAGATATCTGGTACGTGAATGTTTTTAATTTTAGAAATAAGATCATTGGAATCTTTAAGGATTTTTATTTATGACGTTAGAGATAATGTTTTTCAAGAACTTTAAAAGATTTTCGATGGGTGATTGAATGCAGTAAACGATGGGACGTAGCGGTATGTTTTCCTTGTGTGTTTTAGGTAAACCATGCATTTTTTGTGGAATAGCGTTGTGTATTTTAAGTGATTTTGCTGTATTTGGTGATATATATCCATTTTTGTCCCATCTGTCCATAAGAGCAATATTTCTTTTTTGGAAGATATTGGTAGGATCATTTCTAAGTTTATGATATATGGTGTCATCTTTAAAAATTCCATTCATTATATTTCATTCAATATCATTCATTTTATTGTCGTAATCATTAGATTCCATAATAACGGTTTTGTTAGTTTTTTTCAGGCTTTAATATAACTACATTAGGATTTTCCCTCAAAAAGGCTTTTGTCTTTTGAATTTTTTTATGTAATGCTTTAATTTTAAATGAATATTTATTTTATTTATTTATAAATAAATATTTTACAAAACTAAAAACACAAACTTCAAAACTTAAAAAATCACATGATGTTTACGAGATACCATGTACTAACTGTGAAGGTCTCTATATCGGTCAAACCAGTCAACTGCTTCAATCCAGAATTCGTTCTCACAAATGTGACAAGAACAACGTCACTGCGCTCACAAAATATGAAAGCGGGAAGAAGCATAAATTTGATTTCGAAAACATCAAAATTTTAAAAACAGAACAAAGCAAAAAGAAGAGGGAGATATACGAATCAATAGAAATAAAAAGAAACACCAACGCAATAAATGATAAAAAAGATACACAAAACCTAAATAAAATATATTTCAATCTGATTTAAACAATAATAATATAATATCACAGCTCTTAAAGTCATAACATATCTCCACCTTACCTTTTTCAAATGCATCAACGATACGCCCATATAAAAATAATTATATACTTATGACAGTAAACACTGAGATATCAGATATCAACTTTTATATGTCACTTTGTTAATATGTCTGTGTCACCTTTTACGTTTTGGTAAGTCACACACACACACACACACACATATATATATATATATATATATATATATATATATATATATATATATATATATATATATATATATATATTAAAGCGTTATGTCGACGACCTGATCCTAGCAACACCACCTGATAAGATTTTAAGCACCTTATCAGTCTTCAACAGCGTTGATCCTCACCTTCAATTTACATGTGAATTGGAGGTTGATAACAGCATACCGTTTTTGGACATGCGAATCATACGCACACATAGCAACATATTGGGCACTACGTGGTACAGGAAAGAAATGGCGAGTAACCGGTTCTTAAACTACCACTCTACACACCCGATGAGATACAAACTTAACCTTGTACAAGCTCTTAGCTTTAGAGTACACACGTTGACTCATACGCGGTACAAGAGGGAATCTTTGGATTTACTCAAATCCATCCTCATTGATAACTCTTACCCCATATCCATCATCAACAGATATCTTTTCTCTAAAAGCTACGGTCATTCTATTTCTGAAGCACCTAACGGTGCAATACTAGCCTCCATATCCAATAGCTTACAGACTGACAATTCCCCGCTAACCCCGAAACCAGCCACAAAATATGCTTCTCTTCCATATTTCCCACAAGTTACGAACAAGCTTACTAAACTATTCAAAAACTTACCCGTCAAAATATCCCTAAAAAACACTAAAACTATTGGAAAGTTATTCTCCAAGTCCAAAACTCCACTAAGCTCGTTAGAGCACACTAATGTTGTCTATCAAATCCCCTGTTCTGAATGCAATTCCTGCTACATTGGCCAAACCAGTCGTTCACTTCTAGGGCGTATAACTTCACATAAAAGCGACATTAGACTTTCCAAACCCTCTTGTGCCCTTGCACAACACGCCATTTCCACCAAACATCACATTGACTTCTCAAATACTAAAATACTGGCCAAACAAAATAACCATCAAAAACGCTCCTTTATTGAAATGTGTGAGATCCTAAAAAACCCATCTGCAATAAACAAAAGAACCGACATTGACAATTTGAGCCAGGTTTACCACTCTCTCATCTTACGAAATAAATGATAACAATATTCATAATTTAAAATAGCCGGATTTTCCATTCAAAACAATAACATAATCATCCCAAAGCTCTAAGTTTCATTAAAAACATAAATTACAAAAAAAAAAAAAATCATATCAAATTTTTCCGTTACAAATCCACCCGTCCAACTATTCTTTCAATGACCCCCGTAGAAGTTCATAATTGTCTCAAACCTTGGAATTTGTTGAACATATGGCCCTTGAAAAACATTTTCGGTATCGCGCCTCGTCGTTTTACGTAGATTGCAATAAATCAGTGTTTTGTTTGTCTTCATTGGAGAACCATCTCTAAATGAAGCCAAATGTACGTTTAAAGTTTTGTAAATCTTCGTTTCTGCGAATGTTATTTTTTGCATATTTCTGTTTAATTTTTTTTTTTAAGTTAGTTCTAAATTTATGAGTAAACTTAAGTACATATACGTTAACATCTTTAATACTACATATTGAGTTCTAAGTAATAAATTATTAGATCTGTATTTCTTATAAACTCTATGTCACCTTTGTATTTTAGAGAACTGATGAAGCTTTAGAAATATAGAGCGAAACGTCTTCGATAAACTTATGAAGTAGTTGACTTCTGTTTTTTTATTTTGCCAACCTGACTGACCGAATAAACCTCTGAATTCACTAGTTGAATACTTTTATTATATATATATATATATATATATATATATATATATATATATATATATATATATATTGTTATGATATGTAAAATCGAGAAAAATATTGGTTTGTTTAAAATTTTTAAAGTTCAAAAACATTAAAATAATTCAGATAAGTCAAACAATAAACTACAAACATTTCGAAGAATGAAAGTCTTTTAATTTTGGATTACCTGTATTTGACAAAACGTAAGATATGCATAAATTATTTTCTTTGTTAAAATATATTTGTATGACGTGAATAAGCTAAGTGAAATAAAAGACAATTGAACCGGGTTTTCCAAATACATTAGTGCAGTGATTAGGACAATAGAATAGATTTTAGAAAGATAGGTTTTTGTTAGTTTTTAAGAATTGCAGAAAAATATTATTTGTAAATAAGTTTTAGGAAATTTTATAATTATAGGTAAAAATTTGTTTGTTATCGAAATGAAAAATGGGAGATGGATGACGCGTTTTGATTGGATGAAATTGAAAAAGGTGGGATGATTGGTTGGAGAATGAGACGTTAGTTAGTTTCGGAAGAAAAAAAGATAGTCAGTTGGTTTCCAAGGGTAGAAGGCGAACGGCCGTTGTTCTCGGGTAGTTTCCGAGAGGTAGGAAGCAGTAGCAGTGAAAGTTTGTGAGTTTTCGTGTAGTTAGTGTATCTGACAGAAGCTGATCAAGTAAAAGATTGTAAGTTATATTTTCTACTTATATTCCAAGAGTCACTGTTCAGGCCAACGAGAGATTCAGTTTATCGTAAAGAAAAGATATTCCAAGAGTCATTTTTCACTCAGGCCAACGACAGATTCAGTTTATTGAGAGAAGAAGAAGCTAGCATAATTTGAACGATTCGTGCATTTGAAGGAGATCATTAAGGACGATAAACTTGCAATAATTTGTTGTAAGATTTCTGATTACCTAGGGAGCGGCTGAGAGTAATAATATAAAGTGATAATATAATCTACAAGAAACAAGGATTTGGACCACTCATCATCAGAGAGAGATAGTTTTGTTTTCTGCAGTTTTTCTTTTATTGATAACACAATTTTTACACTTAATTTAGAAAGAATATAAATATTTTGATTAGGAGATTTAGAATAATATTTGGAATTTTGACAGTTCAACTAATATTGTTTGTACCATTAATTTTGAAGGTTCACGTACGTAGAACAAAATTTTGAGAATCATTATATGAGATTTTGTTTATTGAAAATTTTTGAGTGTGAATTTTATTTCATTATTTTATTTCAATATATAATGTTAGATCCTATATGTTTTTTATTATTCCGGTATTCTTTGGACCTTACCTTTCACATGTAATAGCATAGATATTGAAGCACGAATTTAACCCTGAGATACGATAATTAAAAACTGTGATAGAGTCATAATCATATCATTTAAATACTTTTAATTAATTAATTAATTAATTAGCTAAATAATTGCTTGGAGCACTAAGACTTTAAATATATCACATTAATATATATATATATATATATTTATATATATATATATATATATATTTATATATATATATATATATAATATATATATATATATATATATATATATATATATATATATATATATATATATATATATATATATATATGTACATGTTTTTACATTTTAGAATCTTGAAAAATGCAAGGGTTTCCTGCCGAAACGTTGATTGATTACAATGGCCTAAACCCAAGAAACATTAATTTTATATTAAATATAATACGGTTTAAGAAACTTAAAACTACTATATATATATATATATATATATATATATATATATATATGTATATATATATATGTATATACATATCTAATTTTGGTACTAATAGACGGGTTATAGTAAAATTTAGACCCTCTGAAAGCATCAGATTCTCCTTTGCAACATGAATTGACAACTATTTAAGTGTTTTAACTGTATATTTTTTGCTTGTTGAATTTAATATTTCTATTATTTTTTAAAAGGTTATTTACGCATAAATCAGATATATCAGGTTGGATATCAGCTATATCACATACAGAAAGATCAAAAAATATATCAATCCGATGGTAGGAAAACCTATTGACTATTCAGCTCCAAAAGCGCAAACATAGCTGATGCCTTTAGACCCAAGCCAGGACAGTCAGCTTTCAAATGTGTATTCTGTCTCTTATCGGCAACCATAAATACATATTTATAGGTTAGAGATCAGTTTTACAATTTTAATTTCAGAATTTTCCTTCGGATTGGAAATTCGAAACGACAAAATAAACATAAATTTAACTTTTATTACAACTAATTACTTGTCGAAAAAAAATACAAAATTTATTTTAGTTATTTTATATTTATAAAAAAAAAACAAATACTACGTTTATGGTATATGGTATTATAGTTAGTATTCTTTTTAGAGCTACTTTTGTAAATAAAGAAGCGACACACTGTATCTAGTGATCCAGAAGAAGTTCTAGAGAAAATTACTAGACCGGATTTACCGTAAAGGTTTCAAAGAAAATTAACGAGTATTAAATGAAGTGCGGATATTTATACATAGAATGTCTCAGAATTCTACAAAATAAATATTGCTCATATAGTTGGAAGTGAATCTATGGTATTCTTAGTTCTTCATTCACTACTTAACGTTAAAAAAATATTACATGTATATTAGACCACATGTTCTTTTGCTGTCCTAATTTTTAATCAGTTGCTAATTGTTGTTAGTTAATTGATTGTTTATACAATATTACCGTATAATGTCCATTTACTTAAGCTTACTCACAAATTTTAATATCATTGACTGCTACATGTCTTTTTAAGGTAACACTTGTAACATATTTTCGATGCCTGTGTGGTTCTCATATTGTACTTTTTAGATGAACTGATGATGCTTTCAGAATACGAAAGCGAAACGTCTTCAAAATAGATAAAGTAGCCTATCAACTTTTTTTATTTCTCCACCTTGAGACCGATATAAGAACCCACCACTCGTCTGAGTGATCCTTATTATATATTGGATTGACGGTCGTACTCCTTTTCCGATATATATATATATATATATATATATATATATTATATATATATATATATATATATATATATATATATACACAGTATATAGTATATATGTATATATGTATATATAGTATATATGGAAATTCATTTTATGTAACAATAAAACACTGAAAACTTTGTTTTCAAACATCCACAAAATTTATTTTAACCTCTTATCACTACAGCTGTTTCGGCCGATTGCCTTTCTCAAGTGATCTATTTTTAGCATGCGTTTACACTTTATAGTCTCTAATGAAATAGGTTGAGGAGGGGAGAACTGTTTGTCTCAAGTTGGTCATTCAGAATTATATCTGTGTTTCTTAATTTGTTCACTTCCATAGATTCTAACAAGGATAGCTTAAGGCCTTTATTTTGAATGTGAAGAATTTTAAATTCATTATTAAAAGAATGATTGTGATCTAAAAGGTGAAGTGCGTATGTAGAATCTGATATTCTATTATTGAAAGCCCTTTTTATATTCTGATATTCGTTTATTAAAGTTTCTACCAGTTTGACCGATGGAAGTTTTTGGGCAGTCACCACATTTAAGTTTGACTCTTGTTGTTTTTAATATATTTGCCTAGGTTGTCATTTGTTCGGAAAGCTGATGTTATTCCTTTCTTTTTTATGTGTTTGGCTATTTTTGTTGACATTTTGCCTGTATATGTAATCGAGCAGAAGGTAGTGGGTTTGTTCTCTGGTGGTGGATATACTTATTTCAGGGCTTTCTTGTGCAGTTTTTGATTTAAGATTTTATTAATAGTTTGTTCGTTGTATCCGTTGTTTACTGCTATTTGCTTAATGATATTTAATTCTGTCTCAAAGTTGTAATTTGACATCGGAATTTCTGTTAATCTATGTAACATACTATGATAGGCTGCCAGTTTATGTTGTGTTAGATGGGATGATGAATTGTGTATAGTCGTATACCTACCCATTAGATTAGATTAGATTAAGAGAGGTGGCCTTTCGGCCTATTCCACTGTGACCTTTTCAGATCTATTGTGGCCCTCTAGTCCTAGACAACATTCTCTAGCCTGACCCTCTTTATAAAGTCTAGTAGCTTCGAGACCTTCTGTACCTTCCATGTAGCTGTTTGCCGGTGGATTTTCTTCTCCTAATGCAAAAAAACCGCACATTTGCCAGACTGTCACACTGACATAAAATGTGCTCTGCCGTTTCTTCTTCGAGGTGACAGAATCTGCACAGGTCATCATCTGATAATCCCATTAGCTTCAAGTGCCTATTCAGCTTACAGTGCCCTGTTAGAAGACCTACTATGGCTTTGACTGTTTTCCTATCTTTGCTAATTAGGTCTGCCGTAAATTTTGGCGAATGTTCTCTAATGAACTGTTTTGCCTGTCTTTGTCCTGGTGAATTCCTCCACCATTCCAGAGATTTGCGAGCTACCCACTCCTTTGTAGCCGTTCTTGTTACTGACTTTGCAACGCCGCAGAAGGGTTCCGGTCCAATGAATGGCATTGATGAGCCTTGTTTGGCCATTTCATCTGCTTTTTCATTGCCCTTATGACCCTCGTGCCCGGTACCCAGGCTACCGTAACCTTGCTACGGTCTCCTAGTTTATTTAGGGCACACACGCAATCCCATACTAGCTTAGAATTGACCTCTACAGAATTGAGTGCCTTAAGCGCTGCCTGACTATCTGTGAAGATGGCAACTGAACAGAACGTTCTTTCCTGCCTTTCTATTTCTTCCACACAGTGATGAATTGCAGTTATTTCCGCCTGGAAAACTGTCACATCCTTAGATAGACTTACCGGGAAATGTATCCCTTGATTTGTCCCTACTATGCCGGCTCCAACACCCTCCGATGTTTTTGAGCCATCCGTGTACCAGGTAGCAGCAGCTTTTATGGGTACCCCTTTATTCCACTCTTCCCTGCCCGGTATCTTAATTGTGAATTTATTGTTAAAGCTATATCTAGTAGCTGTTGCATCGATAGGCTTCCCCATCACAGTATCGGCTTTTAGCTCCTCGATTAGCTTTCTGTTGTCAGTACCATGCGTTTGGCTTATATGTCGCTGACTATGGATTAATCTGTGCATCACTGATCTGGCTTCGCCCTGTATAAAGATATGAAGTGGTGGTAAATTCAACAGGACTTCCAACGATGCAGTAGGAGTTGTTTTTATGGCCCCCGTAATACACAGGCATGCTAGCCTTTGTGTACTACCTAGCAGCCTTATTGCTCCCACTTGCTTCGTCTTTGTCCACCACGTCACCGAGCCATAGGTTATCATGGGTCTAATAACCCTTGTATATAACCATAGAGTCATTTTGGGGTTTAGCCCCAATTCTTACCGCACATTCTTCTACATCTGCCCAGGGACATAGTAGCTTTCTGTGTGGTTTTTATAATGTGAGTATTCCATGTAAGCCTATGATCAAAATATACCCCAAGGTATTTTGTTTCTTTGGCAAATGAAATCTCTGTTCTTCCCAGCACCGGTGGTTTTAGGCCTTGTAGTGCTGTTTTCTTGGTAAAGTTGACGATTTGTGTTTTCTGAGCATTGACTATCAGTCTCTCTTCTTTACACCAGTCGTCAACTATATTTAGGGCTGCTTGCATTCTCCCAGACACCACCTGAGCAAACCTGCCCCTGACGACAATTGTTATATCGTCAGCATATCCTAGACAATAAAAGCCTTCTGTTGACAAATTTCTGAGGAGATCATCTACCAAGGTTGCCCAAAGTAGAGGGGACAGAACTCCTCCTTGTGGACAGCCTCCACCTACTTTTGCTTTGATGGTTGCTTTACCCAGAGTGGACATTACTATCCTATTCTCTAGGGATGCCCTTATCCATCTGCATATTACCGCAGGTACGCCTCGTCTACTCATAGCTCCTATCAAAGAGCCGGTGGTAACATTATTAAATGCCCCTTCTATATCTAAGAAGGCGGCCATTGCTATCTCTTTGTCTTCCATTGACTTTGAGATAAGCCTATTTAGATCATCCAACGCCGAGTCCGTAGATTTACCAGGTTGGTATGCATATTGACGATTGCTTAGAGGATTTTCCTTTAGCACTTCGTCTCTGATGTACCTATCAAGAAGCCTTTCCAGCGTTTTTAATAGAAAAGAAGATAGGCTTATTGGTCTATATGACCTTGGTGTTAGGTCTGATACTTTACCTACCTTAGGCAAGTATATGACTTTGACTTTTTGCCATATTTCCGGTACTACCCCCCATGCTAAACTGGCTTTGAGGAGCTTGCATAGGTATGGTATCAATACCTCTAGTCCCATATGCAACAGTATTGGATATATGCCATCCGTCCCTGGAGACTTATATGGCCGGAACTTATTTATAGCCCATCTAATTCTGTTTGGTCTTGTGATTGCTGTGGCTATTTCCCAATCTGTAGACCTTGGCCTAGTGAGCCTTTGGTCTACGTTGGTTTGCCTATCTGCATCATCCAGAATTGTTGAGCCCGGAAAGTGCGTGTTTATCAGTTCTCTAAGACTTTCCTCTTTGGTGTCCGTAAATTTGCCATTAGCTTTCTTTAGGAAACCTACTTCTTTTGTTGTATCACCATCCTTTGCCAGGACTTTATGGATTCGAGAACATGCCGGGATATCTGTAATCTCCTCGCAAAACTCTTTCCATGAATTCCTTTTAGCTTTCCGGATTTCTTTATTGTATAGCGTTAGCTTATACCTGTAGGCATCCCAATCTTGGTTACTTTTGGCTTTATTAAATAGGCTTCGGACTTCCGACCTCATCCTCTTTAAGCCGTTGTTCCACCAGACTGTATTACTGCCCGTACTTTTCCTTGTTTTTTCTGGACAGTTTTCCTGGTAAGCCGCCGTAATAGCTTCGCTTATCGTTTCTGCCGCTGAATCTATAGCCTCTGGGCCTTTAAACAAAATCATACTTTCCTCGAGATTTTTACTGAGGGACTCCCTATATCCTACCCAGTTTGTATCTCTAGGATTTCTGTATTTAATTTCCGATGGAAAAATATCAAGGTCAAATCGTATATGTCTGTGATCCGAACATGAGGGTTCGTCAGACACAACCCAATTTGTTATTATATCACTTACCTTGCTTGTACAGAGTGTTAAATCTAACACTTCTTTGCGTGCCTTAGTGACAAAAGTTGGCTTGTTTCCTATATTAGATATAACCAAACCTTCAGATAAGATGAAATTCAAAATAGACTCACCCCTTGCATTGATGTTTGTGCTTCCCCATATGGTGTGGTGGGCGTTGGCATCACATCCTATAATAAGCTGTAATCCTTTTCCTAGACAATATGCAACTATGTCGCTTATAATGCTAGGTGGACACAAAGCCTCATCACCTGGAAAGTAGGCTGAACACACCACCAGTTTCTTCTCTCCTACTTCCGTGGTTATAGTTAGAACAGCTGTAACAATATCATCGGTGCAGAGCACCGGGATTAGTGTACACTCTACTCTATTACTGTGAATTATACACGACCTTGGCCTTATAGCTTTGGGTGTGTATAAAACCTTACCTTGTTTGGTTGATAGGCCAGCAATCTTCTCACCTATCCTCCAAGGCTCCTGTAGGAGGGCCACATCAATGCCTTCTTGTTCTACCCTTCTAACAAGCGTTGCCGATGCGGCTTTTGCATGTTGAAGATTGGCCTGCAGGAGTCTTATTTCTCTCTTCATTGCGAAGAGATGGCTGGTTCTGGATCTGTGGACATTCCTTCTTCCATGGGTCCGACACACCCTTGGACGCTAGTCCTTATGAGTATGTCAGCTTCACCCGAAGAAGGTTGTTCCTCTTCCTGAACCTCCATATGTAGGGAGGCTTCCCCTGTTTCATTGGAACGAGTTGCTACTGGCTTTTCATTCCGTGTTTTTGTCTTCCCTACTTTGGGTCGGAACGTTAACCGTCCTACTCCGAAAAAGGGTGACATTTTTAATTTCTGGAGTTCTTCTCGAGATTCAGAATCCATTGAGAAGGTCCATAACACCCCTTTGTCTGAAGGTTTACTACCCCAGACTGTCCATAGATTTGTCCTGAGCCCATGGTTACTTATCCTTAATCTGTTAAGGATCCTTTTGGACTCAAGACGTTCCCCATGCTCGTCCTGTACGAAGACAGTGCATGAGTGCGGCTTGGGTATGTCTTCCCCCCTCCACAGCCCTGAGAGATGCATTCTCCCAAGGCCTCAGGGTTGGAATCACCTCCTTTAGCCACCGAGCACTTATGTCGTCTGCACAGTTGAGTTCCAGGAAACCCGGCCTGTATGTACTCTTCAGGAAGCGAACCTGTGGTCCTGCTTCCGGAATTTTGTCATACGCACCCAAGATGGCTATTTCGACTGCCTTAAGCTTGTCTGCATCCATCTTGGCTTCCGGGAATCCTGTTAATACCACTGCAACCTTAACAGAAGCGGCAGCTTCGCTGAAAGTCACACCTTCGGTTCTTGGCCTTTTCCCTTTGCGTTGGCTTTCGGGTGGTGTGCTTCCGTCTGACCTTAGCCTTTTTGAGCCATCGATCTTCTGGGTTTGTACATTTGTCATAGCCTCTAATGGCTTTGACGGCATCTCTTTTGCCCTTTCAGCTGCCTTGATGAAATTGGCCTTGATTATAGCCCTTTTGGCTTGAATGTAATCTTGGCCTTGTTTCACCAGCTTACTGATTTTGGCTTTAGAGACGCCAGATAGCCTTGCAGCCCTAATTTCTTCATCTGTCATGAGATCAACGTCTTCCAACGCTATTACTCTGACAGCCTTTTTGTTTCCTTGCCTATCAGCTTGGGAGATTTCTTTAGAACTTCCGGCCTTTCGGCGTTCGGATTTTCTCCAGAAGCTCCCTGCCCTCCAGCTTTAGGAACTGTGATTTTGGCTCTGGAGTTCCCTGGCTCTTCGGCCTCGGAAACCCTTTCGCCCTGAGTTTTATCATTATTATTTTTGTTTTTTTTTTAGAGATTCCATATTGATCCCACGAGTAGCTAGGGAAAGACAGTCAACCCCTCGCAGAGCCCCGCTTGCGAGGGTAAGGTCTAAATACTATGGGGTGCGACCTGTTACCCCAAAGGAACCGTTTGCGACACTGTCACCCCAGTGCCTTACAGCCTTCACCACGGTGTCTCACGGCTTGGCGTGGGGATTGTTTATCGACTATCTAGTCTAGATCCGCTGAGTTTAGTTTCAACAGGGCCACCACGTGAAGGGTGCAATCAAAGATTGATTACACACCCCCAATCATTGTTGGGGGTACCCAGCGGTCTTGGGATAGTTTAAGGAGGTGCAAAGTCCTAAGACTCTCCGTGCAAAACTTGTCCCCTGAGATTTGTTCTTTTCCCGCTCAGCTTTACGCCGATTAGAAGAAGAGCGCATCCCCCGGCCCCTACCTACCCATACTCTTCGAGTGGTGGGTTTTTCGGTCAAAAGGTGGAGAAAAAAGACAAAGAAGGTGGCTACTTCATCTATTTATTGAAGACGTTTCGCTCTCTAATTCATTTTTTAAAATTTCATCATTCAAAAATTCTAAAAAATATTCTATGAATTAATTTAAATTTTAAAATTTTAGTAAACTATTTGATCAGAAACGATTATTTCACATATGTTAATGTAACATTGACAAAATTATCAATAAAATATAAGTTGAATAAATCTAGTGAGTTAAATAAAGTAAGAAAATATTATTTTATTATATTTTATTTTAATTTGAAATTATTTAATATGAGACATACTACCTTAGGGGACAATCTTAAAGTAAACAACATATTAAGACCAATTTTGCAATAGTAATGCATGATAAATTTGGCTCAAGTTATTAATATCCGTTCTCTTATTAAAAGCGTTAGGGTGTTTTAGTATTGAACACATTTCGTAGAACGTAGACTATTTCAATATATGATATTTTGGATTGACCTCACTTGTTTGTTCATTGTTCCTCTTAATCAATCACTGAGGGTAAAATGGTGATCTTAAGCACATTTTTCTTTAATTTTTTGGTTTGTACTGACAATATTGTCACCCAATTTATCATATTCTTTCAATTTACCGCTCTATTGCACTATAGGTTATTAACTCGCCTTGCTGTTCTGTCATATTTCGACCTCAGGCCACTGTCTTTTCACGTTGATGGCTTGGGTTTATACTTGTTGCTTCCATTTTGCTGGTAGCAGCTAATAAGCTAAGAGTGGTAACCTCATTATACTTTTAAATATTACTATATTTCAATCTTAATTATTTCAATAATGTTACCTAAAGATAAAATTAAATTTAACTAATAATATACTGTTGGAAGTGCATCTTATGATCTTGTTAGTTCTCTGCAAATTAATGTTTTTTACTTAAGCTTTTTTACATAATTTTTATAGACATGTACAATTACCACATGTCTTTTTGAGGTAACACACTTATAATTACTTTTCTATGGATGTTTGGTGGTGGTGGTTTGGATATTGCTCTTTTTAGATGAACTGATAATGCTTTCTGATTAGAAAGCGAAACGTCTACAACAAATAAATAAAGTAGCCACCTTCTTTGTCTTTTTTCTCTTACCTTTTGACCGAAAAACCCACCACTCTTCGAGTGATCCTTAATTTATATTCGATTAACGGACGCACTCCTTTTCTCGATATATATATATATATATATATATATATATATATATATATATATATATATATATATATATATCTACGGCATAAAGTGAACTCCGCCCATGTTAAAATTCAGGTTCAAGTGAGCTCCGTGGTCAAGTGGACACCGATATACGGAGCTCACTTGTCCATTCCATAATATTGGCTCTGTCGATTCGTTAAGATGTATAGTTTCATAATTCTTAAAAAAATTTTGAAGCTCATAAGTACCCCTGTATCATAAATGTATTTCGCTTAGTTCACGTGTATATATTATAGGGGTCGTTCAGATCTTTTTCACTGTATATTGGAACTATAAGTATATCGGTTTAAGTAAGCTCTGATAGTTTGGCAACTATGCACTTAGGCCAGCGTTCTTGATATATATATTTTATATATTTTAAACGGTTCATACGAACTCCTTTTCATACGCATTACAATATGTAATCTTCTTCTTCTTCTTGATGTGCCTATCCGTTATGAATGTTGGCGATCATATTGACAATATGTAATAGATATGTATAATACCAAATACCTGTTTTTGGTAGGTACCTGCTATTCTAAAAATAGCTTTATAAATACAAAAGGATTTCATTACCAAGTTGGACGTGTTTTTTCATACGCGAATATTTCCTAATGTATTTTGTTAAAATGAATATGTCTTTATACGTTTTATGTAAGAATACGATTAATAAGAACTTTTAGTTAATCCATTGTTTTACGATATCTTGTATACAGCTTCTTTAATATTTTATTTTTGGTTTTATCTGTGTACTATATATAATTCTGGATAGGTTATCTTAAAATAAATATTTAAGTCCAAAAATAGATATTTTTTTGTAAAACTTCACCAGTTCAACAGTTCACCAATATTACATACTTCTTAATGTTTTATCTGCTATTTAGGGGTAAGATGTAATCAATAAACGTGGAGTTAGTGTCAAATTTGCAATAATCTTTGGTCAGTTTTTTCTCGATTTTAGTCATAAATTGAGCTGGTATTCGTTGAGTGGATGTTGCGATTCTAGACTTTGTATCTTTTATTCTCTAGCAGTCTAGCTACTTATCTTCGGATATTAGGTGAATTGATAGCTACCATATTGTAGAGCTTATGTATGGATGTGTGTGTGTCTTAATATTCGCTGAATTTGGCTGTCTAATTTATAGCTAAATTTACGTGTTAAATATGTGTTGGTGTCATCCATACTTGCAAGGTATATTCGGTAGCAGAAGCATATAGTGCAAGCGTCTACGTTTTAAGGATGAAAGGATGCTTCTCATTTTTAGCTGACAAGTTTGCAGAGATTATTTTTCTGGTCCTCAGTTTGCCTTTTAGTTTTAAACAATGTTCTATGAATGACAAAGTGTGATAAAAACTATCTTCAAGGTATCTATAGCAAGTCCAGAGTTTAAAAATTTCATGACACTATTTGGTGTTTAGATTTTTAAAAGCATCTCTGTTAGGGACATTAAAGCAGGACATCTGACTTTTTCTGAGGTTTGGCTTAAAATTGATTCATAGTCTATTTTTATTGTGTTTAAAGTATGATTTAGATTTTTCTATACTTCAGCAACAAAAGTTTTTGGTTGTGCAACAATATAGATGTATCGTCTACATAATAAAAGTCCTAGTATTTACTGGTATGGGTTGTGTAAATATTATACAGTGTAGGTACCATTACGCTACCCCAAAGGAGACCGTTCTTCTGCGTTTTCCATGTGTTATTTTTACCATTGAATGATACGAAAAATCTTCTGTTGTGTAGGCATACTCGGACAATACAAGCCATTGTTGTATTTTTGATCCAAATTTTAGAATTAGTTTTGTGCTCAGATCTTTAGTCAGGAGCCGTAATATTGTTCATTATATACGTAGATAACAGATCCAAGCTCAACACCGTTGAAAGATTCCCTTAGCTGACTGGTTTTGTCCCCTCTCATTTTAAGTTTTTCTTTTCTTGTTTGCCTATGTTTGGCCCTCAATGTGTTTCCTGCACTAGAAATACGTCACATTTGTGTTAACCGCATATGTCTGATAAAGTTAAGTAAAGTACCTATCTTTATCTCTAGATATTCCCTTATCTAATATTTATAGACATAATTAGGATAGTTGGCATTAAAAAGGCCGATTTGGCCGATCTTTAAACCCTATAAAATATGGCTAATCTTTTACTTTTCATTAAAAATTTTAATTTTACATACTGTTACTTTTAGACAATATTTCGATCAGATTTGTATAGTAATAAATGTAGTTAATATACTAGAGTCTCTTTGTGAAAAATAAATGAGTTTGTAATATCGGTCACAACTCATATATGGATAATAAGGAAATAAACGGTTAAAATAGGTGTACAAAATTTTAACTACATATATCGGCGCCATTGTTCAGGAGTTGGGTTTATCTCAGAGATCAAAGGTTACGTTACATGCATATTCCAGGTTCTATTTACGTATTTTCATTCCTAAAAAAGTATATTTATAATAAAGCCCTGAAGCTACCTTTAGATTCTATGAAAAGTAGAATCTATGGAAATTAGCAAATTAAAAAATAAAGACATAATTCTGAATGGCCAACTTGAGACAAACAATTCTCCCGTCCGTAACTTATTCAGTTACAAACTATAACGTGTAAACGCATACATCTTTTATTGATAGATAAAATGAATTTTTATCAAGTAACGGTCGGATCCATCACTTACTAAAAGAGTATAAAATGACATGCTTATGCTTTAGAGTACGGCTACTTTAGTACAAAGTACCCTTTGCTTTTGCCAATTGCTTTCTCACTTTCTTAGCGATAGGCCTGGCTTTTCTTATCAATAATGTTCTCGTTCGTTATAGTTATTCTAAGATATTCAGATTTCACTATATGCTCTACATTTGGTTTTATCTAATATAAATTTACAACTATGACGAAATTTTTATAATATTTTATGCATTGATATTAAACTGATATTAAACTGAGGATATAAAAATCAACAATAAGACCGATAATGACGTACATAGCGGAAACAAGAGCAAATACGGCGAAAACACAAAGACTGCTTGAAACAACAGAAATGAAAGTCTTACGAAAAATAACAAACTAAACTCTAAGAGAAAGAGTAAGAAGTGAAGAAATACGAGCAAGATGTGGTTTAGAGGAAATAAACGCGTGGACCAAAAGAAAAAAGCGGAATGGAATCAACACTTCGAAAGAATGACAGAAAATAGAATAGTACGAATAGCAAGAGACAAATCGCCAAATGGAAGGAGATTATTGGGACGACCGAGAAAAAGATGGTCAGACAACGTCAATTGAGGCTCAAAACCGAAGTAAAACAGGCATTAAGCCTATTTATAAAGAAGGAAGAAGAAGAAGAAGATATTAAATTGGAGTAGAGCACTTGGTAGATAATATTTATTTGTTTTGAGTATACTTATTTTACAACATAGTACATAAAATAATAAATATTTGTGTGCTCAGTTTTTTGCTCTGAATTGAAGATTTTATCTCAAAATATGACTGTACTTTATACAAATATTATTATTTTCTGAGATACCGGTATAAATATAAATTTTGAATTTGTCAGTCAGTGTTTAAGAATAATGCTGGGAATAAGGTTAAATAGGTTTTTATATTTTATTTGACGTTTAAATATTTAAATCTGAGTTCATTTTTCGAAAAACTATAAACTTGTGACAACAACTTGCTATATAACAGTACGAGGCAATATTCTTATGCTGTGACAAAATCATCATATTTGCTTTACATTGCCGTTTTTCCTGCCGTATCATATTTTAGCATAGTCTTCTGATTCATTTTATAGACAAGCGGTAATGGATATCCACAATTTGTCTAATAATATTAAGTTTTAAAAACAGCTGTGCTTTTATGCTCATTCGTTTACCTTTTGTAAAGCCACCTGAGTTATGAATAACTACTTTTTTGTATTTTTAGAAGACATACTTCTATCGGGCATATTTTAATGTGTGAATATTAGGGATTTATATAATCTTTTTGTATATATAATTTGTTTATTGATTTTACATTTTAGATAAAATTTCATAATTATAGTTCTCTTCCGTTTATTTTCTATAGTAATACATATACAAACCCAATTCGAAATGGAGAAAAACCAGCGAGTTCTAGATTGAACATAGACATTCGTCTCTCTTTCTCCCTATATGTTATATAAAGGTCATCGTCATCATATAGTCAGAACACAACAAGGTTCTATTACCTTTTCTTCTTTTTGTCTCCTCATTACTATTGAAAACTCAGCCTCGTAAATGACGTTGTAAAAATTTATTTCCCTATTTCTGAAGTGCCTTTCCTGGGATAACTTTTTTAAGTCTAGTTCATTTGATTACTTGTAATTGATTTGATAATCCCTAACAAATAAGTTGTTGATTGTAGGTAGGATAGCATGTGATTGAACAGGGATGTGTTGATAAGATGTAGGTAGTCTCATTATTCCTAAATCTGACCATATGTTACTTCCCTCCTTCATTCGTGGACGTCCTAAGGGCATTTTTTTTTCTCGATCCTCCCAATTTAGCTTGACATTGCAGTTATTAGAGAGTCTTTGGATATAGCCAGCGCAACTTTGGCGTTGAGATTTAGTTTCTTGTACGACGTTGCTACCTTTGTATATGTGTTTGACCTTGGCATTAGTTTCGTTTGGTATTGGTTAGTACTCGGACCTATATAGGTTGGAAAATACTTCTGATGACATTTCTAGCAATCCTGATCTAATTACTACTTGAGTTTTACTTACATTGTTTTGACAGTGTTCTCGTCACATATCCACACAGTAGCACTGATTTAATTATCTTCTTATATATCCTGATTTTATAGATTCCTATTAGACTTCTGGATTTAAAGTGTTATAAGGGTTATAATATATACATCAGTTAGCTACCTAAATATTCATTTTTATTTCTTATGTGAGAACGTTATCTACGATATACTAAATACTGCAATGTTTTAAAATGATATGGGTTTATTGTAACATTATGCTCTACTCTATATCACCTTTTTTTGCATGTTAAAGAACATTTATTTAGTTTTTTACTGATTATCGCCAAATTTTTTTGGTGCTAATAGCATTATTTTATAGCATTCCAATATTTATTCTATGGATTAAATCTGGATAGCAAATAGATATTCTTCACTTTCTCGGAGAAATAATATTGCTACTAATTTCAAACCTATTTTAATACATGGATACGAGTAATAGCAAATGACTAAAGCAAGTGAGGAAGAACTCCGAATATTTGAAAAGAAAATAATAAGAGACAACGATTTGAACCTTCGTCGGAGCTAGATTTATTTAATTACCAGTCTAATCGCACCTAGTTTTTGTGCTTTTATTTATATCCAGTTAATATTAAAAGTGTAATAAATTGTTGTGATACCGTAAATAACAATGGAGAATAACAATGGAGAAAATCGGTAAGGAATTTTAATCTAATTAGATACTTACTTCAAAACAAGTTCATATTATTTATATCACCTGATGTCATTAAACAACGAAAATGGATGATGTTAATAGTCCAGTGGCGTCGAGGCCCCAAACGTTATTGACATCATATAAAACTTCTTCATATTCTGTAGCGTTAATCAATTCAATTCCAAAATTCCAATATCTACTTGCACTGTGAAAAATTATAGAACCAAGATATATACATTTTTTCATCACGAATTTCAAATCACCGTATTTGTATTTACCTAGCTAGTGAAGAATTAGAAAAAACTGTCATGAAGACTGACAACGAAAGAATAACTATCAATCATCAACTAAATTAATGCTCGACGCTTAATTACAACAAATGAAAGATTACTGATCTCTAATGTTTGTCCTAGTATTTATCACACTTTCATAGAATATGAACTTAAAAAATTAGGCCTCAATTTATTACCTCCAATTAATTTTTTACGAAGAGGTACAACAAACCCAGTATATAGATATATATTGAGCTTTTCAAGACATACATTTATCTTTCCTTTGAAAGCTACATTAATTCCTCCCTCAATTGTCAGAAACCACGATCAAACATCTAATCGTATTTTCTTATCTTTAGAAAACAGATGTGTTCCTATTGCAAAAAATCTGACCATTTTGTAGCAAATTGGTCATTCTGTATAAATCCAAATCAGAACTCTACAACAACAGTGCCAACTACTACTATAAATACAGTAGTTAATACTCTTCCACACATGACGTCCTAATCACATGAGCATCTTCAGCGAAGTCCTTTTCCTTACAATCCTCGACTATACCTACTTAATTAACTATACCAATATTAACTCCATCTCAAATATCACCCTTAACATTATTCCCAAGTTCTCAAACTACATACACAGATAAAAATATAACAACTACCAAGTTATCAACAATACCTAATATTTCACAACCTCATATATCAATCGCAAACTATTCCTCAACACTTGCATACCCTATCAATAACATATCAATAAATACTGTAATTTAAAAACTAAAATTGCGTAGCCAAGAAAAAGTAGTCATAACCCAAAGTGCTTTAACAAAGGTGAACGAATTATTAGCGTAACAGCTGTTTTGAAAACTAAATATTATGAGACGAATTGGGATATTGTATTACACAAACTAAACCGCTTAATTATGGTTTGTAAGGAAAATATGATATGACAGGAAAGACTAATGACTCTATAGCTAATTGCATCATAAATATCAATGTAACGCAAATCGTATGATTTTGTATATAAGACAAATAATATTATATTCTAAATTATACCTATAGAGATACAAATAGTAAAACAAACATAATAAACAACTATTATACAATATAGTAAATATTTATTTAGATAAACGTAAAGGTTAAAACATGTTTTTTAATTCGCGGTAAAAGATTTATTAGAGTTTAACACATAAGATAAATTCGTAATAAAATTTATATACCAGTAAATGGTACTCGTTACAGCAGCGAAGTAATTCTAGCAACAGATATGTAGGCTGACCTTACCCCTTGACATACAGCAACCACAATCAACCAGCTGACCTTACCCCTTGACATACCCCTTAACCCAGACACGACTCTCTTGTTTGGCAGATAGCACTTGTCTCTTCGACGACTAGGCAGCCTTCACCCCTACTGGATAGAACGACTGTCTTTGATGACTAAGCAGTCTTCATCCTTACTGGATGGAATGATTGTCTTTGATGACTGAGCAGCCTCCACTCTTATTGGATGGAATGACTCTCTGTTAATGGGCTAATTATACGGGGAGAATTAAAACATGAAACATGGACGACGAAAAAACAAAATAAGAGCCGATTGAGCATCGCAGAAAGAAGAATTGTTAGAGAAATATATAAACCAATTATCGATAATATTACAAATCAATACAGAGTGCGAAACAACCGCGAACTAATTGATTATTATGACCAACTAGATAAAGTAAAAACATAAATAACATCTTATACGTAATACCTTGTAAAAATAATATTGTACATTTTTAAGAACGAACTCCTATTTGAACATTGAAGCGTCAAATAAAATATGTAGTACATAATAAATATTGTGGCATATTTCTTTCATTCTATCCAAAAAATAAAAAAAAAATAAAGTCAGACATATTGAGATGGATTACTGAATACTATTATAGCATACAAGTAGTTTGAGCTACCGGATATTTAAATACATTAAAACTTGGTGTGAACATTTTGGTTAAAAGAATAAATTTGATTTTTATATTACACATGTAGTTGACGTTTCTATCTCCAAATTCTTTTTTAGAGTTCTTTTCTAGACACGTACTAAATAAATTTTGTTTATATTGCAGTTTCTTCTTTTTGTAGATTTAATAGTGATATGAGGATATCAGTTTGCTACATATACATAAAATACAAATAGACTGACTGTTGCAATACAGGTCCGTTTCCCCAGTGCGACAGAGAAAACTGGCGAAAAGCAGTCCCTGCATCTCTTTCTAATTTGCCAGGTTTATCGAACGCGTGACCTAAATGACCAATGAGAAGGTCACGTGGTCAATAAACCCGTCCCATTAGAAAAAGATACAGATATTGCTTTTCGTCAGTTTTCTCTGTCGCATTGCGGAAACGTGAATGTATGGCAGTATTTAGTCTATTTGTACTATATGTCTATGGTTTGCTACATGCATTTTCGCTTTTATCTTTTATGTGACAAAGTTATCAGCGATATCTAAATAGCTCCAATCCTTCAAAAGTATATGCTTTTATTGTTACATTAATGCTCCATTCTATATCATACCTTTTGTCTTTTAATGAACTTTTATTTGGTTTTCTTGTTATTGATTATAACATCGTTTTTTTATGCTAAAAGCATTATTCAATATATTATAATGTGTAATTTCTCTGGCTGCTGACGAACAGAAGTTTTTATTAACTTTTCTTTAATATAATTATGTATGCAGATTTGTATTTTGATCTTCTCACGGTGCTAAAGAGCAAATGTAATAGTTTATTTTATTTTTCCATAAGATTTCTAGTTTTTCACTGTGTCATTGCTCCTCTTATTTCTTTTCCTACGATTTACATTAATTCATTTAATTATTATTTCTGAAATTTCAAGTTTATACACAGTTTCTTTTGTTCCGCTTATTTATCTAAGATATGTTATTCATTCTTATCTATCTATCTATCTATCTATCTATCTATCTATATAAGGATTTTTACAGCTGTCGCCACCTTCCTTCTTTCAGCCAACGTCTCCAGTCCTCTCTGTTCTGCCATTCTCCATCTCTAAGGTCTCGTCTTTCCATGGCCTCGTCCACTTCATCCCTCCATGATCGTTGGGGTCTACCTCTTTTTCTCCTTCCTATTGGGCTCCAATCCGAAACCCTTGCTATCCACCTTGTATGATCTGTTCATTCTTATCTATAGATGCGCTTATTCCCTATCAATTATCTATCAATATTTGAAGCCTTTTTTTATTTGTTTTAGTCATTGTAATGATTCGCATCCGGACATAAAAATAGGTCTAAAGCTTGTATTATGCTCTATACTCCTTCAGTGGTAGTATTACTAACTGCGATTATTGTTCTAAGATATTTAATGTCTTCCATACTTTCGAAATTGAAATTGTTGACTTTAACGTTGTATCTAGATTTACTGACGGTCTCTTATGTTTATGCGCTGGTATT
Organism: Diabrotica balteata; assembly: GCA_918026665.1. Lineage (NCBI taxonomy): Eukaryota > Metazoa > Arthropoda > Insecta > Coleoptera > Chrysomelidae > Diabrotica > Diabrotica balteata. The sequence continues at coordinate 57,787,160 of OU898283.1, forward strand.
TGGTTTTCACTTCGTTGATTTTACTTGAAACTTTTTTCGTGCTCTCTGGACTTTGTTCAGTATGTCGTTTACATATTTATAGATGTAATCATCAGCATAACTAGGAGCTGCTTTGTACCTTGGGCCGTTAATGGATTACATCGTAAATCGGCGCTGTTTCTATTTTAATAAATTGTTCTTTAATTTTTTGACTATTTAAATCGAGAATCTGTATTTTATTCGACTGTTTATTAAGGCAGAGTTTCTTGGGGCCAATTTCTCTCTCAAGGTTTTTGTTTCCCGTATCAATATTACAACAATTTTGCTGGATGTCGACATAGGAAACCCGTTGGTATGTACATACTGTTTCAATATCTTTTTGTCTCGTTATAAAGTGAATATTAGTTTATTAGGAAATATGATATTGTCTAATAATAGTTAAGTTGTTTTGCTTTGCTTTCTCAGACTGCTACCGTCGTGCCTTCTGGTATTTGATATTTCAACCGTCAAGCAACAATTCCTATATGCATTAACTTAATGCTGATATCCTGCTTCCCCAATCCAGTTAGCAGTCCCGAAACCAATAAAATTGCTACATTTAAGTTTTCTATTAAGCTGCCCAGAACTATAGGTACGCCTTATTATCTTACTGATGTTAGTGCTGCCCCTTATAAGTGAATAAAATATGAAAGGAAGGTTTTGGTAATTTAATAAGATCCTTGTGTTACAATATAATGTCTCCGAGAAAGTAAAGTAATATCAAAACGCTATTCGGATTTAATCCATAGCTATAATATTAGAATGCTATAAAATAATGCTATATATTAGCATTAATAAGTTTATAATGGATACTAAAGTTTGAAAATAATTAGAGCAAGTAATTTAAATTATCAAAGTGCTTATTAAACATAAAAATAAAAATATTATATTAACAATTTATATTATAAATATATTTAAAAAATATTCCAAATATTCTTGGAATTCCTCGATGACTAACCTGGTGGATATTTAAATAAATTTTAAGTTCTAAAATGTACCTGCTCTAAAATTTGAAAATCTACGACTAATACAACTACTGGCAACATCGCAGGAGCTTAGTTGTGTACGCTAAAAGCTGTATACGGATCCCAAAAATGTTTTATCCAGTTACGGAGTCCACTTGATCCGACGTGTTGGTCGGAGTCTACATAAAGCGCTACTCAGATAATAATATACACGGCGTATATTCTCTGGAGTTAGTATAATACCGTTTTAGTACGGAGCCCACATTAACCGCTAGAAGTATATATATATATATATATATATATATTATATATATATATATATATATATATATATATATATATATATATATATGTATATATATATATATGTATATATACATGTATATATATATATATATATATATATATATATATATATATATATATATATATATATATATATATATATATATATATATATCATATATATATATATATATATATATTATATATATATATATATATATATACATTTCGCAGAGCCCAGAGGACACAGAAAACGATATTATTTATATCGTTTTCGTTCGTTGCCGCCAAAGCAGGTGGCGCTTCTGTACGCTAACTACAGCTGTAGTGAAGTTTTGGAAAAAATTCGTTGGACTTTCCGAGTTTGAATTTGTATCAGCCCAGGTGTCTGATGAGGCTGAGATATGCTGAAATGATTCATAACACTTTATAGATACCCCTTCGAGCCCGGAAAGTATATATATATATATATATATATATATATATATATATATATATATATATATATATATATATATATATATATATATATATATATATATATATATATATATATATATATATATATATATTTATATATATATATATATATATATATATATATATATATATATATATATATATATATGAGCGATTTCAATACTTTTCACCCACTTTTGTGGGAGGGGTGTTTGGATTTGCTCCAAATTATAGTATGTTATTATACCTTATAAAATAAGACTACAAGTTAAATTTCAGCCCTCTAGGTACACTAGGACCCGAGAAATCCCTTCTCAAAGGCTCAAAAAGGCCCTTTTTAACCTATATTCAAAAAGCTATATCTCGATGTCCTATAAACCGATTTTAATTTACAATAGCTCATTTTTTTGTTATAACGTCAGCTATTTATAAAACAATTTTCAAAATCCTAGATCCCAAGATACATTGTCGGAGACTAAATTAGTGCGGACGAAATTTAAAGATTTTTTTTTATTTTTAAAAAATCATTAACGGTGAATGGGTAATTAGAAATACTTTGATAGGTCTTTGATAGGTCTTTGATTAGGTTTTTATTACCTTTAAAAAGAGACTTGGTAAATTAAAATTTATCGAATAGATTCAGAGTTAGAGCTGTTTGAAATTGATCATTTTCGTGAAAATCGAGTTTTTTCGAATTTTCAAGCTAGCAGCAAAAAAATCTTTAAACTTTTAGAGTAACGAATCTTCTTCATATGTACAACAACCTGTAATTCTTTATTTTTTGTGTTTTAGCCATTATTGATCTTATCTAACTGCTTCAAAAATTGAAAAAATCGAGTATTATGCATCTAAAGTAAGCCAAAGTACTCGGCAGTTTTGGCATTCTTGAACCAATTTCATAATACTAACCGCTTTTTCTTAATATAGATAATAAAAGTATTTACCAAGAGCTTTAACATAAGTGATGGTAGAATTCTCTGGGTGCTCGAAAACCAAAGTTTGAATTGTTGAAACGTTTTTTATGTACCAGGGTATTGTTGTTGTTTGTTTGTGTTTAAATGACTGCGGACACTAAATCCATTCGCCAATCTTACAATTTGAGGTGTAGTGTGTGTGTGTGTGTGTGTGTGTGTGTGTGTAGAGTAATTGTCTTGATACTTAGCAAAGTCGACGTCATTGCCTTTGCTAAGAGACGCAAATTGTACCCGAACGTCTGCGGCCCCTCCGGTGTGTACCGATCACACAAGGATAGAAATTATTTTCATTTAATAATTTTTTTTTAATAAACGAAAATTTCCACCCAGGTGGGATTCGAACTCACGACCTTTAGATTTAAAGGCAGGCGCTCTTACCACTGAGCCACAGAGGGGGTTACCAGGGTATTAAATCTGTGAAAAGTCGTTTTTGCCTATTAGTAAGTTTATGTAAAATTTTGAACAACTTTTCTAGTTTATTTCAAAACTTCAAATTTTTTTTATACAAAAATTACCACATAACGCACAATGTAACTAGCAATACTTTTAAGCGATAATAAAAATATAAGATTTTTAAAAATGATAAGCATAAGCATGAAAATAATGAAAACAACATTTACAAAATTGAGGTTGATAATATTTTCTAAAATAAACTTACCAGAACAGAAACACTTTACTTTAAATATTCTAACCTCTGCAAAACAATGATTAAAATCGAGATTATAATACTCATATAAGTTCTTGTAATTTACACATTAGTAGACAACATAATATCCAATACATAATATTAAGGTTTGTACAACGTGATATTTAAGGATTGAATCTTAAGATGTATATATACATAAAAAGTATATATCGATGTCAATAAGAAAGGATGATAATAATAGTGATATTAGACTATAAAATCTCGGACGAGGAAAGTGAAGAAGAATATTAAACGATAACTTGTAATGTAACATTGTAACAAGTTTATAGTGAGTGACATTAGTGACAAGGAAAAAAACATGCTACACGAGCATGCGCAAGAATTAAAAATGTGCGGGAAGGCAAATTCTTGTTGTCTTTGTTACTTGTTTAATATATGATATATTTTGTACCATATTATATGCTTTATGATGAAACCACATGGGCCTTTCTTCACAAATTTCGACACAGACTGTGGCAGTTGTTTTCGGTTGTCAATAACAATTATTATGTATCGTTCCAATTATACATTTGATGATTTTTTTAGAGTTAAGTTGGCATTGCACTGCGCCGCATAGCCGCAGCATAATTATTTCATTCCCATTGCAGTTAGAACCTTCTAAATAAGTATTTAAATAATTCTTAAATTTTCGTTTTACTGTCCGTTTTGAGAATAAACATTTCTGATAAAAACTTTGATAAGTTTTCCAATGTGAACTAAAGCATAAATGCTATATACTAAAGCATATACTAATGCTATATACTAAAGCTGTATATACGAAAGCATAATGCATCTACTGTTCCACTCGGTATGTTCACATTATTCTAATAGATAGTGATATTTTTTCAATTTAAAAATTTTCGTTGATAATTAAAATCATTCCCTATTGGCGATTCAAACAGTTTTTTAGGCAGTTTCAAATTTGTAACTATTACTGCCAGGTTCAATTCATATACTTACTATAATTTATTATTTTTTTCAGCGATTTTTGTAAAATAATACGGCAAAACTCTATTGTAAGCTTATTATATTTATTAGAATTCCAAAAATTATTAGAGAAAAAATATTTGTGCACACATGCGTGCACGAATTATAGCATTAATCCTTACACTCTTGGCCGCTCGACGGTACATTTTTTTTGTGGTTAAAAAACTGTTTCAATTATTAATATATTTGAATGACTATATATATATATATATATATATATATATATATATATATATATATATATATATATAATTTTATTGTTGCTTTTAATTCGTTTTTCTTTTTCAGGTAAGCAAGTTGAACCTAAAAGATTGCAAGAAATTTTTTCAGTAAGAACTCCTTAAAATGTATTACACGAGGTAAAATTTAAAACAATATAATTTATTTTTCTTTTAATACCTTTTTAAAAGCATTGTATGGAGAAATAGTTATTAAGTTCACAAACTAATTTTTGAAACGTAAAAATTTTCACTTGGGCTTCAGAAAATTCACAAGTGCTTTTCACAATAATTGGTTCTTCAACAGTTGCTGTAGGATATAGGATATAGGATTGTATAGGACAAAATAATTCAACTCTACGAGTTATTTATGTATAATGTAATTTCTAATTTCTCATTTTAATGATAAGTAATGTTTATCCAAATTGTGGGATTTAAAGCCACTGGAATTTTCTTAGGTGCTTTTTTAAGTTTACATACTATCATTATGATGCATGTCCTTAAGGGAGGAAGGAGTACTATATCAACGAAAATGGGTATATTGGTAGTTTGTTTTCATCCAATGTTGCTGTATTTTGCAAGTTCTACAGTAAGGCATAGAGTTAAATTAAAATTGAATGGTAAATACATAGTATCTATGTATAGAATAGAATAAAAAAAATTAAGTATATATTACCTATTACTAAAAGTAGTTAAAGAAATAAATTCAAATTTAAATCTAGTGGTAGAGAATTATTCTTTTAAGTTTTTTTATTATTTTAATATACAAAATATTTCTTATCAGATTCATATAATTACCTAATACAATTTGGATAATCTTATTATGTTTTCGAATTCCATCAAGAAAAGTAGGAGCAACAACACACTTTTTTAGATTAACGTTTAAACTGTTACGTGTAAAATTAGTCAGATCAAATTGACATTGGAATAAAACGTATCATAATACAATGGGATTAAACATGCACAGAAAGTATTTCCAGTAGATATTCTAATCAGTATTAAATAAATTATGGCTGATATTTATTTTTACGCACAGTGGAAAGAATCATTGGAAACATCCAAAACAAATGTTAAAAAATACAGGATCAAATAAATTATTAATATTTATACTTAAAATAGATACTAGAAGAAAATCAACCGTGACAGATAGGGAGTTTACGGAAAACAGCTGATTAGAAATATTGTTCACGTTTTTCATGAGACTGGACTGTTTTCTTTAGAAAGGTGTACTGGTGATCTGGAAGCGGCAGTTTTCTCTACACTTTAAAGCTATTTCACTGTGTCAAAAACAAATGGAATAACTTCCAAACACTCTTCTTCCACTTAAAGACTTCCTAGAGCATGTAAAATTCTTCCTTCTTACAACATGAAAATGAATACTATTCTCAAATTTCTGAAGTGGCCATGGGATCATCTACCTCAGCATCGATAGCAAACTTAGTAATGAAAATATTAGATAAAACAGTCATATCTAAATTAAAGTACAATATACATTTCTACAAACGATATGTTGATGACTGCTTACTCTACATTTCATTTCATGAAATCGATCATACTCTTCAAATGTTTAATAATTTTCATAATAACATTAAATTTACTTTATAAGTACCTTAGAACGGTGACTTTATTCATTTTTTTCCATATTTTCTAGCGTAACTTTTGAATGGGTCATCTCAAAAATGTGTAAAAGTCACCATTGGGATGCATATTTATTTAATTTAAATTGATAGTATATATTTTTTAAATTGAGGATTTTCTCAAAACAAAAATAAAAAAAATCGGGGTCCAGTGGGACTGTCGGTAGAAGTTATACAATACTTCTATACACGCGTTCGCCGTTACAAATTTATATGGGAGTCAATCTGAACAATCATTACATATGTAATGCTATAGGTAGGAGAGAGCAGAAAGAGAAATTAGATATGGGTGCATCGTTTGCTGTATATAAACAACATTCGACTTGTAATAGGAGTATAGTAAATAAAGGATTGAATCAATATTTTGATGAAAATGTATATTTTGATTTTCATATATGTATGAAAGGAGTTGAATGCAAAAAAATTTTTTTACATATTCTCTGCAGTAAAATTAATTGTTTATTTTGTTATTAATATAAAAATAAAATACAATATACTGCAAGATAATTCAATATGATTATACAATACAAATTATTAGTATTATTAACAAATTATTTAAAAATGATAATATAATAACTTACTTACGTGTATGTTTAATTTACCATGATAATATTATTAATAAAAAAAAATAATAATAATATTAATAAATATTAAAGATATTTACAAAACAAACATTTTTATTCTCGAGAGAGAAAGAGAGAGAAAATATATCTTCTGTCTCTCTCCCTTGACTATATCTTACATATGTAATGATTTTGCCGATTCACTCCCGTACAAATTGCCAACGTCGAACGCGTGTATAGAAGTATAACTTCAAAAAGTTTAACAGAAGTACATGTCAACCAAAACAAAAGAGGAATACCATAATTACAAAATAATAAGAAACGAAACACATGCATTTATAAGAAAAATAAAAAATGATCGCTGGGAACGCTTTTCGACAGAAGTTGAACATGATTTTTATGGTCTGCAAAAGGAAATATGGCGCTTTATAAGAGGGCAAAGAATGGAGGTAATGAAACTAATAGAACCAAAACACCAAAAAAAATTTGTATCATTTACTGCACATTTTCAAAATTAAAGAGATGGCTATTTTATAGAGAATTTTTGGCTAGGACTGTTGTGTTTAGTTTGTTAGTTTATACTCTATGTTTGTGTGCAATAACCCTTTTATGCACGTATTGTTTTGTTTACCCAATATATATATATATATATATATATATATATATATATATATATATATATATTAAATTACAGTCTTTACAATTTATTTTATAAATAACATTTGATTGATGATCTTTATTAACCTTAAGTTTAAATTTTGAAAAATATTTTCCAGATATTTTTGACGATTATCATATTTTGCCAACATTTTCGACATTTGTTCAGAAAATCCATTAATGTATGGTAATATATAGTATTTGTTTGATTTAATGGCATTGGTATTATTATTGTTAGTTATGGTTTGGGTTTGTTTTGGATTGGTATTCGAATTAGATTGATTTCTGATAATACAACTTCTTATGTTAATTCTTATTAATTAATTATATAATCCACAATAATTTTTAATTATTGTGGATAATTATCTTTTGTAAGATATGTTAAACTTTTTTCAGATTTGCGGAATGGTATTTTGGGCGAAATAACCTAATTGCTGTCAGTAAGTCTGAATACAATACTTCTTAATGAAGTATGGATGTGTTGGTATTAAAATTTAGATATCTTCCGGACCAAACATATTTTGTAAACCAGTTAGTTACTCTTATTCGATTAATACTGTTAGACTCTAAAATTAAATGAAGAACAGTAATTTAATTATTTTCTTCTAGTTCGGTCTATCTGATTTTGGGTCTGTTGATCTTGGGATGTACACTTCACGTATGCGCTTATGTTGGAAATATGCGCGAATATGGTATGCGATGAACAAAAATTCTTATAAGTTGGAGACCGTGGGAATATAAACGAAGCGAGGAAGACCCCAAATGAGATGAGCAGATGATATCAAGCAGCACGTGGGCTCTAGGTGGATGACTGTAGCAACAGAGAGAGAAGAATATAAAGGGATTGGGGATGCCTATGTCCAAAGATGGACCGAAGAAGGCAGATAGGTATTGGATAGATAAGATATAAAGTATATTGTTTTGCATCAGTTAAAGGAATATTTAAGACAAACACTATTCTTGTGTCTAGTAGAGATATTGAGCTAGATTAGAAGTATAGATTGAAAATGGAAGATTATTTTTTTTGTAATGATTGTGATATATGCCTAAGCGATTCAATTAAATCAAACAGGGTGATGATTGAGCTATGTAACATTTTTAATCGAGCAAATGTTATGGAATTTACTATATTATTTAACTAGTCTTCGATAAATGAATAGCATATCGATTTAAGCTTAATAGAATTTTAATTGCTTAGAAATATCCATTATTGACTCCCGAATTTTTTTTATATTATTGTTGATTGTTTCCTCATCTATAAGTAATTTCCGGATTGTGACGTTAAAGTTCTTAATAACAGAAGTGGTAAACGATATATGATTTTTCAATAGGTTTTCCATTTGATACTTATCGCGGGTTATTTTATTTATACAGTCATGGAAATATTCGCCATCTGACGAATCTAAGTTTCCGGTAATTGATTTCCATATCGAACCTATTCCGTTAATATGCCCACGGTTCTCTCGGAATGTGTATTGTTTCGTATCAGCCATTATTTCTGTATATTTAATACTAACAGAACTAGAGATTTGTTTGAGAATACTTATGTAAGTTTGGACTTCGGATTTGAATGCCAGCATTCGAGGTACATCTTCTTCATTGATAATCCAATAAATGTTCTAAGATTTTGTCATTTTTGTCGATAACGTCTCTAATTGGTTGCATGTCTTTATATACTACTACTACTGCATGTCGTTTGACATTTTGAGATTGGTTTCTTTATGAAAAAAGATTCCAATCGTGTTGTTGATTGGGGTTAACGTATACTGAGAGTGGATGACTCTACTGAGTTTTAATCTAGCAAAATTTACTTTCATTGTTCTATTGGTTTGGGTATTTAATAAAGTAGCAGAATTTACGTGAATTTCTTGGATTTTGAAAGGGCTATTAAACTTATTTTGGGCTTTTGTCTTTAATTTGCGATTCCTTGACGTAAACCTTATCGCCTATTTTATAATCTGGAGGGTTTGATGACACGTGTTGATCAAATCTTTCTTTAGCCTTTTCCCTTTGTCGTTCCGTCTTGGCTCGTGCCACTTTATAAAAATATTGCATACGATTACTTGATAAGGGATTATAAATAAGGGATCAATAAGGTAGTCAGCGCCATTGATTCGAATAATACAATTTGAGCCTGTTTCTCTACAGCAGAGAGGTTAGATTTCCGTATATTAGCATGGATTTTTGCACTAAGGACTTAAACACCATTGAGGAATGTAAGAGCCGATTTATTCGGAAGTTGGTTGACTCTCTGTAAATCTTGTATCAAAGAAGGGATGAGAAGTAAGAAGCTGCTTGATTTCTAGACATGGTAGTGGATTTCTTGAACTTATAAGTTGTGCTGCTCTCTTCCGCGTAATTTATTTTTTATGTGAATTACTAATAGTTGTTTTTGATCACGCGTAGATCACACATATTGTAGGCATAATCAGAAGCATTTAAAAAATCTGTAAAAATATCTGATCAATTTCAAATTCGGGTACGATAGAAAATATTTCCGATTATTTATAAGGTTCTATTTCAGGCTGGTACTTATTATGGCGCGGGACGAGAAGTGTTGCCGTTATCATTCATAATATTTAATAAAATAATAAACAAAATAAAAATGTAAGATTATGGATTAACTAAATAATTAATCAAATATAAATATCAAATAATAAATCAATATATCGGAAAAATATTTTTCTAAGACAGTGTCTGATTAGCGAAATAATCGACAAAAATAATCTTTTAATAAAGTGAAAAAAAAGTTGGCGATTTACAGAATAACCGCCATAAATTTGTAATTAGCAAAGCAATCAGCAAAAATATTCAAATACGGCATGAACTTATTAATTGAAAAAATAATTAATATTGTAATATCGAACAGTATATAATAATAAACAATATAAACAAAAAATTATATACGAGATGATTTAATGTTAGACTTATATTAGTTCCAAAAACTTCAAGTCGTCTAGTTCTCGACAGCTATTCTACCAGGAGCTTCTCTTGGTGTTCTGCAAAGTTAGGACGCCACTGCTTTTTGGAATTTATTAATTCTTTTTCTGATTAAAGGATTGGAATACACCGTTGTCGGTTGAGTTCTTTCTTGTTCTGCCAACGTTTCCCGATCCTACTGACTGCGCCACTTTTTTTTTATCACGAAACACTTTGTGGACTTTTTAAAAAATAATTTTATTTCGACAATACAATTAGCAATTACTGACCTTAAAAACTTAAATATACTGAACCAAAATAAAGAGCCACAAATGGTTTTATAATATTAGTAACTGCTGACTCAGTAGAAACGTGTAAAAACCTTGGGTCCCGCTGACTCTGCTGGGATCCTTATCGGCTCTGGTAGTTGGAAGTTAAAACCTGATACTCTGGGCATCGTCGTGATAAATTACATTGGTTGGTACAATGCATATAACATATATATATATATATATATATATATATATATATATATATATATATATATATATATATATTTGGTAGATTTTATATGATATTAAAATAACTGATTGTTTAAACGATAAACTAACATCAATAAACAACACATTAGATTTTAAATACATTTTACATTTTTACATGTAGTGGGTATGTCCTATGTTTTTAATATTATTTTAATTGTGACGTCTACTTGTTAGTACAGAACTTTACATGCTTGGTATGTCAAAAGTTTAACTTTTAAACCGTATTATGTCTGTCATAAAATGTTTTTTTAGTCAATATTACTTCTTGAAAAAGTCATGGATTTCCTGCCGAAACGTCGAAGAAATATATGAAAATGTCTTAGTATCAAATCAATTTTTTTATGAACCTAAGCCCAAGAAAATCTACTAAACAAATATATATTAAGGTTCAAGAACTAAACTCAAACAAATATTTATATATATATATATATATATATATATATATATATATATATATATATATATATATATATATATATATATATATATATATCATCATCATTTGGTGCTACAGCCCTTAGAGGGCCTCGACCTCAAGCTTTCTACGCCATTCTGTTCTGTCCCTTGCTTGAATTTTCCAGTTGCCGAATCCGATCTTCTCCGCATCTTGTGTTACCCCATCCATCCACCTCAGCTTTGGTCTACCCCGTCGTCTCATTCCCACAGGTTGCGCTGTTAGAATCTTTTTTATCATGTTCGATTCAGGGGCCCGGGCTACATGTCCTGCCCACTGCAGGGGTTTCGCTTAATTATAGTGGTAATATCTTTACCACCAAACGTATGCTTGTAGATATTCTGCAGTTCGAAGTTATATCTACGCCTCCATATTCCGTTCTCACAGACCGCTCCAAATATCTTGCGCAGCACCTTTCTTTCAAAAATGGATAGAGCGGATTCATCTGTTTTCGTTAGCGTCCATGCCTCTGATCCGTATGTGAGAACGGGGACTATCAGTGTTCTATACAGCCTTATACGAGTTTTTTGAGACAGACGTTTGTTAGCTAAGTACTTTGATAGACCATAATAACACCTGTTTGCAATTATTATTCGCATATATATATATATATATATATATATATATATATATATATATATATATATATATATATATATACAGAAATGTAGAAATTTCCATCACTAGTTTTTAAAAAATTGACTATACATTTTAAAATCTTTCTGAGATTACTCATCCTGTTCCTATATAATCTTTATCAAGGCCAATATATAAAGAGGTCAATGAATTAAATATGTGGGAGGTAGGTTAACGTTTACTATCAAACAAATTGCTTGGTCTAAATTTGACATACCAGGATACTAGTCAGTTTATTGTACATGTACGATTATTTTTGATCGCTTCAAATGTCGTGGGCTTTTGAAATCGAATAAAAAGAAGAATTGTATAAATTAGAAGTATTTTTTTTAATTGGACCACAACAATAAAAATATGTATAGGTAGAAATTTAATGACCTATACGTAGTAATAAGTATGTTGATTATCTAATATGATTTGAATTGGATAATAATCCAAACAAATAGATATTATTAGTATTAATAATAGCTTCCCATAAAATATCAAGGCCATGCGTGAAAATGTTATGTATAATGGTCTCGTCTTGTCGTAAAACAAGCATAAAAAATCGACCACAAGCAAATGAAAATCCAGTTAACTTTAAAGTTGATACGAATGGTAAAACAGTTGCTGTAACAGTAAGCGAATACATCTACCTGGGACAGATAATGAAAGTTAACAAAGAAAATCAAACTGCTGAAATTACCAGAAGAATAAGGTTAGCGTAGGCAGGATTTAGAAAACTAAGTTGGATCTTGAAAAGCACTAAAATAGAACAATATTTGACAACCAGAAGTTACAATCAATGTATCCTCTCTATACTCACGTATAATTCACAGACGTGGACAAAGTCCAAGCAAAACCAAAGTAAAAGACGCAGGAGAACATGCTGCCAAATTAAAATGGAGCTTCGCAAGACAGAATGCCCGACTGAAGGATAAGAGATGGAACCACAAAATATATCAATGGAGACCATGGTTGGGAAAGAGAAGCAGAGGAAGGCCACAAATGAGATGGGCGGGTGATATTAAGAAGATCGGAGGACACAACTGGAAACAAGTGGCGCAAAATAGAAGACAATGGATTGATTTGGGGGAAACCTATGTCCAAAGTTGGATTACTTGAGGCTGAAGAAGAAGCTAATAAACTGAGACTTCTACAAAAAACCTCCCATATTGCCAATACTTTCCTGATAGTATGTTTGAAAATGAAAACTACAAGCTAGATTGGGACCTCAATGTGCTCACAGACCAACCAGTGGCACATAATAGACCAGATCTGATACTACTTTAGAATTTAACTAGACAAATAACAATAATAATTTACAGATATCTGAAAATTCAAATATCTACGAAGGTAATAAATAACGCCGTAAGAATTATCAGGAATTCCTGATCGCCAAATTGATAGACATTATTTTAGATTCAGTTTAGTTTCAAAACATACAGATCTCCTCAAAAACCTAACAAAAGACAGTAAAGTGACTTTAATATGGTTGATAAGGAATCATAAAAAAATGAAGAGCCATGCAAGGGCAAATAGGGAAGACTAAGAAAATAACACAAAAATATTGATAAAAACACTTTCGGACAATGTGACAAACCTCAATAACCGAGATATTAAAACGACCACCGAAATGGTAACTGGAAATTTTCGTTGAAGAAAACACTAATGTAGGTAAGATAAATGAATCATGGTTCAGAAAATGAAAAATGAAAGAAGAGACTGCCATACGCATCCTACGCCATTGCACTGTGCTAAGTGATTTCAGGCAGAAATTTACTTCTCAACTGAGGATTGAACCAGAAGAGATCCTAAAACTACCAATGAGAAAACTGTTGGCCTTCGTTGAGGCCACAGGACTTATTGGAGTTTAATGGAAAAACAGGGTATGGTACAAAGATAATATGACCAAGTGTCAGAGATTAATGTATCTCGCCTGAACTAAGAAGAAGACATGCTTACAATTGTTTTGAATAATTCATTATAGATCCATATGTATCAAGCAGAAGTGTAGGTCGTGATTGTAATGTCTGCCAAAAAACAAAAAAAAATGTCATTGATATAAAAACTGCAAATTGTTTACGAAGTAACAGAAGATGATTCAGACAGACGAAAGGAATATTGTGAAATTATTACCATCACTTTTGAACAAAATCCTGATTTTTTAAAGCATGCTTTAGAGTCGAAGCTATATTCTATTTAAATGGCCACGTTTACTGTCAGAGTGTCTGGTACTCGCCTGATACAAATCCTCGATTGTTTCGTAAAGGTCATACACAATTTCCGGAACAGTTAAATATATGGAAAGTACATTGGGTAATTTTCGTTTAGACTAAATATCTATTGACGGAAATTTAAATAACGAAAAATACCTCAAGTGTTTGAATAGAGAATCAAATAATAGCTGTAATAACTGACATAATCACAAATCATTCTCTAGATGTAACAGTTGGACAATTTTTACTATTTAATGACTTAATAATTAAGCAAAAATTATTAGTGTAATATATTTTTGGAATCAGATTTTTATAACCTATCAAGTAAAGTATTACATTACCCTCTTTGCTATTTAAAAAATGGAGTCTGTGGCTGTCATCTGATGGTTTATCGAAATATAGAAACTTTGATACCTACCGTATTACAAGTTTAAAAATCAATGTGTTCGACCAATTTTGTATCTTTCAAATAAACGAGTGGAGAAAGGGGTGTAAGACTTTATTTTCTCACTGTATAAATCGAAATCTGCATTTTAAATAAACGTAAATGTAGTACAATAATATCTTTTATTTTATTTGATTCTGTCTGAAAATTAACAAGCAAGAAAACTATGAAAAAGATACATCAATTATTTAATTAACTAATTAAATATACCTTTTTATATGATTATATAAACGATTTTTAACCTATAACCATTGTTTGAGACATTCTAAATGTGCTATAAATTTTGTTTGTGCATATGCTAATAATTGACTTTCTCTTGGTGTATAAAAACTGAATAGAACTATATAAAAAGTTTAAGTTTTAAAATATTTTACTTGGATCAATTTTCTCATTTCAACAAAGTCAACAACCTCATTTTTATTGCTAGTAAACGCCTAGGGGTTTATGGCTGACCAAATTTACAAAATTCGGCTTAATTTTTAACGAAAGACTAACATATTTTATGTTTTCACGTGGTATGTAAATGAAAAATACTTATTTGGCAATTTGTACATCATAAAAATTTGTTTCGTTCGATTTTTTATGTCTTACATAATTTTATTAATTGTCTTTTAATTTTAGTAAAGGTTTATTTTCTTCATATTTTGGGTCCGCGTCAATGAGTACTATAGTTGAGCCGCCGAAAAGATGGAATGATCACGTGAATGGCACGCACTCTTAAATATTCCTCTCCCTATGTTATCAATTTTCTCACGTTTACACCGGTCAACAAAAACGGACTAACACTCTTGCTATAATATATTTACACAATTTTTTACAGGTTATTAAACGTAACACACAATTAATAAAATCGTTAATAAACCTAAAAACAAACAAAAATTCACCAGCTAGCGGAAGTAAAACACAAATTAATAATGACGGCGTAAACAGTCTCTCAGAAGATCTAGTTTTGACCGCCTGTCGACTGTCGAGGCTTGCATTCAGCGATCATGCGACCTTGGATTCCATGTTTTAAGCGGCCAGGGTATAATTTTATTATTTTAAATGTGTCAACCATTTAATTTTCTTTATCTTAACGCATATGATGATAGGTTTGCGTTATTAGAAATTCTTAAAATATTTTTCCTGGATCATACTAATTACTTTAATTAATTAATTAATTAACTAAAATAATTAATTCATTAATAAAACTATTACGGCCTCTATAAAATAACTTTACAAATTAAAAACTTGCGCTGATTCTCTACCTGAGTCAATAACGTACTCAATTAATTTATTTTCCAAAAAGCACGTTGTGAGCTGTCTTTCTCACAGCTCTCAAAATGTCACATGTAATTCTTATTTTAAAAAGGGCGAGAGCTTTTTTCTTGGTAAAAGGTATTTAATTTTATGAAATATTTTTATAAACACAATGAAATAGTAAAGAATACGATTTACTGTCTCAAGCGGCCCCTAGACGGTCAATATTATTGTCAATATATTGGACAATAATCTATATTGTACAAGATATTGATCGTCTGTAGATCACATTGAATGATTGCGCAATATATTGTGTCAATCAACATGAGTTTGATTTTTATTGAGCAATATTGTAAATATTGCACCGTCTGTGAGTAATATTGCGCAATATTGGTTCAGTTTCGTTTTAACACTCTTGTTGTAAACATCGCGGTACGGCAAAAAATATGTCTGCAAAGGGAAAATGGGAAGAAAGAAAGATTATTATAGAGTGCATCGATGTGTATCGGTCGTTACCGGCTTTGTGGAATGTCAAGAGTAAAGATTATAGTAATAAAATTAAAAAAAAAATGAACAGTATGATCAATTGCTCCAAAAATACAGAGAATATTATCCAGATGCTGATAAGTTGCAGTTAGTGAAAAAATTCAATTCTTTGCGCACTAATTTTAGAAAAGAATTACATCGTATAAGGGACTCTGAAAAAAGTAGTGCAGGGACAGACGATGTAATTCAACCAACATTATGGTACTTTAGCGAAATGCAGTTTCTAGTGGATCAGGACGAACCTAGTGCTTCACAAAGTACTATACAGGAAGGGGATAATGATAAGGAAGAAGCAGATAATAATATAAACGATGTGGACAGTGATAATTCAAATACTATTTCAACAATCAGTGTAAGTATATAAAGTTTAATAATTCAAGTTTACATTTTAAGCAAATTTATGTTGCCATGAAACCTGTCCCTCGTTATTAAAAAAATTACAATAATTATCTCTGACACTTTTTGCTACAGTGGCTGAATTTCTGGCATGAGTTGTACAAAGCGATGTTGATTGTCCAGTTGTTCTCCAAGTTCCTTCAACAATATTTCCTGATGCCAAATCTTCTGCATCCACAGAAGTATTGTACATGTATGACTGAGGCTGGTTTCTTCTTAAATAATTGTGTAAATAGCAACATGATAGGACGATGATTTGAGCTTTCTCAGGCGATAGTGCAATAGGTCGTTGAAATACACCGAATTTTGATACTAATATTCCAAATGCATTTTCCACAATGCGACGGGCACGACTAAGTCGATAATTAAATATTCTTTTTTCCATCGTTAATCCTGTTTGGCTGTAAGGTTTCATGAAATTTTCTGTCAGTGCAAAAGCGTCATCTCCAACAAAGATAAAGGGTAGTATTCTTTGACTATTTGGCAACAGATCAGGTGCTGGGATTTTAAGTAAATTATCTGATAATGCTTTTCCAAATGCAGTATAATTCAAAACACCTCCGTCTGATATTCGTCCATTTATTCCTGCATCTACCATAATAAATTCGTAATTGCTATTTACGACTGCCATCATTACAATACTAAAAAATTTTTTGTAATTGTAATAATATGAGCCTGTATGTGGAGGTTTTTTTATTGCCACATGCTTTCCATCTACAGCTCCTAGACAATTTAAAAAATTCCATTGAACATCGAATCCAAATCCATACAAACTTATTACGACTAAACAAAAATTTAATATATGTTTTTTCTTTACAGCAGCGCACAAAGGAGGGACCACCAAAAAAGAAGGCAAGAAAACTTGATGAGTCCAAACAATTAATAGCTTTAGCCCGTAAACACCTTGAACAACCACCAAATGATTATGAAAAAATTGCTTCTGCTTGGGCAGTAGAACTTGAAAAAATTGACGCCTCAGCAACAAATTTTTGCGAAAAAGGCCATTAACGACATACTATTTGAAGGTCAAATGGGAACACTGCATAGAAATTCTGTGCAAATTAATACTTTTTCTCCTTCATCTACTCCATATAGTAATGTGCAACCAAGTCCTGTCTATTTTGACAGTGCGCAACCTCAACTGCTAATCGAATAACAGACTATGAACAAGTCAGAGTCCCCTACTGTTTGTAATTATTTTTCAACTTTTCAATAAAAATATAAAATGTATCTACAGTAAACTGAGATATTTAAAATAAATTTTGTTTTGTGTTTTAAATAATCTTATTTACCTTTATGTAATCCTTCAGGCATTTTATTATGGTTTGGCAAGTTTCCATTACAATTATTCCTATGGATTGTGGTGACACAGCACTTGTGAATTTTAAATCCTCAAAGGTATTTCCAGTAGCTAGGTAACGTAATGTTATTGATAAACGCTGACTTGGTGAGATAGCATCTCGCATAACAGTATTCTTTTTTTGAATTTCAGGTATAACCATTTTTAATAATTCATCAAAAAATATACTATCTAGTCGCAGAAAGTTTTGAAAATCACTTGGTTCGCTAATTCTTAACTCATTTAATAAATTTTCATGAGTGTACTTATTTCTTTTTTGAACCATTCTTTCATCCACCTGCGTTTATTTTTTTTTTTGTCCGTTGTGAAGCTACAACTAATGCGATAGCCACACAACTCGCCGTTTTTTTATTCGACATGTTGATAGTACAAGTTTCAGTCGGGAACTAATTTATTGTGCAATAATATTGATTCGTCTGTGTTACCATACTAAATTATTGTGCAATATATGGTACAATAATATTGACGCTAATATTGACTGTCTAGGGGCCGCTTTAGACTCATTTAGTTATTTCTAACAAACGAAAGAAATATTGAAATAAAATAGAAACTCGAGACTCAAAATGCTGAAATGTAGTTAGTGGATCGAGACATACCTCAAGGTGTAGTTATGGGTTCTGTTTTACTTAGTTTGTTTATTAATTGATCTTCAATTAATATATTAGAATTACATTTAACGTACTTTGTAGATTATTGTTCAAGTATTATTTCACATGGTTGTTACGAGAAAACCAATTTATCACTTTAAAATTTAAATAACAGGTTTCATACCAACGAGTTATTCTTACATGTTCAAAAAACTGATTTTTTGGCAATTTATTCAACAAAGTATGACAAATCTTGGCATAAATATTCATTCCAATGAAGATACTCTTGAACATACTCTATCGGATTAGTAACTTTTTCAATTTTCAAAGTTCTCAATCATAAATGTATATTCAAGGTAAATCATACAAACAACGGATCTACAAAATTAAAATATTACATTTAATATCTATCTATATTTTACAAATTTGCCTTTGCATATTATTATCATATTTTTATATCTGCATATAAAAAATCCAATTTAAATGAAAAACCAAGATTTTCATAATTAAAATATTATAAAAAAAATGTTTTCTTGTAGAGAAAGAATTGAATGCTCAAATAATACTTTACTACATAGTTAGTCAGTCTATATTTCAATAAGCTTGTAAGAAAAACACCAGCTTGAAATGAAAGATTTTTGGATATTTTTAATAAACAACAAATTAGCAAAGTTGAAATTTAGAAAATTATTTATTGCAGTAAATTTAACGATTTTGGAAGTACATACAAACGTAAAGCTATGTGGTGTATTACCGTGGTGTAACGGTACACAAAACTTTTTTGCTCTTGGCACTATTGCTCATTTTATTGATTTATTATTAAAGCTATTATTATCATATTTTTTTTTCAAAAAAATGTATACCTATTACTATTCTCAAATGTTACGAGTTTTACAGATATTCTTATTTTAAAATTCACTTATTAATTTTCATTTTATTAATTATCACGGATATTAACGTATTAGGTGTCGAGGTTAGAAGTTACCAGGTCAATTAATCATTCGGATTCAGTTAACATCAGTTAATTTGTGACTAATAACATCAGTGAAGAAAATTACTAAATAACAAGGCGTAATAATTTTTCAACCTTACTACTATGAGAGTTCTAGAGGACTATGAGAGATACGAGAGGTATAATGATATACTCGGTTCGCAGATCCCGGTTCCAACTGTCTAGTAAATTTAGTAATTATTTTTTGCTACATTGGTTAAATTTTTACCGACTAGCAATGTCTGGAAATTACTATAGAACCAAGTATACGTGATTATACCCAATACTAAAAAAAAAAACAAAGATTCACAGTTTATTAACACAGTAAAACTGCATCAATTAAAACTAACATTAATTTTTTTAAATTTCATAGTCGTTTATGGATTAGCATTTACAACTACATTTACATTTACATTTACATTTACATTTACATTTACATTTACATTTACATTTACATTTACATTTACATTTACATTTACATTTACATTTACATTTACATTTACATTTACATTTACATTTACATTTACATTTACATTTACATTTACATTTACATTTACATTTACATTTACATTTACATTTACATTTACATTTACATTTACATTTACATTTACATTTACATTTACATTTACATTTACATTTACATTTACATTTACATTTACATTTACATTTACATTTACATTTACATTTACATTTACATTTACATTTACATTTACATTTACATTTACATTTACATTTACATTTACATTTACATTTACATTTACATTTACATTTACATTTACATTTACATTTACATTTACATTTACATTTACATTTACATTTACATTTACATTTACATTTACATTTACATTTACATTTACATTTACATTTACATTTACATTTACATTTACATTTACATTTACATTTACATTTACATTTACATTTACATTTACATTTACATTTACATTTACATTTACATTTACATTTACATTTACATTTACATTTACATTTACATTTACATTTACATTTACATTTACATTTACATTTACATTTACATTTACATTTACATTTACATTTACATTTACATTTACATTTACATTTACATTTACATTTACATTTACATTTACATTTACATTTACATTTACATTTGAAAGAAATTGAATACAAAGTACAGAGGAAAGTTGCATCAATAAGCATAAAAGAAACAAACATGAAAAAGACAAAAATCAAAGAAGCAGACCTCATCTTACGCAATAAAAAAATTGGAGCGAACCTGTCAGCAAAATGTAGTGAGCATTCTTCTAATAGAAAAACTCAACATTGAGAATATACCAACAATAGCGTATTAATAAAGTCTGAAACACATCGTCTTCAATCATATACAATACATATTCAACATACAACACACAAAACACAATACACGACCCTAATGTCATTTCAGCCAAAATATGACTCTTGTCTATAATCTATAACACCGAGGTGAAGTTAGTTAACTTCGCTTTTTTGAAAAGACAACCTCACTACAACTTTGGCGGTTATATTATACTCTTTTTAACAAAATTCTCAAATAATCTTTTTTAAAAACGATTTCCGGAGTGGAAATCGAAACGTCAAATTTTTTAGTTAAAAATGTAATACAATCAATTGTTACTTAATTCCATATAAACATATTAATCTTTGTGTATAAAATTGTGCTACTTTGTTGTGTCAATCAGCACTGCTTAACACGTTTTCGTATTATTATTTTGTTGCAATATTACGGAATATATCGAATTTATATAGTGAATCTAGTACAAAACAATGTTTAATAATATTTGTTTTACTTTTTGTGACTTTTTTTAAAGAAAATAATGTAGGTTTTTTTAAAGAAAATATTATTACATACATAAATAAACGAACTCTATAGACTTTTTGGTGATGCAGATATTGTGAAGACCATCAAGATAAACCGCCTAAGGTGGGTGGGCCACGTTATGCGGATGGATGAGAGTGATCCCACTAAAATAACTATGCTAAATAGGCCGGTCGGAAAAAGAAGAAGGGGGCGACCTAAACTCAGATATCTGGACGATGTACAGGGAGATCTGAGGGAGACTGGAGTGAGGGGCTGGAGAAGACAGACACTCGATAGGGAAGGATGGAAGAATGTTTTGAAGCAGGCCAAGGCTCACGAAGGGCTGTAGCGCCAACTGATGATGACATAAATAAACAAATTTAAACCCATTATACTTAAATTAGGTAATATTTTCTAATAGTTCATGCTAATGTAGAAATTAGTAGTTAATGTAAGATCAGACATTACCTTTCTTGTTTGCTTGTTACACCGTTATGTATTGGTATTTGTGCAGCTCTTTTATTCTTTGGTTTTTTGTTGCTGTAGAACCCCTGTTCTATAGATTACAACAAGATTTTCGATAAAGTCGACTATAAACAGTTAACGAATGTGCTCAAAACAAAACAAATAAACTACACTGACTTTCGAATTATTATGAATCTATATTATAAGCTGCAAGCACATATAAGCAATATTGACGACTTAGATACGACGGTGATGTGTAATGTCGCCACTATTGTTCAACGCATACTTTGAATAAATAATGAAGGGAGAAACAGCTGAAATAAAGGCCAATAGAACACCAATTAGCAAAAACCACTCTACACAATAAAAATTAGCAATAATAGGTATGCAGACGATACCGACTGCCAGTATGGCGGGCAACCTCCAAGACCCCAAGACCTTCAAAGAACAATATGGTCTATCAATAAACATCAAGAAAACTAAATTTAAACTAAACTAAATAAAACGAGTAAAACTAAAACTGTTTTGTAAATATATGTAATAACTATAACACAAACGATTGCTCTAAATGAATTAAAGTTCGAATAGAACAAGGCCGACCAAACTTCAATAAAATGAGGAAGATACTTTGTACAAGAGAACTGAAGTTAGACTTAAGAGTAAGGCTAGAAAAGTGCTATATTTTCTCGACTCTGCTCTACGGAATGAAAGCATGGACTCTTAACGCTGCTTAAAGCATTTGAACAATGGATCTATAAAAGAATCCTTAATATATCATGGACCGATCATGTAACAAAGAAGTTATGAGAAGAGTTAAGGCTGTTTTATAGGTACACTACAACCTAGAGACAGGGTTTTCTCTGTTATTTACCGACAAAATGCCTCGAAATTTGGACACGTTATTCAAAATTATGTTGCCTTTAAACTGATGTTTTTTCTTTTTTTTATTTTTTTTTTTAAGTTTTTTTGAAATATTGTTTCTTAGAAAGGAAAGTTCTTAGAGAGGATAGACGAATTAAGTTTGGCCTACGAAATCGATAAACAAGATCTTCTACGAGCATTACCAGAATTATTAGGAGACCACGCTTTGTTATGGTACAGAAACAATAACAAAAATTGGAAGTCATGGACAGATTTCAGCGAAGATTTTAAAAAAGCCCTCTACCCCAGGGATATTTGCTACAACTAGAGGAGCAAATCCGAAACAGAAAACAGAAACAAAACGAACCAGTACATAGATATATCACGGAGATTCAAACATTAATCAGACGAGAAGGATCTTTTTCTAGAAACCAAGAACTCAAAAGGATATACAAAAATTTGTTACCAGAATATAAGCTTTACGCTCGCCGCCGGGATTTTAAAAACTTAGCTGAATTACAAGATTTAGCCCAAGCATACGAAGCTTTAGAAGACGAAAAGACCCGATCAAATCAGATTTTCCGTGGAAACTAGAGACGTACGGACCAAACAGAGTACGATGCCAAAACGACATGCTTTTGATGCAAGATGCCACGCCACAGCCGTAAAAACTGCAAAAACCCATGGAAAAAGTTTAGTTCGCGTTGCGACAGAGAAGGGGTTTACAGCAGCGACTGCTGTTTCAGGCGCCAGGGAAACGATCTACAGATAGGAAAAACAAGGAGTTGTCTCAGTCTGTAAAGCAAGTGTTAAGTCTTTATTATTTCTAATTTATTGTTTTTATTATTTTAATTTACTAAAGGTTCAATATTTATAACACTCACGAATTTATCAAAGTCTTTATTTTTTATTCACTTAATAATTACAAATAATTTATTTGCGTGCGATACAATTTTAACCCGATATCCGCGATCTTCTTTTGACTGCTAGCCACAATAAAAGCTCCGTTATTATATATGAAAATACAGCTATTCGAGAGTTCAGGAGAATCCCTCTGATAATACTAGGCCGGGTCATCATTCGACCGGTTCTGGAAACTTCGAACGGCTGTTTCAGGTATATGTCTGCCAGCTGATCGAAGGGTCTCGTCCATTCTACAACATATTTAGTAAATAAACAACATGTTTACAGGTTTTTTTAATATGACTAATTTTTACGTAACACAAGATTCGGCTCCATTCGTTTTCGCCGTTACACAGCCAGCAAGCAATGACATTCGACTGTTCGCATTACTGAAAATAGGACAAAGAACATACAGAGCGCTCATCGACACAGGAACCACTAAAAATTACGTCGGGGATAGAATAGCTCAGACATACAAGGACTCTCTAGATAGCTACAGCGGAAGAACAAGACTAGCAAATGGAGCGTCAATGGAGCTTAACGAGACGTTGACAATTGAATGCGAAATCGATAAGTTACAAGCTCGACAAACATTCATAGTAATGCCAGGGTTGACGGAAGATGCCTTACTAGGAGTGGAATTCCTCAGGAACCATTCTATCGAACTAAAATTCGATAAACATACGACCAAACAAGACGTACAGCATCAAGAAGAGATATGTAATACTTTAAAAGACTCCACTAAAAATACGACGTTGCCAATATCATAGCAAGATATATATTCCAGAGCCAGATATATCACTCCCTCATCATACAAAACAAATAATAATAAAAAAGAACCCTTAAAAGACATCAACTTCATTCCCATTCTTCTTTCCATATATTTTTTTGTTTGTTTGTTCTTTAATAAAAAAAAAAATGAATCCTTTTTTAAAAAAGGTCTGTCCCCGTTCCGCTTGCGAATGCCCTTAATAATCGTACGTCCTCCCTGCATTTCAAAGAATCACATGTATACGACAACAAGCCACATGTGAAAATTATGACATCCTAGAGCTGATACAAAACTCAATTGTGTGGTTTGAAAAGATTAGTGTGGTTTGATCCTCGAAAGAGCTTAAACCAGCATCCAAATGAAGCCATCGGTTAAAATTAAATGAACAATAGTATTCTTACTGTTTTTCTTGTATTTTTTTGTTTCGTTTCTCTCGTTTAGTTTTTAATTTTTAATGTTATCGTAGAGTTTTTATAACATCCTTAAAAAAATCTACAAATTGTTTTTGTAAGTATGAACCCTGTTGGTTGTTTACTTATATTCTACAATATTTTTTATTTGTAGTGAACTGATAATGCTTTTAAAAATAAAAGCGAATTAATACAAATCAATATATATATATATATATATATATATATATATATATATATATATATATATATATATATATGTATATGTATATATTGATTTGTATTATTTTCCATTGACTGAAATATTTCCGAATATACAAACAAAGTCAATCACTAGAAAGAAATTTTCTCTTCTATTTTAATCATAATAAGGTTATATAACGATTAAAAAATATTGGTACAATTAATGTTACTATCAATAATCATATTGTTTTTCAAACCATCTTCTCGTTGATGATAATCTATAATAAGACAAAATTACACTTTTACGTTTAACAAAACTTTCCTTCAGCTTCTCTAACTACTTCCTGTATAATTTTAAGAACATTAGCGAGGACATTGTTTTCTATAATAACTGTAATGTAATTTGTAGTAAATAACTACGAATAAATAAAAAACATAAACGGTAAATTGTTTGGGGAGTATGTAGAACAGAGCAACCTGAAATTCGGTTCTTTTTCGTGTCGTCATGGTCTTGACCTTACTACTAGATTACTACTCTCGTTGACAAATACGGTCATTGTTCCGTACTAGACGTTGCAGATATAGAAGTTTTCATATAAACATCAGTACACGTCATTCAAGATTTACGACGCCAGAACCCTACAGCGTTGCCAAAACATCAGAATAGTTAATAAGTAAAGTAAAGAATAGTCAATTGGATTTTTAAGATAAAGAAAATAATTATATTGTCAAAATTTCAACATTAATTTTAAAATTCATTATTTTTAACAGCTTGAGAAATAATATTAACAGTAGAGACGCTTAGTTTCAAGACTACTGCAAAACCAAAAATGGATAATTGTTTGTGTGAATTTTTACTACTGATAAAACTGTGGAATTAAACTTAAACAAATTAAAAAATGTTGTTAAAAAATTATAATCGAGATAAACAAAAAGTAAGAGACATGAAAATACAAAAGTTTTTAAAAAAACGATAAAACAAAAAAAACTGACAGGTACTAAAGTTGGTAAAGTGTAGATCACCGCAAACATCTTCTTCGCTCTTTCCAAGCAAATTGGTTTTTAATAGTGGAAGCATACATAAACTGTACTTCTTTTCTTTTTCTTCTTCTAAATGTGCATATCTTTTAGAGATGTTGGCGATTACATTGACTCATCTTATTCTATTCATAGCAACTCGAAATAACAATCAATTGACGTTAGACCAGTCCATTTCCTAAGATTGGCCAGCCAGGATATACGTCTACGTTCATGGCCTCTCTTACCCTCAATCTTACCTGTGTGAACAGAAACGGTTATTTTTAGAAATGACACATATACAAAAAAATAAAAAATGTGTAAATAGAAGATCAGATATTGACAAATTAAGTAACATTTATTGTTACATATTAACATATCAATAAATACCGTCAAAATCCCATTTTCTATTGACATCCTAACATTAAAAATTTATATGTGCTTAAGCCAAACTGCTGACTGGATTAATTTATATTTTTTATAGACAATTAAATAAATTATAATAAAAACTATTGTTACTGGTTTTGCTTTAAACATAAAATAACTGTATTTTCATTCATATATGTCCATTAATCAAACCATGACAATGACATATATAGTGACAATATAGTTATTTTTAATAAAAAAAATTTTAATATATTTATAATGGTTTGTTTTGTAGAGTACAATATTAACAACTGTAATCTCACGACTAGTAAGTAAGACAATTAACAATTTTAACTAGTTAATTTATATTTCTTTTTATAGATGTCTTGAAAAATAATTAAATAAAATTCGAAAGCTTGACAGTAAGTCAAAGAGTTTTCTTTGTCTTGTGGGCCAAATAAACTGACTGCATCCTCAAAAATCATAACTTATATATATATATATATATATATATATATATATATATATATATATATACGTCGGTAGCACCACATTTCAAATGCCTAAAACCGTTTTATGGCATCCTCTGTAAGGTTCCAGCTTTCTACTCCATAGAGAAGGACACTAAAAACGTAACATCTAAGAATTTATAGTCACACTCATATTTATTGACTCATAGGTTGATTTACACCCAGTATGGCGCATATGCTCAACTTTAGTTTTCTAGGTATGGAGGAACGTTCTAGGCTTTAGCTGAGGTTGGACAAGTTGAAATGCCAGTTTTTTAATAAACTTGAATCTTTTTTAGATGAGTATTATTTTTAAAAGACATAAAGAATATAAGCATTTACAGTACTTATATCAAACATCCTAAAAAATATAGCCATAGCGAGTTCGACGACTGCTTCTAGATTTGACACATTTTTCTTCCATTGATATACGCCATCCTTTGTTGAATTTTAGTCCATAATTATATCTGTTTTTTTAGTGACAGTAATATTTTTTGTAAAACAGTAAATTCATGTTCCCGATTATCGTCGCCTAGTTCCAATACAAGTTAGACTTCTGCTTTTCTGTTCCTTTGTATGTAGGTAAGCTCTATATAATATGTTGCTAGTTCGAGTCCTAGTACAGCACACAATTTTTATACCATACTTTCCGGACTTATTCGGTTTGTAGATGTACATTTTGAAAAGACAACGTCAAAATAATTTTATTTTAAAACAAAACTGTGGCTTATTCCCAATAAAAATAGTAAATTCTATTGGATACTAAAAGACGATAGCATCAGAATAATATTGTTGAGTTATGTAAGCACTACAGGCTTGTATTTTTATATGTGTGCAATCTGTCGCTTCAAGGACCCTCGGAATTCTTGAAGTTTGCAAGAAATTATTTTGCATCCTATTTAATTCACTGCGGTTCTGGGGCATTTGTGTAAACCGAGAACGTAATAGTGCAATGTTATGAGAGGCTCCTACATAGCGTGTAGGAGCCTCTTCCAGTGGAAAATTCCTTTTCTGTATTTAGCAACTGTAAATGTAACTAATTTATTATGAATAGTTTAATTAAAGTATGTAAGTTAAAAGAAATTAAATAATAAAATACAATCACAACTACATATCACATAATTAAGGTAGAATTTAAATTACAATTGGTTTTGCTTAAACATTAAATCTGTTTGCTAGATCATGTGGTTAACAACGCTTCACGTTGACATTGGGATGCACTTTTATTTCTTCAACATATTCGACACTATAATTTGTTACAACTTCTTTTACCGAAGGCACTTCCAATCTTTTTCTATAGAGGAGGAAGTAACATACCATGGAGCTTTTAGTATAGACCTTATACTTTATACTGGAAGCGTTAAAGGATTGCAAGATTAGGATTGCTAGCGGTGCATTTTGTTATCCAATGTTAATTTAGAGTTTCGACCAATCAACCAGTACATATATCTAAATTTAATGCCCACTTGTTTTCTTTTGGTAAAAATATGCTTCTGTCAGATTAATCGCTTGTCAATATGGATACCTAAGTATTTTGTGTTGTTTGCCTTAGTTAATTGCTGGCCGTTGAGTGTGACTGGCGGATATTCACCTCGTTTTATTGTGAAGTTTACATGTGTTGACTTGGTCTCATTTATTCTAATTCGTCATTTTTTAGCCAAGTTTCTATTTTATGTAGGTTTCTTTGTAAATTTTCTAATGCTTTTGTGGGACTAGAGTCCATAGTCAGTATTGCTGTGTCGTCTGCAAAAGTAGCAACTTCCATGTTAGTGCTGGATGGAATGTCTGCAGTGAACGTCAGAAATAGAATAGGTCCTAGTAAGCTTTCTTGTGGAACACCTGCTTTGATAGGGTGAAGCTGACTGTATTCATCGTGCTGCTTTATTATGAAGTATCTATCTGATAGATAGGATTCTAGAAGTGGAAAGAAAGGATATGGCAATTGTTTCTTTATGATATAAAGAAGGCCATCATGCAAAACCTTGTCGAAGGCTTTACTAACGTCTAGGAAGGCTGCTGAGAGGTAGGATTTACTTTCCAGCGCGTAGAAGATTTTTTGACTATTCGGTGGACCTGTTCGATTGTCCCATGCTTTAACCTGAAGCCGAATTGGTGGTCCGGAATAAGTTTAGTTGGATTGGAATCAATCTTATAGTAAGAGACGTTTAGATGAAATTTGTCCAAAATTAATAGTGGTATATAGAAAAATAGAAACTTGTAGCGAACGTAACGACTTTTTTGCCACATTTTGACCTGGTCTGATTTATACATTGTCTTTATTTCGGTACCATATAAAATACTACGTCTTCTACCTGTCATATGTTCTTAATTTAGTCTTCCTGGATACGTTGTTATTTATTAGTATTAAAATCTTTCTACCTCCTCAAATTTATATGTCCTTCCCGTTACCGTTGTTATTGTTAGGTATGGTCCTTTTATTCTATACTTACTAAGTGTATTACAGGCAATTGTGTTATCGGTGCTAGTTTCTTACTTTATTACCAAAAATTCCAAGGCAATTTACTTTTTAAAATTTCGTAATGTACAATAAATACCGTTATAGAAAGCTTCATTAATTACTACAATAGAATATAAACTTCTTACAATGGATGGCATAATAATTTATCATTACGAAATATTTTTAACAACTTAATATATTATCACAAACGCCAGAGAAAGACAACAATCGCCATTTAAAAACAATGAAAGAGAAGTTTGTAAGTATTCGCACTATAAAAATAGTATCTTGCATTTCACTTCAAATAATAAAAGCTGCTATAAAAGCTAGAAAGCCATTCAAATTGGGTTCGCAATGCGACTGTTACTGACAGTGACAATGGCCCATTTGAATAATTTTTTATCTATTCAGTGGCTACTGAATGATGCGTAACTGCAGGGTTGGATTTATTATTTTTATAACAATGTTTGTAGAGACGAAACATATATGCCAGTTCTTGCATTAATAATTGTGAGAAGTCAGTGTAAAAATCATTGTGTATTTTGTACTTGATTCATTGGTTGTAATATGTTCAACATTTTCTCTTGTTTCTCGGATGTTGGTGTCAATTTGTTCGGAGCTACCTACTCCCCTTTGGACATTTGTATTGATGTTGTTTAATTCATCTACTATACCCTAAGGAAGGGATAACGGGGTGTCATAAAGGACTTTCTTAACTAAATCAGTGGGATAAGAGTTATCTGTAAATAGGTTGTGCAAAAGTTTGAGGTTCTTTTCGTGAAAGGTTATATCTGAAATTTTCATCACTCTGGTCTTCATTTGTTTTAATAGATTAATTTTCATTGAATGTTTGTGATATGATAGGTAGTGTAGATATAGTATAGATGATGCTGTTGGTTTTCTATACCAGTCTACTAGGATATATAACCCTAATGCTGTTGGTATAGAAAACCAACAGCATCAGGTAGATACCTACACTACCTATCATATCACAAACATTCAATGAAAACTATTCTATTAAAACAAATGAAGACCAGAATGATGAAAATTTCAGATATAACCTTTATTTGATAAACTAGTGTGTCATGTGTGTCAAAATAATTTGACACGTGTGAAATAATCAATGCCAGACAGATTAAACTTTCAGTTTATTACATTAAGTTTATTATTTAATTTATTTTTTCTACTCTCTTACTAGTAAATTGTATATTACCTACTATTTGGATGCTAAGTAAACATCAAAACAGATACTGACACCTAATAACCAGCACGTAATAAAAACAATTACGCTTCAGTTCTATAAAAATGTGTAATATCACATAAGCCTTGTAAGTCAGCGTTTTTGAAACACACTAATTTTGTTCTAAAAATAACAGATTTTATTAAGTAGGTAAAAATATAAAACAAGTGGTATTCACTTTGAAATTCAAGATAATAAGGTACAAAAGGTACAAAAGGTTTTCACCTTCCTTCGATTACAGTTAAAGTGTGTTCCAAAGAAATGTTCTTCATAAAAACGCTTTATAATTGCATTTATACAAATGAAATGAAACATATTATTGTGTATTTCTTTAAGTTAACGTAGAAATTTTTAAATATTATTTACGCGGATATAATAAAATATGTCTAGTGGCTGTAATGTTGTAATGCCAGTGTACTGTGTAAATTAGATGAAGTGTATATATATATATATATATATATATATATATATATATATATATATATATATATATATTTCTGGAAAATAATCTCTTCTAAGAGAAGAGATTTTTAAAACCATGATTCACCAATTCAACTCTCCATATCCTCATGATAATCTAAATTCACGTCTTTACTTTTTTTTCAGATATTAATAATACAGCGTCGATGCATTTATTTTCTACACCGTAGTGTGAAATTATAATTCTGTCGCTTATTGGGCGGTACTGAATTAGAACATTATTGTTATTATTTGTTTAACTTTTTTTCACGGTGTCATGAGTATCATACCAGGTCTCATCCAAATAAACAATATTTCATTTAAAAATAAAGTTTAAAATAAACTAAAATGTTATACCTACCTACCCAAGTGTAAACCACTGGGTGGTCGAAACAAAATTTTTTTGAATAAACTATTTTATGGTTTCGGTCGCGGGTACACGTAAGCTCATCACCAATTACCATAAATACCCTCGTACATCGTACAAATTCATTACCCCCAAAAAAATAGGGATTTTACTATAGACCCCGAGAGATTGGTAAATTCATCACTGGCCTACCTGCACCTCGTGGCAGGTATAGACCCCTTGCAAACCGCTAAGGTTTGGTAATTTGACAAAATAATCTCAAATAGATAAAATCACAAAGACTAAACTGGCTTGGTCACCTAGAAATAATTCTAGATAATCGAGCTGTAAAAATAGTCCAGAGATGGAAGCCCCAAGGAAACAGAACAAGAATAATGCCCCGTCAAATATTCATAGACGACGTAGAGAGGGATCTTAAAACTATGAACATCAGGCAGTGGCGAAGGAAAGTGTACAACAGGGCAGAATGGAACAACATTGTTAAGCAGGTCAAGACTAACAAAGGTTTGTAGCGTCATTAGAAGGAGAAGAAGAAGAATCTCAAATAGAATGTATTAAATGCAAATGCAATTCTTGTTTTTATATATGAATTCTACAAAATTCTATTCTAAAATCTATCTAATTCTAAAAATTTCTCATTTGCTCTTGTTCCTTTAACATGGATAGTGATCTGCTCATTGATTACGTTTTGAGCCAACGCGTACGAAAAACGATGGTTATCAATAATTTCAAATTTCAATTGCGAAAGACTCTAAAATCGAATTACCTTTTGTGGACTCGGGCTACGAAAGGGAATACGGCTAAATGTCATACAAGTAATTGGTGAATAAATTTTATACCGTTTTTTTAGTTGTTTCGCGCTGGAGGCTGGTGGATCATTCTGATCGGACAGAAAAAAACGACCACTTGAAAACAACCGAAAATCACGCCACATACAACATCTTGTATACCCAAAAATAATTTTTGGTGATAGACCACTTGATTCTAAAGACCTTCGCTTTTTTGTTATTTTACACAATTTTCATGTTTCGCGAACGGTGGAGTGAAACACCCTGCATGAACTATAAACCTTTGCGCGTGTAGAACATTAAGTTTCTTTCCTCTTCTATGCGGCACACTCAAGTTTTTAGCTCTTTCTCCATTTTTAGATATTTTAAATTTACCAAATGTCCAAAATCGCTTATTAATTTCAAGAAAGTCAAATAACGCCAAAACAGTATCACTTGGACAGAATGTATGCTCAAAAAATTATCTCGAGAATTCAATAAGAAATATAAAAAGGGAATGCAAATTTAATAACGAAGTTGGGGACTATTTCCGATATAAGCGAAAACAGCACATGCTCACAAACATTTTCATTATAAAGTTTACTATCGAAAACCTATGCAACTAAATTTTCAGATCTCAAAACCGTTCAGATTGGCAGATACGTCTAATAAGCCACTCACAGTGACACAACCGACATTAATATCTATTTTAAAACAATTTGCTTAAAATAATTTCTGGATTTAAGAAATTATCACATAAACGAGAAGTGTAACATGTAACAGACAATCTTCTGCATTATAAACCAGCGCCTTGGGCCTAAAATGCTGGTGATGAGTTTACCTATCTGCGGTGATGAGTTTACAGATCTCCAAAGGATGCCGGTGATCAGTTTACCATATCTCGGAGGGTCTAATAATTTTATGGGATGCTATAAAGTGATGAGTTCGTACACGTCCTCGGTCGCTCAGGCAAATATTGTTATCTTACCCAAAGAATGCATAAGTTTGCCAATACGCTTTGTGATTTGTCATAATAGCGATATCCGATGTTTTCATTGACTCTTGGTCCACGTGGACTAATCAACAATTTGATGATAACTTCAACTGGGTGACCGAAATTTTCAAACATACTACCAGGCACATCTAAATGTAAATATCGATGAGAATATTAAAACTTTGTATTATTATACAACTCAGTCATTGCTAATTTTGCAGTTAATAACTGCTCCTGGTAGAGTACTTTTATTTTAATTATTATTGCCTGCTTTTATTGCACATAAATATATTTTTATATAGTCTCACCGAAATACGAGGCTACTATTCTAGTTTTTTTCTCTGGTGGGTAAATACTAATTTCAGGACTTTTTTATATAGTTTTTGATTTAAAATTTTATTTATTGTGTGTTCGTTGTACCCATTGTTTACTACTATTTGCTTAATGATATTCGGTTATATCTCGAAATTATTTTTTGGCATGGGAATCTCTATTAATCTATGTATCATGATATGGTAGCAGCCAATTTATGTTGGGTAGGATGGGATGATAAATTGTGTATAGTAGTGTCAGTATGGGTTACGGAGAAATCATGTATGTTTTTAAGTACGATAATTTTTAAATTTAGAAAATTTATGAATTTATTCTGTTCTGTTCCTATTGTGAATTGAATATGACTATGGACTATAATTTATGACTATGATTATAATTTTTTTAAATGAGACGCATTTTCTAAATAAGATTATGTTTACTGATGAGACTACATTCACCACTAATGGGATTGTATTTTCTTAAAATTGTAGATACTGGGCTAGATATAATCCGCACCGGTTAAAAATGGTAAAAATAAATATTCCTACAAAATCAATCTGGTGTGGGATTTTGACATACAATAATCGGTCCTTGTTTCTTTAATAAATCATTAAATGTTAATCATCTAGTTAACTTTTTTGATGGGGAATTATTAGATGCTATAGAAGATCTTCTCAATGTGCAACAGGTTATGTATTTCTAGCTAGATGGTGCATACATTCACAACACAAGGATTATTTGTCAATGGTTAAACCTAAAATTTACTATGGGCTGGATAGGAAGAAACAGTCCTTTTGAACCCTGGCTTCCGAGGTCTTCTGATATTACACCACTCAATTTTTATTTTTGGGAAGTAATAAAAATCAAAGTTTAAAAACAAAGGACCAGAAATCGAGTTAAACTTTGTGTCCCAATAAGACAAGACTGTCAAGAAATCAGCCTGTCCCAGAACTTAGACAAGTATCCAGACATAATTGTAAAATAATTGAAAAATGTATTGAAAAATAAATGGAGGACTACATGAGCGAGATTGCGTTTGATAAGTTGTCATTTGTACATTGAAAATTATTTTAATTATTTTATAAATTTAATCAGTTGACTATAAAAATATTGTTTTTTTTTTAATAAAGAATTATTCCTGTGTGTTAGTGTTATTTATTTTATTGAAAAATTACATAAATTACACTATAAATTGACCAAATTGTACAGATTTTTCTTTCCACGACACAATGTTTATCGAATATCGACCAAAATAATAAAAAAACTAAAGTGCGAATTTTATCATGAAATTTGGTATAAGGGGTTAGAATATTTTGTACAACTTTTTTCAATATCTATAACGCGAAGCAAAATGTTACAAATTCACCTTGTTTGTGGACGTTTAAAATTTAAATTTCAGTTGAGTATCTTGAAAAATGTGACAGTATATTTGACCAACGTTTACGTTGTGTTAAGAATCTGGTCTGACTTTTTTTAAAACAAAATAAAAAAGAAAGTTTTTATAGAAAGCCATTTTAGGTGAACTAAAAGAGAAAAAGAAGGAAACAATTCATTGGAATACACATTATGTTTGTTATTTATTTTGTTTACTTAAGAACTATTTATGTAGGATCTTTTTTGACACTATAAAAACAACGAGATAACATAAAAACTTAAATATCGAGAACAATTACAATGCTAAATCCTGAACTAGTTTATTCTCTAGATTGACATCTTCCAAATTTTGGTGTAAATCTAGTAAAAATAATAATTTTGTAGTTTTTTGGTTGTGATATCACTTTCTACCTTTATTTTAGAGTTAACAATTTTTGTTTGAATCTTACATCTTTAACAAAATACAGTCCTGGCCAGAGATGGTATATTTTACAGGAAGTACATTCAACAGATGCTTATAGTGAGATGAGAAACTGAACAGAAATTAACTCATTCTACTCCTATTTACATAAAATTGTGTGATTTGTGTTTTGTCTTCTACCTCAGAGAAAGTATTTTTTATTCGTCTATGTTTGCCGTTAAAACATTTATTTCTCAAATATTAATATTAAATTTATTCCTTCAATTTAAAAAAGGAAGATAGTTAAATGGGATGAGTATATTTGGTATTTTTTATATTATATAATGGGTATAACGGTAATTTATGACCCATATTGCTGAAGCTGCGAGATTATTCAGTTCTACGACGTTGTAGGTCTTAATTTTCTATTGCTTTGCTATTGATAATGGATCAATTTAACAAAAAAAGTGAAAACAAAGAAATAATATCAGCAGAAAAAAAACCAACTGTAATTACGCAAATGATGTTATATTAACGGCTCAAATCGAAAACGAGTTAAAAAAAGTATTTCAAGGATTTAACATAACTGCTAGAACAATTATTTTATTATAATTCCATTATAAGTGACAAAGTATCACTTTATCAAGCCAGAGAAATATTGAGAAAGAAGTGGAAGAACAAGTGAATGTAGTAAACAGAACCCTAAGACGTATAAACGATGCAATTGGATATTATACGAAGAAACAAAATATATGGAAGGAAGTTAAAAGCAGAATTTACAAAACAATATGCAAATAATAACTTATGCTGAGGAAACTCGAATCGACACAAAGATAATGCTACAGACTACAGAAATAGAAATCCTCAGAAGTGAAACAGAAAACAGCGAGAGATTATTCTCCAGTGGAAAATCGTTCAGTGGCGGAACCAACAAAATGGTGAAATGATAATATATACTAGAGACACATTGCACGACATGCAGAATATATGCCTACATAAAAAAAAGAAAAATTAAAAGAAATGAAGACAGTGGGACAAATAATAGCCAAATGGGCCAGCAGACATGAACAATCTCTACTTTAACATAAGATTATCGAGGCCATCTAACTCTACAACAACACAGACACAGAAACACAAGGCCCTTCGTCTTAGTGAAGTAAAAATAGTTAGTGTAAAAGCAGAGCAATGCGCAAGCTTAATAGGTATACCCGTGTAAATTATAAATATTACAGTGAGTACCTATAGAAACATTACTGAATGAAACTATAGATCTTCAAATGGCAACTGTAAAAATTTTGGTTAGAACAGAATTGCTTATTGATTTTCTTGATCAGATTGCAATACAAAGTACCCTTAGCTTATTGGTATAAAAATAAATAAATTGGATGAAAAGTGTTATTTAGCTTGTAATGAAAGTGTGTACATGCACCGTATGTAACCAATCACCAAACCGGCATTCGGTGCATGTACAAACCTGTTTGTATGACTGCTCACCAGGCCTGTATATATACACACCTTAATACAACAAGCCCCACTGTAAATCCCTTGAAAAAATAAAAAAAAACGATACTAGGAAATGAAAAACTATTGCTCTATAGTTCTCGCAATAAACAATTTCCTCTATAATAAATTACGAGAACCTGCTTATTTTTGCTTAATTACTTTTTCCTTTTTGTTTACTTTACATTTTGTGGTTAATTACAATGCTTTGTCAATTTGAACAATGATACAGCATTTAACAACTCAAGAAATTCTTTAACAAAATCAAGCTCAGATTTTTATCTAAAACAAACCAGTACTCGTACAATACGTTTGGTAACTAACACACTTGTTACGCTGTTATGATCTTTGGTTAATAAACGATAACCATCAGGAACACTGCAATACGATGCTTTTAATCTATAATACCTTCGAATTGAGTCTATTAAAATAAATTAACGGACGAAACAGCATCACAAGGTCGTTTAAATATGTTAAAAATCAGGTCTGCTCGGTGTAACTTTCCCCGAATCATTATGTATTTGTTGTATCAAGGTCTTGTCACTGATATTTGGATGATGAACGTGTATTTGATTGGATTGTAGGCAAAGAGATTTAATTTTAAAGTTAATATCAAGTTTTCCCATTTACTATAGTAAAAGCATCACAATCTAAATTGCTACTTAAATTGTCAAATAGTGAAAATAAGACCCAAATATCTTTAAAATAATAAAACCAACGTTTTTTCTACTTTTTTAAATTTTATTGTAAGTACCCACGACGTTTATAACTGAAAACTGAAATAGACTATGTTTTATATCGACTAATTTCGTATTCTTTATTACCTATCTGTCTGAAGTTTTTAAGTATACTCTTTTCTTTGTAAAATATATACTGCCAAGTAGAGAAAAATATAACTCAAATAATGGATGTAACAAAAAATATTATAACGATCTCCACGTTTCTGATACACAAGCTTTTCTAATTTTAGCATTATTTATAGCATGTTCTACTTCGCATTTCATAATTTCTGGGCTTCGCATTTCATAATTTCTGGGCCGTCAGTACAGTTATGGTAGAATTTGGCAATATTATTCCTGTCATCTTCAAACAACTCTGATATATACAGCTGCCATTCTTTTCTTATTTCTTACTCATCTACAATAATTTTGTTACTAGTGTCAACAAGTACAGAGGGAACGCGTTTTTTAAATATATTACTCATTTCTTTCAGTTTTTTGTGCACATTAAATAAGTCGTCTTGAGATATTACATCTTCCATTTCGTCGCACCTTTCTCTCATCCATTTTCCTTTGGTTAATTTGATGTCCTTTTGTATTCTTCTCTGCAGGTGTCTATATTCTGTTACATTAGATTTTACCAGTCGGCGTTGTTCCATTAATTTCAAGATGTCGTCTGTCATCCAGTTATTTTTCTTGATTAAGTTTTTTCTATAATCATTGTTTGTGGAGATTTCGTTAACTTGGTTTTTAAGTTCACTCCATAGTTCTTCTGGATATTCTAGTTGTTTTCCAATGTTTTTTATTCTATTGTTAAATTCTTTTTTAATGTTACGTTTTATGTT
This sequence comes from Diabrotica balteata, assembly GCA_918026665.1. Taxonomy (NCBI): domain Eukaryota; kingdom Metazoa; phylum Arthropoda; class Insecta; order Coleoptera; family Chrysomelidae; genus Diabrotica; species Diabrotica balteata. The sequence goes on from OU898283.1 coordinate 57,825,652, forward strand.
TATATCGTCAAAGTTAAGTACATTGGTTTTTGGTTTTTGTCGCTGAATTGGTTTTAACCTTAGTTTAATATCTGCTACGAGTGGTTGATGATCAGATCCAATATCTACACCAGGATATGTAGTGACTTTTTTGACGGCATTTCGGAAACGCTCATTTACAAGTATATATTTGATTTCTTGAAGACTTAGGGGTATTGCCATCATCAAATGGGGCTTTCCAAGTGTTTAGTCATCGCTTGGGTAGTTTATACCAGGTGTTTACAATGATCATATCGTTTTCTTTACAGAATTCATACAATCTCTGTCCTCGATCGTTGGGTTGTCCTAAACTATAAGGACCTACAGTTTGACCTTCTCGACCTTCCCCAATTTTTGCATTGAAAAGATCATCCAAGATGTCTTGGATTTGATCATACAACTTTTCGACTTCATCGTCATATTTTCTATCTGCAGTCGGGGCATAGATTTGAAGTATGTTAGTTTTAAATGGTTGAATATTTATTTGGAGTAATATTATTCTATCCGAGACTGGTACGAAATTGGTCACATATTTACTCAGTTTTGATGTTACTAAAATACCTACACTATTTTTGTGATGCGGATCTTCTGTGCTATGACCGGAATAATATAATACACTTCCGTCCTTTTTACATGATCCTAAATCTGGCCATCTCTATTTCCATTTTTTTCATTTCTTGAATTGCGTTGTCAAGTTTCTCAGCTGAAAAATAGATTTCTAACATTCCATGTGCACATTCTAAAATTATATTCCTTTACTTTTAGGATTTCTTTACGAGGTTTTCGCATGTTTACGACCTGAGAGGCCTCGTGGCATAAATATATTTCTCCTCTCCTGCCGAATTTTGGCCTCCGCTTTCCATGATTATTAACGGTTTGAAATTGCAGTGTCAATTCTATTGTGGTTTTCCTGGGGGTGCTCTATGAGCCGTTAATGCAGTGGTTGCCGTCTGCCTTCTGCATTCTTATGCCGTTGATCATTATTTGTTAAGACATCCGCCTTGGGGGCCGATTTCTCAACCCCAGGACAAAAGAATGCCCTACCACTCACCAACTCATCCTCCCTAAGCCGTTGGTCAGTAAGTGGGGAATTGATTATACCGGCAATCACTCGGACGTCAGAGCCTCATTTGTTATCTAGTCTAGCAGGATGCACCGGATGACTATAATCAAGATCATCACGCGGACAAGCGAGGTTGACATTTGGATAGGAGAGGCTATACATTGCGCATCACTATCCCTTGCATTCGTGTTGGTATTCTTACATTTTCCATGAATACAGGTGGGCATATGTTGTGACGATTGGTAAATGTAATTTGAGTTTATTTTGTTTTATTTATTTTGTTCTCCATTTTCTATACCAATCACTGAGTACGTTCAGATGATGTTGCAGGTTTTGTGAGGCTAGTATGGGATCTTCATTTACAGCTAGTCTTGCTACGTCGTCAGCAAAGGAAGCGATTATTATATTGTTAGTCTCTGGTATATCAGCTGTGTACAGTGAGAAAAGCAGCGACCTTAGAACACTACCCTGCGGGACTCCGGAGTTGATAGGGCAGAGGTTGGATTGTTGATCTTTGAATTTTATAGCGAAATATGTATTTGATATGTAGGATTTAAGTAGGAGGAAATAGTTACTGGATAGTGCTATTTTTACTTTGTAAGGTCGACCTCTGTGCCAAACTTTGTCAAACGCTTGTGAGATGTCTAGAAATACAGCGTTACAGTATTTATTTTCTTTAATACTTTTTGATATTTCATTTATCATTCGATGAACTTGTTGGGAGTAGGCTGATGGGTCGATAAGATGTTACTTCATTGGGATCTTTTCCTGGCTTGAGGATCATAATGACTTCAGCAAATTTCCATATTTTTGGAATTTATAATAAACTTAGCATGCGATTAAATATAACTCTTAGCAAAGTAATAGTCTTGCGAGGAACTTGTTTTGGTACTTGTGCCGAGATTAAATCATAACCTGGGGCCTTTCGTGAGTTGGGTTTGTTTATTTCTTTCCTGACTTCTACAGGAGTAAAACTTTTAATTGGGAGGGACATTTGATATACTGTGCTAATTAGTTCTTTCACTTTTTTATTAGGGTCTTCTGGCTCTGTTTGAAATACGTTTGTAAAATGTTCAGCAAATACGTCCGCTTTTTCTTTGTCGGAACAGGCCCATTCGCTATTTGGTTTACGTATGGGAGAAGCAGTTGTGTATGGATTCTTAAGCTTCTTAGTCGCCTTTCATAACGTCTGGTTATTTGCTGTAAGGTTTTTAATGTAATGTTCGAAGGTTTCGTTGTGTGCGGCTTTGATGGCTACTCCAAGTTGCCTACGTAGTCTATTGAATATATGTAGGTCTATGTTGTTTCTAGATCTTTGCCAAGTTCTCCTCGGATGACGTTTTTCAGCAATGAGTTGGAGAATATGCAGGGGAACATTTGTGGTATGTGTTGGTTTGCGTTCATTTCATGGTATAGATTGCCATGCCGCTTTTTGCACAAGTGTGTTGAACTATTAAGCTGCTGTATCTATGTCGTATGTAGATTTGATCCGCATATTAAGATTGGTGTTTTCTTCTAGGTAGGATTAAAAATCTGCCCAGTTGGTGTTTTTTGACGTGAGTTGAGGAGGTGGTGGGCTGATTATAACTGTGGTACTCAGGCTAATAATAACCGGTGTATGATCGATGGGAGATCATAGCTAGATTTTATTAGACAGTTGTTTCTGGACAATGCTTTGCTTATGAAGTAGTCCAGCAGATCGGGAAGTTTTCTGGGGTCACTCGGCCAGTACGTGGCAATCATAGTTGTTGTCGGTCAGTGCTTTTAGAAGATTACGTCCTTTTGTTGTTGTGAGTATTGAGCCCTAGTGTATGTGTTTCGCACTCCAGTTTCCGTTGGCTATGAATTTGCTGCCAAGTAATTGAAAGAAGGCTTTGTATTCTTATAATATGCATCTGTGGAGATTGCATGACAAGGTGGGCTATACATTGCAGATATGGTAAAGTGCCATGGCGTTGCATTTACTTGGACGATTGCTGCTTGTATTTTTTCTGTTGCATATTTCGGCAATACATGATGTGATATGCATCTGCGGATGATTACCTCCGAGGTAATCATCCGCAGCAGCGAACGTCAATTTTATTCAAGTTTAAAAAAGTAATAACTTCTTGCTTATGGTTTAGTAGGCCATTAGCGTTTCATGTGGCAACTCTAAGTATGTTTAAGAATTTCTTTGGTAATGACTTATGTTAGTAAGTTTAATATCATACTATTTTGACTTATGAGTTGCGAGAACATGTTTTTGAACTCGTTTAGGAATGTTAATAGTTGTTGTTCTACATTACTTTTAGGTTCTGAATCGTGGTTGGTTTGATGTGCTGTCACATTTGCATATGTTCTTTGATGATTTTGTAGAGTGGTATTTAGCTGATTTGTTTCAGTACATACATGTGGGCTGTTGAATGTTGGTCTTTGAGGCTGTTGGTTTTCTCTTTTCTGCACATGTCTGTTTTTTACTAGTTCCCTGTAGACTACGCAGCCCTTATAGTTTAGCAGGGTGATCTTGTTTGTATAGTGCACACTTAGCTGGAGTGCTTCTAGGTTTTTTACAATCTTTTGTAATATGTTGTCCTCCACATTTGACGCAGTAATGCGGTTTAGTGCAATATGTTTTACTATGGCCGTATGCTTGACATCGCATGCATTGAATGATTGAGTTTCTCTTATTTGGGGCCTCGACCTCTATTTTGGTATGTCATAAGAATTCTAGGTTGAATATGTATTTGTTGTTACTGTTGGGTTCAAGGTCTATGAAAAACCAAAACAAGGGTTCCTTTGTTTGTCTGTGTCGAATGTTAGTTATACCATGGCCAGCTTTTTCTAGTTCCTTTGTTATATCTGTTGGGTTACGTCATCACCTATAGGCACGTTTTTTCTTAATTTGGTAAGCGTGGTGAATGATTTCTCCTTCTCGTAAATGTCTTGTCAGTTTACGGTATGTATCTATTGTATATGTTGTAATCTTGGCAGTATCATTTGGCAGAGTTCTGGTATAGTAGGTTTCTTCCTTAATAATTTGTGCAAAAATATCAAGCATATGTTTAAATTTTTTGACGCCATATACAAATATTGGCGATAGTTTTGGTATTTTCTTTTCTTTTTCTGTTTCAGTCTGTTCAGAGCTTTAGGCGTTTGATAATGCACTGTATCGATTTTGTATTTTTGTTGGTGGTGAGCTTGGAGAATTGGATCGTTATTTTGTTTTAAAAATTTACGGTTTTTGATTACTTGCCATTTGAGTTTTTATTTTGGGATTCTTGATTGTCGTCTTCGCTAGACTCTATATCCGAGTTTTTTGAATGTGTAATTGCAAGTTTTAGTTTTGTGTTTGAGGTCTGTCCTACAGTAGATGGATTGCTTGGGTTGTAGTAAATTGGTTGGGGTTGTGGTTGCGGTGGAAGTGCGATTTAATTTTGTGGAATGTTTGATGTAGGAGTATTTGTGGGTTGCCAATATATGTATTTTGGTGCATGTTTGGATGTGTGTTTTAGTGGAAAATTGTGGGAGAGTTGGGTACATGTTCCTGAATGTTTGCTAATAGTGGATCTGCTGCTTACTTGCAATTTCTGCTGATACTACAATAGGCAATGATTGTTTGTGTTCCGTGAGTGTGAATTGTTTATTGAAGAAAACAGAATTTGGTACGCCACTGCCACTTTACTGTTTATTTTAATAACTAGAATTTTAATAATTAGATTTTAATTGTTCGTATCGGTGGAAACTTTTTGCTATCGCACTCGGCGAAATACGTCGTTACTCTACGATATTCAAGTGAAAACTCCTTTCCCATATATGGGGAAAAATATTATTTTGCTGCCGAACTATCATAGCCCATTTACTAGGGGTATTGGTCTTTTTAGTCATAAGTTTTTGTCTTTTAAAATGTCATGAGTTTTAGTTTTAACAAATTTTGATTTTTTTATACAATAATAATGCTTTTATCTGAAGTCATGTATTTTCATTGTGTAACAAAGTCATTTCTACATAATTGTAAAATATAACTAAGGAAAATAGATAAAATAACAATTTTAACAATGTCAAAGTTATTTTCTTTATATTTAACAATCACGACAATCTTTTACAATTACGACTGAATTTGTTATTCGATGGAAATGTATGTATTAATACTTAAAAAATACAAATTGATTTTTTTAACAACCGTTTTAAGTATATTTGAATTAAATAGATATGTTTAGATAAAGTGATATACGTCAAATCGGCATAAAATGATTTTAGTTTGATTTTCTAGATTTTTTTGTGAAGATCGTTTAGGGTATAATAGGAAACTAAGCACTTTAGAATTGAAAGTTCTAACGGTGGAATTGGTATTTGTGATAAAACAGTAACTACTTTTGAAATGAATTTACTCAAATATCTTCAAATCGGCAGTTAAATTTGGATGGAATAAAATATATTTATTTAAAATTCTCCTTACAATATTTCTTTTATTTTGTCCAAATACCTATTTGAATGCCCCTTTGTAACCTAGCAACAGGTAGTAAATTTCTCATAATTAAAAATATTATAATTGAGTTATTATTGCAGAAAATCAGCTGAAACAAAGTAATTGCTATTTGCGTTGATATTTCATAATTATAACGTTACGTAAACCCAGGAAAATGCAGAGTACTCGTACCATGAGTGATTTTTTTACTATCGGTAATCATATTAATTTATAAAACAATTAACACTAGATTGTAAAAAACGTTACATTTATTTAAGTTATTTACAGAATGTTGTTTGTAATATGCTCGTTCTAAGGTGTTTTTAATATCTGTAAAATCATCTTAATAATTTTTCAAAATAACCGTCAAAGAATAGTTCTTTTGTACCAATGAATAAATTAATCAAATTAAATTATGAGAAACAGAAGAAAAAAATACCCAAGTAGAGAAGAGAAGACTAAAAACACGATAAAAACCTCTATCCTCAATAGAGGCAGTGTTAAAATTACTATCGGTTGAGAAATGACAAGGAAAAGCTTAGGTACATCCTTATTATAGCTGTAAATAAAGTTTTTCGGATAAAGGATGTATATTTCATCTTGACTAGTGGTGATGAAGAAAAATTCAGAATCATGGAGCAGACAAACGAGAAGAATGAGCTTTAAAAAAGAATGTGAAAAAAGTTATCAGAATATACAAAGTATTAATTGGAATTATTCTAGTTTGATTCAAATCATTTATTTGACACAGTAAACTTATTCTAATCTGCCATTTTACTACCCAGAACGCTTGATAATCTACTGCAAGTTTGTAATGTCAAGATCGATGTAAAGAGTGTGCCTAGAACCAAAATCAGAGCATTCCCAAAATACAGACGTTGATTTCCGCAGTTTTATTTAACCTTTTATTAGTCTGACGGGGTCTACCCGATCCAGATGTTTATATCATCTCTCATCTCATCACGACTCTCTAGAGACGTAATTCTCAGAGTGCGCTTGTGCAGTACCACATATCTGCTGTTATTGACCAGCTCGATTGATTTTCAGTACACGGTTGGCAGTTAAGTGGGTTGTGCCAGTTTATTTTACGTTTTATTACTTCCCTAGCACACTAAATTGGTTTCATTCTTTGGGCGGCAATTTACACCTCGTGTAAGGTTAAACACAGAGGGCGGCTTGCGCCGCATCTGCGCCTCGTCGGCTGTCGCGCGGCTTAAAACACATGAGGCGGTTTTACAGTAGCAGTAGTTTTGTCATTGGATATATCCTATAGTAGTAAATGAATGAAAAAATTAAGGAATGTTTTACACGTTACTAGACGAAATTAAAAATGGCCCAGAAAAGCATCTTCCGAAATAAAACTGTGGGTAACCTCTTCCCAAGCATGTTTTTTCTTTATTTTATTTGAATATTCATTTGAGCGCATATCCCAAATTGCTTGTCGTGTATGAATTTCGGTAATTATTTTGTCAAACACTCACAAAAGTAATAAAATAAAACCGTTGCAAAACAGTCACACGTCTGTATTGAAGCACATTAGCACAAGATATCTATTACTGATGTACCGCCAGAAGTCATAAAACCGCCGACGGCGCATGGTACGCAGCATAGGCCGGGCGGCGGCCGACGCGGCGAGCTGAACGACGGCTCGTCTGTGTTGCACAACATAAGTACCATAGACAAGAAACCGCTTTCAAAGCCCTGTCTGTGTTTAACCTAATGGCGCTGTTCGCTGGTTTACGTCGGCAAAGGGAAACAGAAAATCGAGATATTAACGATCAGAAAAGGAACAACGACTTTGCGTTTTGATAAATGCACTCGACCTACCCCAAAATGTAGTCAGACCAGTCCGATGGTGAGTATGAGTATCGAGAGTTGTCTGTTGTACGCCATCAGTGTCGGCGGTAAAAATTTTAGTAAGTTTGGGTAATTTCTACAATTTTAAAAATTCCAACACAACTTCGTTAGACCACTCCATAGTAAAATTACCACGACACTGTCTCTGTCTAGTCACGTCGGAAGGTTTGATGGGGTAAGTACGTGCTATAAAAATTGCTTTCAATTTCCTTTGAACTGTGATAACTGTGACGTTGGCCATAATTAGACAGTTTTGCCCCATCCACGGATTGTAAACTACAAATATTTAACTTAAAATATTATTGAAACTTTTAATACCAATTAAGTAACTATAATTTTCTGATTAGTAACTTAAACATAGTACCTAAACCAGAAATGTATTTTAATTTTTTTTACACATCCATCTTTTTTACTTATAAATGAATGAACAATCATTTACATTATTCATACCATTTTGTATTTTTAATTAAAAAAAACTACAACAGTAAGTTTATTTAACCTATTAATAATAAAGGGGTAGGAATTTTTGTATTGTATGTTTCCGAAAATATTTTCAAGCTCAGTGAATATATTTTAATAAGTATTGCTGGTGGGAGATCCTGCAGCACACTATTTAAAAAACTTGAAATATTCTCCGATTCAAGTAGGTATATATCTACATTTTAAAAATTTTAAAATTTCTACTTTGAATACATAAAAAACAAAAATTTTCGTAGTTATCATATTATAAATAAAAACTTTTTATGATCTGACTATTTTGCTAGGACAAATATTTTAAAAACAAATTTAAATAGTACAATTTTTTTTATTGAATTAATGCCTCGACAACTAATGGTTATTGGCGTAGTATAGTCAGGTACCTAGTGTAGTGTGTGTGTGTGTAGAGTAATTGTCTTGATACTTAGCAAAGTCGACGTCATTGTCTTTGCTAAGAGACGCTAATTGTATCCGAACGTCTGCGGTCCCTCCGGTGAGTACCGATCGCACAAGGATAGAAATTATTTTCATTCATTAATTTTTAATAAACGAAAATTTCTCCACCCAGGTGAGATTCGAACTCACGACCTTTAGGTTTAAAGGTGGGCGCTCTTACCACTGAGCCACAGAGGGGGTTGGTACAAATTTATAGTGAGATGTTTATAGTTTAAATAAATGTTTTTTATAGTCATATTAATTTAGTTAAAACATTTGTTCATGCAGAATCTATTAATGTTGTTTTTTTAAATGCATCTTTTATCTATTTTTTATTTATTGTATTTCTGTATACTCCTAGATTCAAGCAGATTCAAAATCTATGAAATTGATCTTTTCATGTTTTTTTGGCCTTCACAACATTTTTCATATTCGCTATAAAATGTTTTATAAATTAAAGGTAGTTCGTTTTTTTAGTAAAATTCATTAAAATTGTAGTTGCACATAAATAATTTCCTGGTCTGTAGTTCTCAGTTTGAACGAATTTCCCAAGTCTATGTACTTGACTATAAAGTTGTCTTTTTTAATCTCGAACCTACATGCATGACGTTTAAAATCACTGTTTCGTGCTTGGTTTATATGATTATCGTTAAGGTAGAAATCGACATTCTTTGGTGCTGTTACGAAATTAAAATCAAGAATGTTATCTTAGGGTTTCCTATTATATGTTTTACTTTGCTCATTTGCACCAATTTCAACCGTTTTGTAATATAACGTTTAGTGTTGCAATTCACGCGTTTGCAAGCGATAGGTGTATAATTAGATTGGATTAGGTAGACAATTTAACAATTATTTATTTATAAACGAAGTAAATCAGTTAAAATCATATTTAGCATAAAATTGTAGTATAACTTCTGGGATAAGTTATACAGTACATTGAACAGTTTTTTTAATTTAACAACAATTAACCAAACAAAAAAAATTGTTTTAAAAGCCAAAGGAGATTGATATCTTCTTAATTTATTCGGGTCATTCTAGATATAATAAATGTCAAATAGATGAAGCGGTGCATTTTATCATATCACTAATTACGTTTAAATTGTATTTGCTTTCTTTTCTACATATTTGCTCTGTATTGCAGAGAGTATATTATGTTTGCTCTGCATTCTATGAAAGGTGGTATCTACGCTTGTATGTGTGTATAGGTGTCTCAGGGTGCATCCGTTCAATCGGAGTCGGTCTTCTCATAGCCTAGAGAAAATTCTGGATTCTGCTTGCTGTGTGTGGTAGCCGTTAACGTTTGGGTATCTGAAGAGTATGAGTTGGGTTTTATTAGAATTAGGTGTTACTCTCCATATGCTATACCACATATCGACATAGTTCAGATGAATTCGAGAGTAACTTTCGATGACATCTGTGTGTCGTAATATTACGAGAGCAGTATCGTTTTTATAAAATATATTAGTCTTGTTGGTACGTCTGGGATTAGTGAAGTCACATTTGTATATAGTGTAAAGTGTGGGTGTAAAAATGGAACTTTAAGGGACTCCTACTATAGAAGCATAGGTTTATGCTCCTATCTGAGAAATATTAATGAAAGTGTTTTGACAAAGGAAATGGACAGGCAGATGTTTAATAGTTTCTGGAATAGCTTCGTATGCCAGACTTGATCGACGATTTTCTGAATATAAAGAAAGATGCTAAGCGATTTTTTTGTCATTAAGATCTGTTTTTGCGAATCTTGTCAGGTCCTGGTGAAATGATGTTGTCTATTTGGCAGATGGTTTTAAGTGTTTGTTGATTCACAGGTGCCATAAAGAGGATATAGTAGATGTTTTATAGGTCGTGATGGTTTTCGATTTTTATTTTTATTTATTTTATTTTTATCTCTGAGTGGTATCATGACAGGCACAAAGGCATGAAAATAAATTTTTGTTTTTCATATAGAGAAAATAGATAAGTCTAAGGCAGTTTTCCATGTAGTTCAAAGCAAACAATATCATTACTTCTGGTGTGTTGTCAAGTTTTAACAAACTTTTTTAAAGTAGCACTTTAAGGCTCGATTTACAAAATGAGTACAACCAAATAAAAACAAACAAAAAATTCTTCCTAAAATACCACATGGCAAACTAATGTTAATATGTTTAATATTACTTAAATATAAACTAATAATAACATTTTTCATAAAAAATAAAGGATATCAATGAAAATTAATACGATAGATGATAACATTTGTAATATCGGTATGTAAAAAATTTCATATTTAAAAGACACAATCACCTATGGTTGCAGGAAATCAAATCATTCTTTTCTAACCACAGCTTAAACCTAAAATTACGTCAAAGAATGGTCAAATGCTATATTACACGGTTCTGGGATCTGAGCTCTTAGGGCCGAAACGATCAATTGCCTAGGGCTTTCTCTAAAGTTTTACCTAACTTTGATTGTGATACTGTGCTTTTGTTTTCTGGCTCTCTTGGAGTTTCGAATATATCTGACTACCTTCCTTTATTTTGATCTGTTACTTAAAAACAGTGTAAGTTGTTTTAAGCTACTGTAAGTATATTTCTTGGGACCAACAACGAGCGCACAACATCACATCTTCTTAAACAGCTCACATTTATCGAAACTGTTGTCACCTCTGGTCCCACTAGATTTTGGTCAATTTTGTGGCCTTCTGTTTTCAGAATTTGTTTTGTTATTATACTGACCTTTTAACCCACTAGAATTTTTCTTTTTTTGTGGCCTTCTATTTTCAGAATTATTTCTGCTATCATACCCACTAGAATTTGGTCTATTTTGTGGCCGTCTCTTTTCAGAATTCCTTTTGTTATCATACTGACAGCCACTAGAATTTGAAGTATTTTGTTGCCTTCTGTTTTCAGAATTCCTTCTGTTATTATACTAACCTTCTGACATGTGTAGTAATGAATGGTGCTGTCCACCACATTCTGCACATCTATGAGAGGAATAACATGGTACTTCCCTTTTGTGTAGTAATCATCTACCGCACCATTGCTTTTCCTTTACGATTTTGTTTTTTCCACGTACTTGTTGACGTAGAAACGTTCTACATTTGAACAGTTAGTGTTCTTCATGACATACCACACAGGTTATCTTCTTATTTACCTCTTGTCTGTGATCTGTTCCTTTCCTTTCTATTTCCAACATCTCCAATGTCTGGAATCTTCTTTGTAACAATTTCTGTGTTGACTTATATGTCGGAATGTCCCTACTGTCTTAAATTGACGTTTTATATAATCTCCTGGTTCCTGAGTCCCACTTTAACATGCTTATCCTTGCTATAAGAGGGCCCCAGGACTCTGTAATTATACCTAGTCCACTAATAGCTTCTAAGCATTCGTGGAGAGTATCATGTAATGTTTTCAGCGCCTTTGCTGACGTTTGCAACATTTTCCAGGCAGCACTGTAGTTTGTTTCTGTTGTGTTTAAATGTTGTATTATTCTACTTGCTTTCTCTCGGAGGCTTATCTTCAGATACTGCATTTTTTCCACATTTGATATTTGGTTATTCTCATGTATCAAACGTTTAAAAATATCATAGAATGTTACAAAGTATTCATACATTCCCTCAAAACAGGGTAACTTCACTTGGGGTAATATTATTTTTTCTTTCTTGCATCCTTCCGCCTCTAATCTTTTATTTTCTTTTATGATCAACCGTACCCTACTTTTCATTGTATATAATCTTTCTATTTCACCTTCTAGTGCATCCTGTTCATTATCCACAGTTATTTCTATTATTAAAGCATCTATTTTTTGTACCTCTTCTTTTAAATCTTCTTGTATATCTTCATCGTTTTCATCGTCTTATAATAAATAATGATTTTTTTCATCCTAATTTCTACTTCTCTAATTTTTGTTGAAGACTTTATGAATTTTTAATAAATTTATCTAAAGTTAAAGTCTATTTCGTTTCTTCATATGTTTTTTGTACTTGTTCGTAAAAGTTAGATGTAAAATATCATCTCTCGAACCCTTTTCTTTAATTTTTGTGTTTTGATCTTCAAAGTCGTTCCACAATTCATCAAGTGTCTTTTAATGTTTAAGTATTCTCTCATTCGTCTTTCTTTCCGTAGTTTTCGTAAATTATTTAAAAACTTTGTTCTTCTTGACCTAGTTTTTTTGGTTCTGCATATAATCTTTGCATTTCGACTATGTAAGTATATAATTTTGACATAAATTCAGCTCTTAAAATCTCAGCAAGATTACCTTACACAACAACGCAATGCACTTAACCTTGCTGACACGGCTTATTGAACAAATTAAAGAATGTAATATTATCACTTGTAATCAGAGAAATTTATATATAAATGTAAAAAAATGAATGAATGAATTGAATAAACTCCAAATGTGTATAAAAATAACGATTTGTCACGATATTATGAAAATCAAATGTTTTAAGAATTTCAAATTATAAGAATCAAAATTATCGAATATAATTAAAATTAAAATATTCAAGATATTAGATTTGAATTAGCTGTAGACAAACTATTACTATTTTAAGTAAAAAAGTATGCAGTATAAAAATATTTCAATTGAGTATTATTAAATTGGAGGCTTAAATTTCTTTAATAATCCTTTTAATTTATACAAAAATGCACTGCTCTAAATGATAATAAATATTCAAAAACTTACAGTTTTATCCCGACGTTTACTTGTATGTTACTGCTTCGTTCTTAGAACTGCAACTGGAACTAATGAGCTGGATCTCTGGATGCTGCTAGATTTTTCTGCTGGAATCTGTACCTCCAAACTGCTGGAACAGTAGACTTAAGGACTGCTATTCAGGTTCTCTGGTGATCAAAGGCTCTCCTACGGCTCCTACCCCTAATTTCGGTGCTTTCTGGTCTTTTTACTTACTTTTCTTTTCTTCACACTTCGAATTCGATGGTCGATCTTGTACGGAACTGGGAAACAGCTACTCGGGTCTCTAAGGGTCGTCTCCTTCGAAGCTCCAATACAATTAACTTCCTTTTGATGTTGTTTTGTCGAAGGACCAAATGGACAGGTTTGAACGTAGTTACAAGGATCGAATCGTTTTGTAATACCTCTTTGTCCGCTTCTTGTCGATCGACGATTGTAAATATAATAAAAAGTTGTGGAGAAAAATGCTGGTTTTATTGACAGATACTACTAATTACACTATTTGATGTTAGTTAGGACCTATGTTTAATAAACTGCGCTCACATAAGCTCTAATCCTCCCCAATTTATAATCTCGCAAATAATTCATACCTCAGCACAGAGGTTATTGCTTGTATCATACTAACAAACTTTGAACTATGAGCTTACAATACGATTTAATCTAGGCCGTAATTGCAACACTTGGGAAGTTCAATTGGACAATATATTATTCGACAATTTATTATCAGGTGAATGCACATAAAAGATTAAGAAGTTAACAATAATGTGAGATTACAAATTAAGGGATTAATTTGTAATTGAAGAATAGGAATGGATTAGGAAATACAATACAGTTTACCTATTGTGTATATTATTTGTAAATATATATATATATATATATATATATATATATATATATATATATATGTGTGTGTGTGTGTGTGTGTGTGTGTGTGTGTGTGTGTGTGTGTGTGTGTGTGTGTGTGTGTGTGTGTGTGTGTGTGTGAGTGTGTGTGTGTATGTGTGTGTGTCTTTTATATCTTTATTCATATAATTTGCTCCAAAGGCAAAAAAGTCTCCATTAGATTTGGTTTTCTTATCTTACTCGTATTTTAGTTCTATTGTCAAATTATTTTAGTAAGTTTATAGATTTTTTTATATAAAAATGATTGCACGTCATTCAAAATTTACGACGTCAGAACCCCACAGCGTTGCCAAAACCTCAGAATAGTTAGTAAGTAAGAAATTTTTAAAATGTCAACGATTGTCAAACTGTTAAATTAACAGTAAATACACTTAGTTTTAAGACTACTGCAACACACTGAAAAACATAAGAAAATATTTTAATACATAATTATATATTCTAAATTTTAAACTTACCTCTTTTAGAGCATTACTAGTAAAAAGGTCCTGTCAGTATTTCTTGTTCAAAATAATCTATTTTATATGAAATCTTATCAGCTTTCGACGGACTATCTAGTTGTTTTCTCCTGAAGAGTACTGAATCCAGCTATGCTTTAATTAGGCTAGTTTTTTATTAATTACATAAATATGAAGTATGATTCATTTTCAAAGAAAGGTGAAAAAAAATTAAGGCAATCATGTACCAATTGACTTTTTCAGAAGATGTAATATTCGGATGTAGCGCCACTGTTTTGCTAATTACAAGATTGACCTAGTATCCTGGTTGGTTAGGTTTTAATAAATTTTTTACTTTCTTTGTTAAGCATGTTTACTTTTTCTAAATGACGGATTATAGATTTAATATACATTTTGATTAAACTTATTCATCGAAAAAAAGCGATATCTTTTTGTCGTCACAGTAGTATAATAGATAATTAAATAAAAGACACGAATAGTTATATCTACACTTTTTTCCGTATTGTAAGTAATAAATTCAAAGAAAGCGCCTTTTACTTATGACAAAAATGAATTAATTGCTAATAAATAGTACGAAAAAATTGGACCAGTTGTAAATGAGTAATAAAATTATTATTTTCATCGATTATATTGCTATTAAAAGACATAAAGATTATTATTTATGATCCGAAATAAATGAGAAAATATAATTGTTTGTAAAGCTAAAAATTAATAAAATTACTAGAAATTCAAGCTTTCTTTATTTCCAACACAGGACAAGTGACTATTTAATTTCCACTTGTCTCAGTAACTGATTTAATTACCTGACATGTTACCAAAGTTATGGATGCTTTTAATGACAGAATATTTCTAAAGTTATATATAATAGAAAGTATGTACAAATTAATTGGAATAACAATGAAAGGATTAACGGTCCCTATAAAATACCATTGCAAATTTTAAAAAATGCACTCATTTTTTCTCTTCCTTTCTAAGATATTTTAATAGCAAAAACTTTTTGGACTATTTAAATTAAAATATAAATATACAAAAATTAGCACAAGCTTAAAAATGGCAAATAAACCTCTACAGCCAGTTGTGCCCTTTTTAGAAGTAAAGGGTTGCGGCTTGCGGCCCAAAAAATTAACACTCTGCTATAATCTTGTTTGATCAAACTTATGTCCTAGTTATTCTGTTTATCAATCAACTTTCGGGTCATTTACCAAAAATAAATTTAGCGAAATCTTTTGATGATTGTTCGGGTACAATTGTATACCCGTATGTTTAATTACTCAAAGACAAGAACAACTTGGTACTTTTAAAGTAGAACAGCTGGTTAAATGCCAACGTGTTGTTCTTAAATGGACAACAACTACGACATTTGGTGAAAACTTTTGTTATGAAAGTAAAAATAAAACATCAAAAAGACAATGTACAAAATTATTTAAAAAAAGCGTAAACACAAAAGTTGTAGATATTTGTGTTGGCTACAACTTTTTTTATAGGACTTGTAGCTTTGTCGGAAAAAGTGATACACCGTTTTTTACCCTTAAAAACTCACCCCCTTTCACTTCTCAACCTCAGATCGTCCTTAAATTATATTTTCGGTAAATTCTTGTTATATTTGCTCCATTTTCCATTGGGTTTCATCCTGTTCATATTTTTTGGTCTCTACAATTCTTCTTCTTCAAGTTGGAGTGGACCATAAACATTTATATATGTTCTATGGCATAGAACATAATCGGGTCTGAATACAGGAAATTAGATTATGATTATTAGAAGTGAAAATTAAAATTGGAATTTAGATTATGACAGAATATTTAATAAATAGAAAAGTTGATTGGAGAGTTGAGCACCAACTATTTTTAGAACAAAAATAATGAAATAAAAGAGAAAGTTAATAAATGAATAAAATCGAAAGACTTTTTTTATCTAACATCCAATGTTTATTGCAATATGTCTCATTAAAACAATAATTTATGTACAATAATATAGTGGGAAGCCGACCAGTGACAAGCACCCAGGTAAGACATAATATAAATATAAATATAACAAACAAAGTTTAATACAGATGAACATCACTGATACACATATAAGTATTACAAGACTAAAAATAAATGGAAAAAAAAAATCAAGAGAAGTTTTAGAAAACACCAGAATAAAAACTTGTTATTTCACCGCACTATGACACTATGCTCTGTTTATCCATATTTACTAGAGGTCCAAAGGGTCTGGTCGTTTTAATCGTCTTTCGTGTGAAATGTTGAGCAGATCGGTGGCCAGCAGATTTGGATGACAGGATAGTCTGGTCTTGTATACAGAGTTTACAGCAGATATTGCTTATCGTGGTGTTATCTGTGGTTCGTAAGGTACCAAGTGGCATTGCAGATCTGGCGCAGTACTTTCGATTGGAATCGTTGAAGTTTTTGTATGTTGGTATTACTTGCTGTACCTACCCCAGATTTGTGCTGCATATTACCGTACCGGTTTTAAAAAACATTTACATTACGTACCAATACATTTTTCTGTAGATTAAGCTGAGTTGAAGGCGTTTCTTCCAAATGTGGATAACTCAATTAGGTTTGCAAAGTATTTAGTAAAATGATCAACTTACATATAATTAATATTTGATATTGGTTGAATATTTGAGATATTGGTTGAATATTTGAGAATATATAAATGGCTCTTATTAGTCATGTGGTCATGTGTGCTTCAGAAATAAACATGACATCTAGATTATGAGAGTAAAGAAATGCTTCAACTTAGTGGAAATGAGTGGTTAAGCCATTGGCATTCCAACAGCACACCTTAGTTGAGTGTTAAAGCTTAAGCTTAGATATTAGAGACATTATGTGATTAAACATATTATCCATTCTTTACAATAACTTATGTAATAGTAGTTCTAGATTATTTTGTATATGTTGAGGAGTTGTTGTTTTTATTGCATGAGAAGTCTCATCTATGGTGGATGTATTTCTATTATCTCTTCCTGCACCAATGTTCGCATACCTGATGGTTGGTTGAGTAATTGAAGGGTTTACTGCACGGGGTGGTTGACTTGCGTTCTTTTTTCGCAGTGTTGGAAATTTTTTTTTTTCTGCTGCTCTTTGTATACTGAACATCCCTTATAACTGGAGGACGATTTTCTAGACAATTTACACATTAACATATTTTATGTTTTTTTGTTTTAGACATTGAGATGATAGATGATCGCCCAAGTATTTTACACAGCACGGACTCCTGTGGCAATAATTGTGTGTGTGTGTGGCCAAAATGCTGACATATTTGACATTGTGGTAGTTCCCTTTTCGGATGCGGTGGCTCAACTATGACAATAGAGTTGAGTAATTATGTCATATCATATTTGTATTTATTATTACTTTGAATGGACAATTCTATATCTTTTCTAGATCTTTCTTTGTGCCTCTTTGCTTAATGTTGGAGATGTTCAGTGCTTTATGTCCTTGCACTAGCAACGCTTTTTTAATGTCAGCTAGATCAGTTGGAGGATGTAAATTACGTATAACAACTCGAAATCCACGGTTTTGTTTTAGTTGGTATGTATGGTACTGAGTATTTTTTTCTGCTCAAGATTTTACCACTAATAAATAGTTTTTGGATGAGTCAAATTGAACTTTAATTTGGTTGTTAGCAAGACATTTTAAAGTATATTTACCTGAGTTATCTGCTGTAGTAATTCCTGTATTGGTTTGATACACTCGACATTTTGTATAAATATAGGTGGTGGCTGTTCATCTTTTTGGTCTTCCAGGATTTCAACCTCTTCACTAGGAAAGAAATTGAAATAGAATAATTATTAAAAAAAAATAACGGACATGTTACATTTATAACGTTACATCAGTTTTAATTAATAATTTTACTTAATATAGTTTTTATAAAAACTTGTATAAAACATCTTTTAATGTCAAAAGTCCATTGTTTAAAGTCAAAAATGTTGTTTGTTAAAATAATATATCTATGTATTTTTTCTTTATTTCTCCTTCTTTATTTCTTCTTCTATTTTTAATTCTCATTACAATCTATTGCGGTTTAACCTTAAAATGTGAGAGTTCAGCAAAAAGTGTTCTGCTCATTTTATAATAGAAACTATTACTGAATATATTAGTCTGAGACATTTTTAAAATTAACATGGTACATGATTTCCCAAAGGCCTACCAAAAAACTACCAGTATAAAAGTAGATGAAAGATATAGATGAAGATTTATAATGCGATGGAACAAAAAACTGAAAAAAGATATGGGATAAGGAATAAATAAAAACTAGTAATAAATACAAAATAATGGATAAAACTATTTCAAAACCAAGTACAGCTTCCACTGCAGCTTGTAATAATTTGTTATTATTTTCTTATGCATGATGATATACTATTGTATATACTCATTTGTTAATATAATAGCTTCATAACATAATGGCTTCCGTATGTATTATAAAAATTACCTATAAAGAATAATAACTGAAGGATAACAACTCATTTTCACTTGATTATCAACATATGTATCAATTACCTTTCGAATATTTGTTGATTTTTCGGGTGTGACTATACTCCCATGCAAAAAAATAGTGTCTTATTGATTTTACAGAAAGTATATTACAAATTGTAAGACACTCGGCTTCGTTCTTCAAGATCGATATCGACATTATTTAAAACATTGTCTGAAAATACTTAAACCTGTCGATGTAGACGACCTTCATTTATAGTATGTGTTATAATTAGATGCACAGACTTTAAAAGTAGTTACTGTTAATGAATTGATTTCCGCTATTACATTATTATATCAAATTAAATAACAAAGTTAGATATTACTTCCGTTTATTGACTTAGATAATTAATTTTTATATTGGATATATAATACGGTCTGACAATTTTAAAACTTATAATGGACTATATCTTACGAACAAAAGCTGATATCGAAAACTGCTTGAAACCGTTTCTAGCATAGTAACGGGAAACTAAAATGACATGAAAGAGAACTTATCCCCATCAACCCCCTAGGCCCCACCCACCACAACCAAAAAAGTTTAAATTGCAAACCCCTACTTGTGATACATCGTTGAAAAGATTATATGAAAATGCTATCCAATGGTATAAATAATAATTACACAGGGTGAAGCAATAATTAACACCTTAGCTTAAAAGAAAAATTTAATGAGGTTTTTGTTGATTCTGTTGATCATCCTGTATCATTATAGTGTATGGTTTACAGTATACCTGAACGCGTGGACATCATTTTTATATTTGCCTCCCAGAACTAGTGTTATTTACGAACAGCTCAAATATTTCATAAAAGGCATCCAGACAAAAATGTAAGTCACGTGTACGTCCGCGATTTAGTTGAAAAACTTAGAGAAACGAGATCAGTACAAAATATAAAAGAGATGCCCCAAGATTACTGAATGAAGTATCCCAATTGAGGTCCTTGAAAATTTTGCAATAGAGCCTACTGCATCAACACGTCAAGTATCTGCAATGACAGGACTTTCACTAGAATCGGTTAAAAAGGTGTTGACATTACTTAAGATTCATCCGTTTAAAACACAAATTCTTCAAGAACTAGGCGATGATAATCCAGACCGACGAATTCAGTTTTGTGAACTCATGATTGAAAGAATTCACGTTAAATCGAGAATGTTAAAAATATTTGTTTTACTGATGAATGTACTTTTATGCTGAATGATAATGTAAATTAACAAAACTGTCGGTACTGGAGTGATGCCAACCAGCATCGATTCAGAAAAGGCCACACTTAATATCCTGAAAACTGAATGTTTGGGCAGGAATATTAGGCGATGCTATAATAGGCCTTTTGTTCATACCATTCAATTAGGGTGGCGACATTTATCTCGATATGCTGGAAAACACCGTCAAACCTTTAATTGTACATGAATTAGAGAACCAAAGGGATTATCCGAACAAATGGATTGGAAGGAGAAGTCCTATCGATTAGCCACTGAGGTCACCAGATTTACCGCCACATGACTTTTTTCTATGGGGTTACCTCAAGTTAGTTTTTGTTATTTCAGCTTGTTTTACTATCCATGATTCAAATCTGTATAATAGTGTGAGAAATCTTAGTATTCTTGTGCAAATCTCTATTTTAAGTTTATGGTTGCAAAGTAAGTTACTCAGCAGTATTACTCGTCTAACCATGCTACGTTAATTATGTTTGTACTTATTTGTATATTGTTACTCTTTCTATCATTATATTGTTGATGAGTGACTGGTTTATCTATATTTCTTGATTATTTTGAGAATATTGTTTTTATTTTCTTTAGGGGTGTTTATAGTCCATAATTTTCACACGTGTTAGATATAATACAGTATGCGTTGTAACTTTTCCATATCGTTTACAAACATAACTCTTCAAGTATGTTTAACGATATTGCTATTTCCGTTGATCACAATACCTTTCGCAACCTCTGATAGTGCCTCTTGAATATGACTTCGCTGTGAACATTAAATAATATATATTTTATTTATCCGCTTTTGGATATTTTGACGATACGGGTCTCCCCCATTCTGCTTATGTGGTGTGTGGTCATACCAGGTGTACTATTTCTAGAACTATATGAAGCAAGCATATATTTTCTGATTTATATTCAGGTATCGTTGTCCTAGAACACTGAGATCGTTTAGGCGAGGAAATAAAGCACAAAAAAGCAGCAAGCCTACCAATTCTGAGCAGTAAGATGTATCGCTGTGCAACGTTTTGCGTTCGATTCCAGAAAATGTCAGGATCGTTTGTAAATAAAATACATGGTGGTAAAATGAAAATTGCATTTTATGCAAAAATAAAATGTATTGAAAAAGTACATAGAAAATGAAAAATTTGCAACAATATCAACAGAAATAAGTTCAATTTTGTTACTGGGATTTTTTCGAGGTCGCTTAATACCAATATGATAATGGCGATGGTCCTCAAGCTATATGGTTCCGAGTGTGGACCTTATTTCCTAGAGTTTTAAGTTTCTTTTATTCAAAATCAGTCGAAATTCATTACTAGGGGGGTTTTCGAGGTCGCTGAATACGAATATTAAGATGGTAATGGTTGTCGAACTTCTTGGTGGAGGATGGACCTCGTCTCTTAGAGGTTTATGTTATTTTTATTTGAAATCAGTCAAAAGTCATTATTTGTAGATTTTTGGGTTCGTTGAACACGAATATTACGACGGCGATGGTCTTCAAGGCGTTTGGTGCTTAGGATGACTTAGGTGGCGAGGTGTACGCCAGCCACCAGATACCTGGGAGATCATTTGGAGTTTGTAATAAAACTAACATAAAAATCTAGAAGACGAGGTCCACTCTTGGCACCAGGAAGCTCGAGGACAATAGCTGTTGTCATATTTGTATTCACTGACCTAAGAAACCCACAAGTTATGACTGTCAACTTGCTAAGAATGAAATTAACATACTCTAGGAGACGAGGTTCAGCCTATGCAACATACTACTCGATGACCATTTTCGTTATCGTATTCGTATTCAGCGACCTCAAAAACCCCCAAGTAACAAAATTAAACTCTTTACTGTCGATATTTTTACAAGTTACAAATTGTTTATTTTCTATGCACTTTGAAAATGCATTATTCTTATGCATAAAATGCAATGTTCATTTTACCAGCATGAATTTTATTCACAAACTTTCCTGAAACTTTTCCTAATAGAATGCAAAAAGTTTCACAGCGATTCATCTTGCTGCGAAAAATTGGTAGGTTTAGTGCTTCATTTCCTTGCCTAGTTGTTCCTTGACCATATTTAAAACTCATCTGCACATACAGTAGACTCCGTCTATAACGAGAACTGAAATGGCAGTTACGAAGTTACGGAAGTTGTAAGTTACGACCGAGCCGTAACTATAAAACGTAAAAAACACGTTTTTCAATCTTATTTTGTCTCGTTATAACCAAATTTTGCCTCGCTATAGAGGGTTATAGTTAAATAGAAATTTCACGGGACATCTAATGTACCTTGTTATAAGCGAAACTTCGTAATAACCGTATTCGTTATAGAGGGAGTATACTGTACTTAATTATATGTTTATTTAATTAATTGATGGATTCGACCGTTACTTGATGGAAATTCATTTTATGTATAGTACTAGCAAGCACTCTTGACCATGTAGCTGCGCGAAGGAGGAGTCAAAATTCACGTAAAGGCAGAAAGATTCTATTGTAAGTGGAATTATACTAACCAAACTAAAACGTTCTACGCGTCGACTGCAACTTCGAAATTGTCGAAATAATTACAGTGTTGGACTGAGTAATAAATAAAAAACTGCATGGTGCATAACAAAAATTATTTTTATCTGCATTTCGTTTATATTTTCAATGATTTTTGTTCAAATTTTTTTAAAAACTGGCTTTAATTTGTTATTTTAAACTTAACTTTCGATATTAAACGTGAAAAAAGCCCTATTATTTATTGCAAAAGTATTGGTTAGACGTTTATATTTGCAATTTCTTATTTTGAGTTGAGACATATAACTAATATTATGGGATAAATAACTAATACACATTTAATTTAATAATTTATTTTTAAAATGTCTAAACAGTTGTATCTCCTTAATGCATCTTTCTGTTAG
Organism: Diabrotica balteata; assembly: GCA_918026665.1. Classification (NCBI taxonomy): domain Eukaryota; kingdom Metazoa; phylum Arthropoda; class Insecta; order Coleoptera; family Chrysomelidae; genus Diabrotica; species Diabrotica balteata. Next base: position 57,848,548 of record OU898283.1, read on the forward strand.
CCATCGCTGCATGTCCTTTTTTTTCCATGAACATGTAGGGGCAACTTCACAGGCTACGTTACGATAGGATGCGTTGTCCAATGCACGGTTTTCTGCTGCAAGTTGGGAATTAACTTTTTTTGAAGCCATTTTATAAAGTTTTCGTGGTTTATATCATTATGATAATCTCCAGTACGCTGACCAGATTTAAAAATTAGTACGCCATTTGGAACGAAACCTTTTTCCCCTCCTGCATGTACGATAATTAACCGCTGACCTTTGGCAACAGAAGACTTTAAACACTTGCTTGAACCATTATTCCATGATTTAGATGTTGTATGGCTGCTGTGGAGATACGTTTCATCAGTGTAGATAACATTATAACCCTCAGCTCTATATATTTTTATTTTTTTTTAGATATTCGGTTCGTTTGACTCAAATATCCGATTTTTCCATAAGTATTTTTCGGTTGTCATTTGTTTTTTGCCATTTAAAACCTAATTTATTCAACACTTTTCTGAACGACGATAGTTTACCTTGAAAATTAATCTCATTCTTAACAGCGTTGTAAACAGCTGACGTTGTAGGGCTGCTGCCATGAATCATTGCAAAAGGTATGCACTGTTTTTCTTATAATTTCTCCCTCATAACCATCGACGTTGGTTTTCGGTTTTGGCTGATTAATTTTTTTTCTGGGAGATTTAAAGTCATTTCCCGAGCTACCTCAAGGAGATGAAAAATCGGAAACTCTCTCTCCTTCTTTAATAATTCTTTGGACGCTACTTTTAGAAACTCCAGTGGCTTCAACAACCATATTTAAAACCGAAGATTTTGTGTTGTGTTTTTCTTGTTCCTTTTTTAAAAACTTATACACATTGTAAACAATATGTCGGCCCTTACTGTGAATAACACGGCTATTATTCATTATGATGGCTCCGTGAAGGAAATAAAAATATAAAAATATTTTGATTAAACAATTATGATTGATCTAAATATAAATTTAAAAAAATATCACTTCTATGTTCGGTAGGTGTTATAAAATGTTTATTTTTTCTATAAAAAAAATCACCAAAAGAATATAATTTTATTATTATCCGACAACGAATTAAAAAATATGTTAAGATTACATAACTACGTATCTATAAAATAAGTATTGAAATTGTCTATTTTTATCAACAAAAATTATTTTTTATGTTAAAAAAGTTTTAAAAATGTAAAATTTCATGTTAAAAAGAACACGATATATAAAACAAAGATTAAAAAATATATATAAAAACTCAAATCAATGTAAATCGTAACATATGAAGTAGTTGAAAAAAAAATGATTTTCCAATATCAAATATTAACCAATTAATTGAAACAGACTGCAAGTAATTTTTGTTTTGCACCAGTCTCAAAACAAAAAAGAAATAAAAAAATTTTATTAAAATTTCCTTAATGCACCCCTATGTATTTTAATTTATGACAAAGTACCTACCTTTTGACCGATTTTAATAAATTTGAATACGCAACAGGTAAACGGGAGAAAATACACAAACTTATTGAAGTTAACACCTCAAAGTCAAAAACACAACTAAAAATTTTCAAGTCGATATTTTCACGTTGCATAGTACAGTGCGTTTCGCGTGGAGGTGGGGACTAAACCAAATTTCGTCTACTGCGCCGTGGTCAAGAGTGCTTGCCAGCACTATAACAATAAAACACTGAAAACTTTCTTTTCAAACTTCCACAAAATTTATTTTAAATCTTATCACTACAGCTGTTTCGGCTAATTGCCTTTCTCAAGTGATCTATTTTTGGCTTGGGTTTACAAATTTATAGTCTCTAATGAAGTAGGTTGAGGAGGGGAGAACTGTTTGTCTCAAGTTGGTCATTCAGAATTATATCTATGTTTTTTAATTTGTTGATTTCCATAGATTCTAACAAAGATAGCTTAAGGCCTTTATTTTGTATGTGAAGAATTTTAAATTTGTCATTAAAAGAATGATTATGGTCTAGAAGGTGAAGTGCGTATGTCGAATCTGTCTTTCTATTTTTGAACCTTTCTTTTTTGAATCTATTTTGAATCTTGAATTTTTCTATCTTTCAAAATAGAAAAACAGATTCGACATACACACTTCACCTTCTAGATCATAATCATTCTTTTACTGACAAATTAAAAATTCTTCACATTCAAAATAAAGGCCTTAAGCTATCTTTGTTAGAATCTATGGAAATCAACAAATTAAACAACACAGATATAATTCTGAATGACCAACTTGAGACAAACAGTTCTCCCCTCCTCAACCTATTTCATTAAAGACTATAAATTTGTAAACCTAAGCCAAAAATAGATAACTTGAGAAAGGCAATTAGCCAAAACAGCTGTAGTGATAAGATTTAAAATAAATTTTGTGGAAGTTTGAAAACAAAGTTTTCAGTGTTTTATTGTTTATTTAATTACTCTTCTACGTCAAATTTTTGATTGGCTCATGTCTCATATGATTAGTTGTTAACTGCAAGCCTTTGCATTTGTCGTTTTGGGAATGTTTACAACAGTTAAGTAAAGTCAGTCTAGATATCTACCAAAATTTCAATGTTTTTTTCTCCTAATAATATATCTTTGTCATTTCAACCGACCCACCAGCTCTTTTTCCGTTTTATTGCTTAAATAACTTCTTTTAATATTTCTGCTCATAAAACTTCTCTATTATCTTCTTTTTGTTACATTTAAAAAAAAAAAATAAGTGTGACGTAACAACACCTTACACAACAAATAAGCCAAATAGATAAGTTATTTCCTGTAATGCCGGATATTTACACTTTTTCTCAGTTGAAGTGTTATATATTGTTGATATCTTAAATTCATCCTTTCTGGTCGCGTGTAGTTGAATCCTCTTATGGACAAAATAAAACAATTTCTATTACCGTTAGCTCCATTTTTCTTCCTGGTTTGGATTTCACTTGTTTCGACTAAAAATAACTAAAGATGAGTGACACGTAATTCGTTGGAAACTTGAACTTGTTCATACATAGTCGATTGTACAAAAGAATCAAAACTTTCTGTGTTCACGGACGTGTGAAAATATGGTGATGTGGGATGGTACAAGAAGTATTACGTTTAAATGTATATTTTGTCTTTCAAGACAATAAGATAGACGAAATATTCTAGATGGTGAGATAAAATGTGAAATTGATATAAAGGTAAAAGTATTGAAAGTATATGAAAATTTGTTTCAGTTCATAGAACAACGTTTTTGAGATAAAACCAAATTTTGTTTGAAAATAGATTTTATGCTGCATTGATATCACATTAATTAGGTAGGTTTTTTGAGTGTAATTGGAATTAATTCTCAAAAATAGATACATTTCTTTTATTATTTTGTTTCAGTTTAATATATTGCTTTTTAATGTTTGATAGTACGATAAAGGAACAAAATGATGAAAATATATATAAAAAAATAACTAAGTATCATCCGACTAGTATAACAATCTAAATATGTATTTTATATAATAAATTGTTTTGCACTGTCTTAGTGTTTGTATAATTCCACTGCTAAACAACACAGTTTGATACCTTCAATACTGCGTTGGATCTCATGGTGCGTGTATGTTAACCTATTACATTGTTCTTTTTTCCATTTTTAAATATAGTTCTGAATATAGTATATATTTCTATATTTCAATATATTTCTATATTTTAATTTAATTTAGATATTCCTTTTGCAGTTTTTGTTTAATGGCTTTGGAGTGCTTGATCCTTTCAGCCACTATTTAACATTAGAATATTATATGCGTGTGCACACTTATACAGGGTGGCCCATCCTATACACATCGGTCACTATAGCATCTTCTACACTAGTGGCCAAAATTCTGGAAACTTCAAAAATTTTAGTTTTGTTATCAGCATTCCTCTTTTTCACAAGACTTATGTTATTTATAAGTTTATCTTTAATTATATTACACATCGTTTTATGCTTCTACTTAATATTTAACATCTATTTTAAGGGGGAATATCCTCTAAAAATTTAAAAATAAATAAAACAACAGCCGTTAGCTATTAGTAGATATATTTAAAAAAAAATGGTACAATGATTATTATCAACAAACTTAGTATTTGGTAGGATAACCTTTGTTTTTTAGAGCAAACTCAATTCTGCGAGGCATGGAGTTGACGAGACGAGCCAAATCTTCTGGTGTAATAACTTTAAACCAGTTTTGAATAATAGCTTCTATCAGTTCTCTCTTGTTGCTTGGGTTTCTGCGTGATACTAAGACTTTCAGTCTTGACCATAAATTTTCTATTGGATTTAGATCGGGACTATTTCCAGGCCAAGGCAGAACAGTAACGTCATGGTTTCTCAACCATTCCATGGAAGTCTTAGCCGTATGTCTAGGCGCTCCATCCTGCTGGAAGATGCATTGTTGGGCATCCCCTTCGAACAAAGCTCTGATAATCGGCAGCAGTTTGACTTGCAGTATCTCTTCCTGATATTTTTTGCATTAATATTGCCCTCTATTACTGTTAAACGTCCAACTCCACTAGTGGTCATGCAAGCCCATACCATGGCACTCACAGAATGTTTCATAGTGACCGTAGTACACTGGGGCAAAAGGTCTTCTCCTGGTCGGCGACGAACAAACTTCACTCCGTCACTCCCAAAGATCGAGATTTATGTTACATTACTCCAAATTACTTTACTCTATTGTTCTTCTGTCCACCCTATGTATGAAAAAGCCCAATCAATATGTTTTTGCCTCTGATTTTTTGTTCAGAAACCGCTTCTTTCTAGGAATTCGTGCTCACAGTCCATTTTCACACAACTTTCTTCTGATAGTGCGGTCCGATATTTGTAATCCAGTTGATTTGACAATACCGTTAATATCTTTTGCCAGATCTTTTTGCTGATTTTGTCAATCCACGTTTGCAAACGTTCATTACACCTGATTTTGTGGCGCCACCACCCAATTTGTTTGCTATTTCTTGATAAGTTAACCTTCTTCTTGAAGGAAATTGCTTTGGCTCTCTTTCCTGGTGACTAGTCAACACGTTTTGGGTTTTTAGTTGCCATTTTCGTTGAATCGTCGCAATATCACCTTAGTAACAACTACCTGATGTCACTAATAAACACTGAAAGCCGCACGAAACTGTACTAAAGACCACCTAACCGCTTCCAGTTGGGTTGTTGACTGACTAGCAAAACCCTTACGCAATACAGTATTGCCAATGTTGCCATTCACAAATCTCGGATTTTCGGCGTTTCGCTTGAATCTGGATTTATATTTTATTTAATAATGATGTTAATAAAAAAAGAGTAAGAAATACATAAAATATTATGCAGGAATATAAAACAATAAAATAAAAATGTAATTTTAATGGTAAACTATATAAATCATGATTATGAGACGAGTCTTGCTGAAAAAAACGATAATTTTTGTAAAGTTTCCAGAATTTTGGCCACTAGTGTATGGTGTTTGAAGCTTTCTGATGCTCTACGACCGGTTTGTGGAGTTTATTATGATTTCGGCTTCTGAGTTGCGAGAAGTTTATCGGGCCTCTGTAGTTGACAAGGGGACAATGGTAAACAAAATACTCTAACAGTTCGAAACTTTCTTACAATGACTTGTCTTACACGAATATAAATATGTGTTTAGTAATCTTGACACAGTGTATACCTCGAATTCCACAGAGATGCCGGCACTTCGCATCTCGTTGTGTGGACACATTCACACTCCTCGAGAGGCACAAGAACGTCGACAAAGTGTTGACTCTTCTACTGCCCCGCTTCCTGTCACCACCTTTCGCAAACAATATTTCTACTCCTATAAGGACGTTTACTATTTACGTAAGGTTTCTAGCGACGAAGCTTTATCGCAGCTCGGTCACTGAGAAACAACCAATTCCAAGCCCGCTTGAGGCTTTTATTTGCTCTTAGCGTCAACACTATGTCAGTTCGACACGATCAGAAATAGTTTTAAATACCACCGTCTTTTACTATTTCAATGGCCGTGTCTCTCTGGCAGGGAATGTTCTCAGTCAACATGCCGGTTCTTGCACCAGGGTTCGAGTAATGTCGTAGCTACGGCTTTGTATTTACTAAACCATTAATAAGGGGTTTCTTCGTTAATAAAGTTAATAAAGGGTGTGTAAAGGGGTAGTGAAGCGCAATACATGATGTCGTATCCTGTTGGCATCACTTAGCTTCTCCTACTCAATTCCTATCTTCACCTCCAAGCTGGTACACACCGGTAACCTGAGCAACCCCACTGGAGATTGGGTAACCAACCCCAATGGAAGGTGGGGTCAGGGCTGACGAAGAAGGGAGTCTTGGTCCTCCGACGAATAGGGGGTTGGGCTGAAGGTTAACTACCTTCTCCTAGAAAAACCATGAGTTATGAACGTTCAAGGAAGAAAAGCCGGACTGATTAAACGACGACGACTGTGCGAGAAAAAGGAACACGATTTGAGGGTTGCAACATGGAATGTTCGAACATTGTACAGATTAGGGGCTCTCCAAAATCTCTTAAACGAACTAAGTAGATACAAAATTGACATAACTGCCATACAAGAAATGAGGTGGATTGGAAACAATATTATGGAAAAAAAGAGCCATACCATTTTCTACAGCTGCGCTCCTAAAGATCACATTTTGGGCACTGGATTCATAGTTAACAATAGAGTAAGACATATAATAAAAGACTTCAGAGCCATCAGTCCCAGAATGTGTATTTTAAGAACTAAAGGACGTTTCTTCAACTACAGCCTAATTAATGCGCATGCTCCCACAGAAGAAAAAGAAGAGGAAGTCAAAGAAGAGTTTTATGATGAATTAGAGTCCGCATACCAGTCATGCCCAAAAAGTGATATAAAAATAATTTATGGAGACCTAAACGCAAAAGTTGGAAGAGAGCAGCAATTCCAACCCACAATAGGTAAGCACAGTCTCCATGAGCAATCAAATGACAATGGCAATAGGTTGGTAAACCTAGCAAGATCACTTAACATGGTGATTGCCAGCACATACTTCGCTCGAAAAGATATACACAAAGGCACCTGGAAATCACCAGACGGACTTACAGTGAATATGATAGATCATGTTATTGTAGACTCAAGACACCAATCGAATATAATAAACGTCCGTACCAGAAGAGGGGCAAATGCGGATTCTGATCACTACCTAGTCGAAAGTAGGATAAGGGCTAGAATTTCAAACATCAAAAAGGAAAGAGGCTCTAAACATGAACGATACAATATAGAAGGACTCAAAGAAACAAACAAAAATAGAGAGTACAAAGAAAATATAAGCATCAAACTAGAAAACAGACTAAAACATGAAAACCTAAATGAGGAGTGGGAAGAGTGCAGAGAAATCATAAAAGAAACAGCTAAAGAGGTGTTGGGCATGGAAGGTAAAGAAAGAAGAACAAGAACGAATCACTGGTTTGACGAAGAATGTCAAGTTATAACAGAAAGAAAAAACAGAGCATATCTACAGATGCAACAGAGGCATAGAACCCGACAAGCAGAGGAAGAATATAAACAACTACGTAAAGAAGAAAAGGAAATTCACCGAAGAAAGAAGAGAGAATATATCAACAAAGAACTTCAAGGACTACAAGAACTAAGTAAACCAACAGAGACAAGAAAATTTTACCAGAAACTCAACAAAAGCAGAAAAGAGTTCAAACCGAGAACAACGATGTGTAAAGATAAGGAGGGTAATATATTGACAGAACAGAAAGAGATACTTAGAAGATGGACAGAACATTTTAAGGAAAAGCTTGGGGTGAATAGGACGGAGATGAACCCTGATATACCGTTAGACCAAGCAGACAACAGAGAAAAGAGTCCACCAACAATAGCAGAGATTAGAACAGCAGTGGACAAATTAAAGAACAATAAATCACCGGGATTGGATCAAATATCATCGGAGCTACTGAAAGAGGGAGGAGACGCATTACTTAAAGCCATACATGAGCTGATAAGAAAGATATGGTTGAATAAACAGCTACCAAAGGAGTGGAATAGCGGCATTATTGTACCACTACATAAAAAAGGAAACCAGTTAGAATGTGAAAACTACCGTGGAATCACGCTGTTGAATGCGGCATACAAAATAATGTCCAACGTAATGTATGAAAGACTTAGACCATACGCTGAAAAAATAGTTGGCAAATACCAATGTGGCTTCTATAGACAGAAGTCAACAATAGACCAGATATTTGTTCTGCGACAGATACTTGAAAAAACAAGTGAATATAACATCGACACACATCATCTCTTCATAGACTTCGAAAGCGCATATGACAATATAAACCGAGAATTCCTAATAAAAGCAATGAAAGAATTTAATATACCAACACAGCTAATAGAATTGATAAAAGAAACACTAAAAGTAGAAAGTAAAATCCGGATACAAAACGAATTAACGGAAACAATAGATGTGAAGAAGGGACTACGCCAAGGAGACGCTCTATCATGCATATTATTCAACATCATACTTGAAAAAATAATAAGAGACACAACAGTTAATACCCGAGGAACAATAATTAATAAAAGCGTGCAAGTACTAGCATTTGCAGATGATGTTGATATAATCGCAAGATCAAGAAGAGAAATGATAGAGGCATTCACTCAAATAGAACGAGCTGCAAAAAATAGTGGTCTTAAAATCAATCAGACAAAAACAAAATATATGCCTGCAAATAAAAACGCACAAATAAGGCAGCTGCCAAATTTAACAATAGGAGAATACAACATTGAGGCGGTAAAAAACTTTACATACTTAGGATCCCTAGTTACGTCTGATAACAACGTTGCAGAGGAAGTGAAGAGGAGAATATTTATTGCCAATAAATGTTACCATGGCTTAATTAGGCAACTAAGATCAGATAACGTCTCCAGAAAAACAAAATGCCAAATATACAAAACCTTAATAAGACCGGTACTCACATACGGTTCAGAAACCTGGACACTCTCTAAAAGGGAGGAAACGTTATTAGCCACCTTTGAAAGAAAAATCTTGCGACACATATATAAGGGCACAAAAGAAAACGGGATTTGGCGGAGAAGGTATAACTTTGAACTATACAACATATACCAGGATCCGGATATCATAACATTCATTAAAATAGGAAGGCTACGTTGGATTGGACATGTGGAAAGAATGGAAGAAGGCGAAATACCAAACAAAATATTCAAACAAGTGCCAGTAGGAAAAAGAACAAGAGGAAGACCGAAGCTGAGATACGTAGAACAAATAGAAAATGATATAACAACATTAAAAATTAAAAACTGGAAAAAAAAAGCACGAAACAGGTCAGAATGGAGAAGAATCCTTAAACAGGCCAAGACCCAAAAAGGGTTGTCGAGCCAGTGATGATGATGAAAGTTAATAAAGTCTTCTGGTTTTGACATCTTCGACGAAAATTCTTTACTTAGTTAATAACAAAAATCAAAGTAGTAGTGGTAGTGGCACCAAGCTAACAAGGTCTAGTGGGGCTAGTAGTGTAAGACGACTAGATCCCAATCGGAAGATGTGCTGCTCTTTTATACACTTTGTGTCTGCAGATTCACAGATATTTCGCGGATTTCGCGGGACATTATTTTCCAAACCTCTTATTTATTATACAGCGTGGATTCTGTTATATTTTAAACTCTTAAAATGTTTCCTCGTATTCCTCGTGTATTCTTTCAGAACTTTAAATATCTCGCAAAAGTTTAGATACATCTCTATCCTCAATGGATTAATTAAAAAAATAACGTAAACGGCTTAAAGAAAGATCTCTCGTATTTCTAATTGGTGAAAAGATAACTCTGAACAAGAAACGGACACCTTGTAGTTCCAACTCCGTCATACTGAACTCACGAATTGCTACGCCAAATATGATGACCTCATGGATCAGATTGAGAAACTTGACGAAGCAAACTGCGAAGAAAGCGATAGGGAATAAATTGAAGAAAAATACTTTTCAACTTTAGCAGGTCTTCAACATAGAATGGAGATGATCCAACCTCTTGCACACCAGTCTAGTTCCACTACTCCACTTTTAGCTAGTGCTAAAGTGACTCAATATTGTTCTGAAGCTAATTTCTTGTGTCATTTTAATGTAATTACCATTTAAATGGGAAATAAGCCACAATTAAAGGTTAAAGTAATTTTATTGACGTTTCAATTTCCATCGGAATTCGTTCTCAAAATACAAACATTCACTATGTTTGTATTTTGAGAACGATTTTCGAAGTGGGAATTAAAACGAAATCTTTGTAAATTGACCAACATACTTTTACTAGTATATTCACATTCTCAAATTTTTGATTTAAGTAAATGTTAAAGTGAAAAATAAGACCGTTTTTTATTTACAAAATATTTGAAAAACAATAGACAAATAAAAAAAACAAGAAACAAATAAAATTCAATACCAAAGAAATTAATTATTAAAGAAATTATTCAAAGTGACGCTCATCTTGTTCTAAACATGACTGAATTTGTTTGATCTTTTTGTGATGATCGTTTTATCTTTAAAAGGATTGCACGTTATTCTTTGAAAAGCAACTCTTATTCTAGCTTTCTTATCTTCTGGAGTAGTCAGTGGGTTGTTGTCAACTATATTTTGTAGGTAGGCCATCCGCGTCAAGCCAGGATATCCTGGAGGCTATTTATGTGGACCACATCTTCCGATTAATTTATTACCAAAACACCGGCTTAAGTATTGCTGTACCCAATGTTGAAAGTGTGCGGAGGGTACATTCAACTGCATCCACATTTTCTGCCTAATATTTGGAGGTACACCATCAAGAAGCCCAAATAATTTCCTCCGCAAAAATTTTAAAAATTTTCTGCTATTAAGATTACCATAAAAAATAAGGGTCTCTAACATACGATCCTATTATTCCTCCTCATTCGTCTACAGACCACCTGTGATGATCGAGTGTATGGCAGATCTGAGGATTATTGTCACTTTAATAATGAAAGTTATCGCAGTTAACAATATGTGTATAATATGTATAATAGTTAATACTTATGGGAAAGCAAAACATAATCAAAAAATATTCATCGGATGCTTTATCCATAATCCATAAACAAAAATCGATTCCTTGTTGAAAATCTGGTTGTTATAGGTCTTGACGCAACTGTACTTTATAGGGATTAAATTTGTTTTTTTGTATTATTCGTCCAATATTGTTCTTAAGACAGGGATGAATATTGTCACAATTATTGTTCAATACATATTCAGAGCACATTATGAACCTAGGGTTAACGGACATAGACGAGGGAATACTTATAAACGGAGAACGATTGAACAACATAAGGTACGCTGATGATACTTTCATTTAAATAGGATACCACCTGGTCAATTACTAGTTAACCAACAACCTATGACACAAATCACCAACTTTTGTTATCTGGGTGCAAACTTAAATGAACAGTGGGACCAATCGACGGAAATTAAGTTAAGGATCGAGGAGGCAAGATCAGCTTTCGTCAAAATGAAAAAAATCTTTAACAGCCACGACATAAAACTGGAAATAAAAGTTCGTTTACTAAAATGCTACGTATTTTCCGTTCTTTTATATGGCGTGGAGTCATGGACCTTAACTGAAGCATCACTCAAGAGACTCGAAGCATTTGAGATGTGGTGAGATAGACGCATATTGAGGATTTCCTGGATAGACAGAATTACCAACGAAGAAGTACTACATAGAATGGGTAAAGACCGCGAAGTAGTCGTAACCATAAAACGTCGCAAACTCGAATACCTGGGCCATATAATGCGCAATGAACAACGATATGACCTACTTCGGACGATACTTCAAGGTAAAGTGCATGGGAAAAGAGGTCCAGGACGGAAAAGAATATCCTGGCTGCATAACCTGCGAAAATGGTTTAGCTTAACCACTACCGGACTTTTCAGGGCAGCAGCCAACAAAGTCAGAATAGCCATGTTAGTGTCCAACATCCGTAACGGATAGGCACCATAAGAAGAAGAATTGTTCTTACTTATTCGTTTATCTGTTAATGGCCCCATGACTTGTATGTCGGTATTCTATTAGTGAGCCAATATCCCTAAATTCGTTATTATAATCGTCTGTAACGGGTTGAGTCTGGGCAGTTTTTTTGTATTCTACGTTTATGCTACCTCTAAACTGTTCTGATAATTTTACAAAAGTATATAAATGTAATGGCCATAAACTGTAGGTGCCAATAAGCAGTTTTCTTGCAATGACCAGGAGGAAAAATCATATCAATTCTTTCTTTTTTAGAATAAGTTTTCATATTTAAAAAACCGGTTTTTCTTACACTTACTGTCTAACTTACAAGATAGAAATGTCAAACTAAATGTCAGTCATAATTCTAAATTCAATGGCCACTTTGACTGTTACGAACGTTTTGTACAAACATGTGATTAATAGAAAAAATAGGTATTTACTGAATAACCGTATGGTTTGGGTATAGAGACTTGATATGAAATAAAAGATAATTTAAATGTGTTCCAGAATACGGTAATAGAATATACTTAGAATAATGCCAATTAAATAAAAATATTATTCGATATCACATATATGCCAAATTAATATAAAATAATAAAATTTATGAGTAATAAAATGATAAAAATTTTAATGTTATTGATGGCAGTATCTTGGCTAAGTATATCGCTATCCTTGATTATAATTATTGTTAAAGCTTATCTGTTTAAATCTGTTTAAAGCCTTTTTCGCTGATGACTATCCATTTCGTTTTCTATGTACTTACTTTTAAACCCATTTGTTTACTCTGGTCTGGTACGACTGATAAAAGTGTACGTAAAACAGTTTTATTTGTTGCTAGCAAAAATGTTTTATTAGCATATTTAAAGCTGTTAATGACTACTTCGTTGGTAATTAAATCTTCTATGGTTCCTACCAAAATATTTTCGGCATTTAAGTGAAATAAAAGTCGATCTCCCCTTATACACTTGAAATAGTGTAATTTCGAGTCATATCGAAGTGCAGTGTGATCACAGAGTTTTATCTATCAAAGATATAAACTAGTAGGGTTTATTTCTGCATCCAAACATGTCAGAATCAACCAGTGCTTTTGATTGTAAAGCCGTGAAAAGCATTGCTGAGCCAAGAAGAGATAAGTCACAGCTAGTAAGTGCCATCATGTTGGTCACACCTTCCAGGTATCTATACAACTGTTCATCAATAAAAAAATTTGCGAGTGAACATCTTCCAATTCTAACAATTAATTTCAAGACAAGTGCATAAACTTAAACTTTGTAAATTGGTACAGTAAATCGGGCTCCAGATCTCCGGGCTCTGATGACATAGTATTTTGAACAACGTTATAGGGTATTAATTGAACTCATTTCTGTTTCATAATTTCTCTCATTTGTCCAAAGTAGTAATTAAATTTGTAAAAGCAATGCAAGTATTTCTATGATGTATTTCACGGTGAACCCCCTACCGCTATAAAGTATCAAATTTACTTACCGAATATACAGTGCATGTCTAAGGGATAGTTACAACAGTAGCTCCGGTCTTGTGTGGGAACTCCAGAAATATGTGGGAAATACAGACATCTCCTGTTTTCTGAGTAAAATTTTAGTATTTATTTGGAAAAATATTAGGATCACTCTAAGATTACTTTAAGAGATAATTATTGTTTAGATTATATAACGGGGCTATCGTGCTGTCAATAGAAAATGCAATATATTGAGATCTACATTGGTTGGTGAAGATTTTATGAACATTTTTTATGAAACCAATTTACCCAGTTCTATTTAATATAAACTATCAAGAACAAAACGAAAGTTGTAAACCAATTCAACCGAGTGGAAAAAAGTAAACAAATTGTATACAGATGCTCGATCGATAAAAAGGAAAGTATCTTTAACCATGAAGTAATTTAGAATCATTAATCATTTTGTTTAAACAGTTAACCGACCATGAAATAATAAAAAAGACATCACGATTTTCTGCAAAACGGAAAATCTTGAACGGAGAGTATTAAATCCGTATACAGAATATACATACACTATTTATATAAAAAATATAATATCTTTAAAAGGATCTTTGATTTAATGCGTGTTATAGTTTTTTAGCATCTTTTCAGAAGGGATCAATGATATGAAAGTCACCGCGCCAAAAAATTATATTGCTCATCACACTGCTCATTCACTGGCTGACAACATCCAACAATCGGCCGACATAAAAAAGTTTGAAAAATTTCTGGATAGTGTGTGACTCGAATAAAGTATTCACTATACAACTCACAATAAAGTGAATCCTTCAGCTTTTGCTTGACAGTTGCACAATGTACTTCTTTCAAACAAAAAGTACACTCAGAAGTTGCTGATTTATATTAGCCGTTATTGGTAAAGTATTCCTGCAGATATTGTATCCAAAAATGTTTTATAGTCTTATCTTCTTCTTCACGTGCCATCTCCGTGACGGAGGTTGGCAATTATCATGGCTATTCTGATCTTAGATGCTGCTGCTCTGAATAGTTCAATTAATGTGCATCCGTACCATTCCCTCAAGTTACGTAACCATGAGATTCTTCTTCTTCCTACACTTCTCTTGCCCTGAATTTTCACTTGGATAATCAATAGAAGTAGGTTGTATCTCTCATTACGCATAACCTGCCCCAGGTATTGCAGCTTTCGTGTCTTGATGGTTTCCATTACTTCCATTCTTTTGTTGATTCTTCTCACGACTTCGTTGTTTGTTACATGCTCGGTCCATGATATCTTCAGGATTCTTCTATACACCCACATTTCAAATGCTTCCAACTTTTTAGCAGTTGACGCGTTAAGTGTCCATGCTTCCATCCCATAAAGCAGAGTCGAGAAAATTTAACACCTTGCTAGCCTAACTCTCAAGTTCAATTTTAGGTCTCTTGCACAAAGTACCTTTCTCATTTTATTGAAGTTTGCACGTGCTTTCTCTATTAAAACTTTGATTTTTTTGGAGTAATCGTTTGTGTGACTAATTATTGTGCCAAGATAGTGGTAGTTTTCAACTTGTTCTAAAGCACTACCGTTGATTGTCAGGCTTTCACCATTATTTTGGATTTTTGATATCCTCATAAATTCCTCATAAATAAATTTTCTTGGTATTTATTGATAATCCATATTCTTCTCCATACTCAACTATCTTGTTCATTAGCTTTTCGAGGTCTTGGAGGTTGTTTGCTATTATGATAGTATCGTCCGCATATCTAATGTTGTTAATTGGTGTTCCATTGACCTTGATTCCTGCTGTTTCTCCCTCAAGAGCTCTTTTTATAATTTCTTCAGAGAATGCATTGAGTCTTATCTATATTCTTTTAATTATTTGTATTTATTTGCATTCCAACTATTTTTGACCCATATTATGTCTCCAAGATTGAATAGGATATCCTTTTTACAATCATCATTGGTATATAGCCATATATATTCACCATTAATAACATGCAGATTGAAAATGTGGAAAACTTTACGTATCTTGGAAGTGTCATAACAGAAAGCGGAGGTACAGAAGACGATATTCGTATGAGGATACGAAAATCGCAACAAGCTTTCAGCATGCTCAACCCTGTTTGGAGGTCTGGAGACTACACTACGAGGACAAAGATCCGCATATTCCAGTCAAATGTCATGTCTGTACTAGTTTACGGATGTGAAACCTGGAAAGCGACAAAAACCCCTACAGACAAACTGCAGGTCTTTGTTAATAAATGTCTACGAAGAATTGTTCGTATTTTCTGGCCTAACATCATCAGAAACGAAGATTTACTACACCTGACCAAACAAAAGAGGGTAGTAAATGAAATAAAGTCCAGAAAGTGGGGTTGGATCGGTCACACACTCCGAAAAAATAACTCCAGTATTGCAAAGACTGCCCTAGAGTGGAATCCCCAAGGAAAACGAAAAAAGGTCGCCCAGTACAAACTTGGAGAAGATCCATCATGGACAAGATAAGAAAACAAGGAAAGTCTTGTAATGAGGTGAAGGCCTTAGCGCAAAAATAGAACCCGATGGCCCGTTTTCACTGAAGCTCTATGCTCCACTTAGGAGTTCAAGAACCTTATATATATATATATATATATATATATATATATATATATATATATATATATTGATATATAGCTGGATATAGTATTTTCTTTTCGTTTATAGTTATTTATTTGAGTGTTTCAGCATTTGAATTTGAGAATGTCTTAAACAATTGAATCAATGAAACCTTGGTATATAGTACACATATTTAATGCCATACAATATATTCAAAGGTTTTTATTCACAATATTATCCAACGTTTAATATTTCAAATCATAGAATAATATTGACAATTTTAGTTGTCATCATTATTTGATTTGATGTTTATTATAGTTAAAGTTTTAATGTTTCGCCCCGGTGCCGCAGTGAAAACAGAGTCAACTTACGGAGCTCAGGGGGTCATTAGTTCTAATTCGACAGCGATGGAAAATATATCTATAAGGGAGTATTTCTAATGACGATGAACTAAATTAAGCAAAAGATATTAATGTTGCGACCCAAAAAAAAAACATCCAAAAAGTTTAACATTTTTACCACCGGGCTTCTTCCTAAAAGCCTATTCGCAGGGAGATTCACGCAAAAAATTGATTTACCAAGAATCTGTACGCCGTAAAAAAAAAGTTTTAAACAAAAAATGTAGCTGAGATAATTTTTAACAAAAATGTTTATTAGCATTTTTTCTGTAAAATGAACCATTCTCCAAGAAACAACAAATCAATTGTTTAGGTAAAATTTGTATCAACTTGACGTTAAAATTTCGATTACTTTTGATCAGAGTATCCTATCGATAAAAAATTAATTAAATGAGAAGCTACAATTTTAGTATTTATTCATTAGTAATAATTATTTCATCAAATTGAGATTAAACTCAAACAAAATAATTATGACTGAATATATATTTTCAATACCTTTCAAACGAGGTACCACTTGCCATAAGGTCCTATTTAAAATTATGTCATAGTGGCGCTGTAGCGCCGTCTGTCACTATTACGTCACCTGTTAGGTGACAGAATTTCACGATTATAACAATAAGCGTTCAAAAGATACGAGGAGGAAATAGACTTTTGACTAGCACTGCATAACTCTTACTTATTGTTTGGATATTTAGTATTTATTTACATAGTTTACATTGAATATTTTTGTATTATACTATAGTATTATTCAATTATATATTCTAATTACTTATTTACTCTAAATCTCTAAAATATTACACTATTATTATTTTCTTCTATTCAGTAAACTCTCATTGTCAAACTGGTTAACACATGACAATCTGTTTTAAGTTCAAAGAAATTCACTTGTTGGAATATTAAATTTCTGCGGAATTGTATCAGCAATTTGGGAAAAATTATTATGTAAAATATAGAATTATACATTTATAGCTACGCAGTTTCTTTCCAGACAGGGAGTGTAAATGCACCTCATTGCACCCTGCTGTCGGTGGCCATGAGTATTACAGCTGATGTATTTAATTTTGTTTCACCTTTTTACCACTTATTTTGACTCCTTTTCTAATTTGTAAATTAGCAATGGACAAATTGGATGCTTGCCACTGTTTTAATACAATTTTCTAAAAACTGCCTCAAGTGATAATTAACCTTTTTCTGCAAACTAATAAAATACTAAAAATAAAAATGTAGACACGAATGCCATTTATCTTGGACCATTAAATAAATGATTTTAAATGTCATAATCAATCATATGATCTGTTGATCTATCTTTGTCGATAGTATGGAAATAAAATATCAATAGAAACAAGTTGCACACGATAAATAGACCAGTAAGTGATAGTTTGTTTTAACAGACGAAGTAAAATACGTATAAAACTCCATGTTTGTTTAATAAAAATCACACAAAAGTACAAGTAGAAAAAAACAAGCATATCATTCACCAAGATCACTAAAATCACATTCTGAGCATAATAAAATCAGAAAAGAAATTTCTGATTTAACGTATAAAAGTTTCTAAGTTATCTAAGTTTAAAACTTACTTAACTAATTAACTAACCAACATAAATACTTTATTTTGAATGTTTATTTAAAGATTTAATTTCTTAAATAAAATGATAAATTTGGATAGTGAATTGATTGTGAAAAGTAACAGTCTTAAGAACTTCGGATCGGTATTAGAGAGAAATGGGAAAATAGCTGAAGATGCATGTAGTGTAGTTAGGGTGGGATGGATGAAGTGGAACCAAGCGAGTTTTGTATTGTGTGACAGGAAGATATCTATGAACCTAAAAGAATAATTCTATAAAACTGCCCAGCTATTATGCATGCAACTGAATGTTAGGCAGCTAAAAAGAAAGTAGAATAACGAATAGAGGTAGTAGAAATGGGAATGAATAAATGTATCAGTGCAGTGACAAAAAAGTATATTGTGGGAACTTTAGGGGGTAGAAGAGAAAGACACAAGAAGATCTGGGGAGACGGTTAAACAGGATATATCGGAATTGTATAATTATACGATTAAAAGTATAAATACCTGTATTTTCTAGTGTGCCATAGTGTGTCTCTATGACATAACATGCTTTATTTTTTTGAGGTAGAGCTAGAACCCATGATAGATTGAGAGAAGCAACGCCGTCATGGAAGCAACCTTCGCGCTGGTCTTGAGTGCTCTGGCTAAGTAACGCCGTATAATTTAGATGACACTTCCCCCTTAGTCTGTCTCGAGTTTTAGCTTTAGCTGATGGGTCAACGTTGCCCGATGTCATATTTCCATTCCTGAAGGTTGTTCCATTATCATTCTTCAAGTTGTTTGGAACCCATTGACATTTTATGACTCTCTTCATCCACATTTTTTTCAATCTTTCTCTCTTTTACCTTCCTATAGCACCTACTTATTTAGGAACATATTTTGGGAGTATATTATTTTCCATATCTCCCTTCTACAAATCCTCAATATTCTTTCTCTCTTTCATTTACCATGTTTTACAGCCGTGTAATAGAATGTTTTTACTAGAGTTTTTAAAACACATTCTTCGTATTCTTCGTTATATTCTTGTTCCAAAAATTCAGTTAAAACATCATATAGCTATTCTGTTTTTCGTTATTCTGTGTTAATTTCTTGGTTTTCTGTACTTCTTTTTAATTTTTAAAATCATTTTTGGATACCTAACGTCACGGATCTGGCATTTTTCGGCCAAGTAGGATACTAGACTAAAAGACCACAGGGTAGTGCCAGATTAACCGTGTTCCAGTTAAAACCTTAACCATTGTTCCAGAGAGCTGGTCTAACCACTCAATGAACAACTAAAATAAAAAAACTAAAAACTTATACCATAGGTAAATAACCATACCTATTACCGTAAATCAGATATCAGATAAATTTCAAATCCCTGATTGAATTTCATCCTCTGTCCTCCTGAAATCAGACAGTGTATTTGTCTAAATTTTTTCTCTTCTCTTAACATTATGTTTACGATGTTTCTTTTATTCAGCCCGAAACCCATTCTCCTCTCGAAATCTCCCCTCTCATTTGCCCGTCTCTGGTATTTAAAAATGTGGGCGGGAGCGTCCGGTACCCCACAAACAGTACAGCCTGCCGAGGCAGATTTGCTTATTCTATTTGTGAAGGTGCCAAAACTGCCATGTCCGGTCAGAAATTGCGTCAGAAACTAGTCTAGTATTCTGAACTTACATTCCCACCACGGCCTCAGATCAAGAATCAGCTCCTTTGTCCACATTGGCTTTCCGTCAACATTCGCTCATTCTCTCTGCCACTCCACTATCGTTCTTTCTCTCTCATTCCCATTTAAATTGCCATCTATCCTCCTCGCATACACCCTCGCTCGCTCTTTGCACAACAAAACGATTACCGTTCCAATGACATATAGAGCTTATTTGAAAATAAAAAAAAAATAACAAAGTCAAAATAGCCATTTTATTGTCCAACACTAGATAGTCACCACAAGGAGAAGTGTTAAGTATGTCTTCATTTCTTGTATGCTTCAGACTATTCCTTATTCCTGATTATCACTTTCTGAAAATCCTTCTTATAAACGAAAATTCTATTTCCCCTTTATCCATATTGTTCCAATTCGCCCAAAAAGATTTTCTCATATTTTATATATATTTTGTTGCATTTTTTTTCTTTATATTCTGTCTTGCCTCCTTAATATAAAATACAGATTCTATTGTTCATTATTTCATCATTTTAGACTTATTATAAAGTTACCTTTAGAAAGCTTCTTAAAGATAAAATCTTACAGAAACTTTATATACATAGATACTAAAATATCAACTATAACAATATCACTACATAATGTTCTTGCACTTATTTAGTAAAATTGACTAGTCTAAAACATTGTTGCATAATTCCATCGAGTATTACCTACTTGTCGAAAAATCGCAGTCTTCACTATATTTAATCATTGACTAGGTTAACCGCCTTTTGCGAAACAGTTCATTGTGCACCTGTTTAAAATTTATGATGATTATTTTGACGTCATAAATTATGGCTGTGAAAATACTGATAAATTATGAGAAAAGTGAATTGGGTAATGATTACCGAACGAAACAAAAATACGTTTGATTTAGAAAAGAATGTAAAGACATGAAAAGAATTTTAAAATTAGAAAGTAGCCATCTATATAGTACGAATTATATATATATATATATATATATATATATATATATATATATATATATATATATATATATATATGAAATTGAAAGCCGCTATCGCTTTATTATATTAAAAGGCCAAATATATGGCCTAGGAGACAAATTCGTTAACCCTTAAATGCCCAATCGGGGTCACTATGGGACCCCAGACATACATTTTTGGCTATAATATCTTTATTTGAAACATTTGGCAACTGCGCAATCAGCTATTTGTGTGGACGTGTCTCCTACGTTTTCTGTTCACAATACATACCCCATAGTAGTGTAAGTAGAATAGGACGGGAGGGGATAGTGTTTTGCATGGGCCCATCCGTTCTTAATGGCGGCGGCGCTACTAGTCACGTTAGGTGGGAGGTATAATATAGCGGGAGACGCATGTGCGGTGGCGAAATTTAATTTAGATTGGTACGCCATATTGCAAATTCAGATTTGTGTTTGGTTTTGGTTATTATCATCTTAATTTTAAAAATTGTGTTTTACCATCGTTGAAATGGAACAAAATAGAATAAAAGGTAAAAAAATGTTATGTTCATGGTTGCACCGACTACACAAACAGTCGATTTCGTTTTCCAAACCCAAAAAATGAAATGGACTTGTTTTCATAATGGTTGACATTTATTATGAGGAAAAGATTAAACAATTTTACACCATACTGTTTACAATAATCGTATCCCAAATTTTAGAAATAGACGATAAAAACAGTATATATCAAATTTTATATATCTAATAGACCTGCTAAAGAAGAAGGTACATTACCAAAATGGTATAGTATTTCCAAAGAATATTTTTTGTTGATGGGTGAAAGTTAAAGTTGGACAAATGGCTATTAAACATTCTGAGGATTAGGAGTTTATTTTTACAAGCACCAGGTAAGAACAGCACCTAACAATATCAAACTTTTAGTAAATATAAACTTTATACTATTTTGTTTTTCTAGTTAATTTACCTTTCAATCTTAACTAACATTAATCTTATATTTATATACTGTATAGATTTTAAACTCATTAAAACTCTTAACTCTTATCACTGCATTCCTAAAATTGGCCTTATTTTATAAAAAAAGTCAATACATTCTTAATTTTAATAATATTTCATTATTTTAGATTTTCATGGATCTTCTACTTCTGAGTAACAGTTACATTGAGTAGCATGCCAATTTGTGATCATTCTGAAGAGCAAGATCGCAGACATGCTAGGGTTTACACTTTATTATGTACATATGGTACTTCAAAGGAAAAGTATTTTAGAAGGTATGGAACTTACTACAAACCATTGCTAATAAATATAGAGGTATCTATATTTGTATATCAAAATGACGATCTTACAACATGATGGGAAGATTAAATGAAGATTGGTGGAAAACTCACTTCACGAAGTTGTTCATCTGGTACAGAATTGCAGCCACTGGAGACAGCAAGTTAACAATATTTAGAGTGTCTCCACCCACACCTTAACAAGGGCTTAAGTAACGAGGAGGAGGAGGATATTTGTTGCCAATACTTTACCAAAGAAAATTATACAAATAAACAAGTGTCAGGATGTTTGTGTTTTATTTTGTTATTTTTGGGACTTTGGTTTGTTAATGTAATGGAAAACAGATATAATCATAAAATATTAAATAAAAACTTTCCTGTACCATAATATATACTCTCTCTGTATCAGATATTATGTTATACATTTATATATATATATATATATATATATATATATATATATATATATATATATATATATATAAATGTGTAAGTGTATACTATATTTTTGGACAGAGAGGATATATTTTCTGGTATAGAATAAGTTTTTATTTCTTATTTTATGACTATATCTACTTTCCATTAAAAACATACTTTTGAATTTTGGCGCCTAAAATTCAGAGCATATTTTTTGAATTTGCCGCCTAAAAATTCTGAATTTACGTTTTGAATTTGCCGCCAAATGAAATTAGTTTCGGCCCGTCCGTATTTGGCGCTAGAAACTCTCTTCCAAAACTTTATACGGGAGTTACCTTACTAGGGGGGTATGTACTATGTTTTCTGTTAGTATACCACGAACATTCGTGAGGTGCAGTGGTCTGTAAGGCCCATATTTATAAACGATGCTCAAGTATGGATCGATACTTGAGATCGACCTTGAATCAAATTTGTATTCTATAAACCGTTCTCAAGCACGAAGTCGAGCTTGAGAACGCAAAAATGACAGCTCGTACTCAAGCATCCGATCGACCTGCCTTGAGTACGGGATCCTAACCTAACTTGTTTGTTTATATTTATGAATATTTCCAATACAATATTTTCTTTGTTTTTTGAGATTAATATTGTCGTTCAACATCCAGGATAAAGTATTGGTAGCTTATTATTTGATCAAAGTTGATTAAAAGTTAGAATGGAAAGAGGGCAAATTCCAGAATTATTATGAATAGTGAATATGTTTGCAGTGCAGACACAATCTACTTACTCCAGTATTATAGCCAGGTATTTATTGATAATTGGCCAAATAAAAAATAGATTATTTGATAAATACATCTTTTTAGGCAATGATCAACAAAATAGATATAATAATAGTACACATGTAATGTGTAAATGGATATTTGGAACCTGGAAAATATGGTTTCCCTGTCTGCAATGAGGCCTACAAACCAAATTAAATACATATCTTGCATAATAAGTGCTACAGCAGTACTTTGCAATATATGTTTACAGGAAAATAATGATAGTGATGATGATTTTCTAGAAAGTAGTAAATAGAAACTTTAATGATGTGGAATGAGGTTTAAATTTTAGGAGACATTTTATTCACCAATGTTATGCATGGGAATGTAAATACAATATTGAATACTTATTATGTATGTTCTACCTTATTTCTCAAAATGTCAGAATGATTATCATTACTTGAATACACTTTTTGTTGTGTTTTTTATTTTATATCTTATCTTTGTTTAATTCAAAGTTGTTGATTTTGAGAATTAAATACCTATATTATATTATATATAGTATGTTTTTGTCTTATTTATAAAAATGTGTTTGTTTTAATTTTAAAATTAAACAAACTCAAGTAAGTATGTCTTCTCTGAGTACAAGGAGTTTCCCTCATTTTAATTAAGTATTTATTCCTTTCATAAAACCTTTCCTTACCAAATAAAAATTAATACAAATTTAGAATATTAATATTCTTTATTTAAAAAATTATAGTTATAATTAAATACAATGTAAAATAGATTATTTTATTTTATAGCTTTATCAGGAGTAAACTGTACAACAATTAGAACATTACAAAAATATAAAGTAATTATATATATATATATATATATATATATATATATATATATATATATATAGTATATATATATATATATATATATTCAATGGTTGAATATCAGAGGTTTTATCAGTCAATAATTGGCAAATAAAAGTCGTCAACTACTTTATTGATTTATTTGAGTACGTTTCGCTTTTATTTTTAAAAGCATCATCAGTTCACTACAAATAAAAAAGATTTTAGCATATAAGTAAACAACCACCAGGGTTCATACTTACAAAAACAATTTGTAGATTTTTTAAAGGATGTTATAAAAACTCTATAATAACTTAACATTAAAGATTACAAACTAAACAAGAGAAACGAGACAAAAAATACAAGAAAAACAGTAAGAATACTATTGTTCATTTAATTTTAACCGATGGCTTCATTTGAATGCTAGTTTAAGCTCTTTCGAGGACGAAAGATATATATATATATATATATATATATATATATATATATATATATATCGAAGTAGCAGCAATTTATTACAAATTTTTAATAATTTTCTGTAAACAACATAAAAATATTATGAACTATGTATTGCAATCAATACTTAAAAAAACTGAAAAAGAAACATACATAATCAAAAAACAAAAGACTATACAACAAATAAAAAAGTAAAACCATATCTTACCAGCAGAAATTAAAATATTAACAATCTTAAATCTACATTAAATACTATCTAGAAATAAAATAAACAGGAACGAGAATAGAAAGAAAATAAACATGATTTTACAACAAAGTATATTTTTTTTGTCTTTATAGAGGGGGGAGGGTCTGAAATCTTAAGACATCTCAGTCCAGGATGCCGCCTGACTGACCTTAGTGCAGGATTCATTCTTCGTAGTTCCGGCGATAGTTCCTGAGGTACTTTAAAACATCCTCTCTTCGCTGATTCTACGTCAAATGCCTACCTGCTAAAACAGACCCTACTCTAACATTCAGTGCTCCTAAAGTGAAAAGGCCACTGAAAGACCGAGTTAACACTTTTCAAACACTATCTTCAGTTGGGAATAAGCCACAATGTTTTGTATGTTATAGTTACTGATGTTTTAATCTCTATGACCAGATATTGTTACCAAAAATACAAAATTGTGATTTAGTTTCAGAAAATAAATCACAATTTTGTATCTATGATAACAGCCTCTGGTCATATAGATTGAAAAATATCAATAAATAAACATATTATGGCTTATTTCTACATGTTCCCTAAAACTGCAGAGTATCCAACAAAGGAAAAAGGTCTTCTAGCGCCTGAAAATAAACAATTAATTATAGACAAATTCCAGTGACAAGTCAAACATGATAAAATCTATAATTACCCTTTTTATAGTCTATTAACTTCAATGAAGCTAATTCAGCTTCATCAATAGCTCTCTGCCTCTCCTTCTCATATCTTCTTCTAAAATCTTCATTTTCATCCTATGAATCTCGTCTTGCTGCCTGATGGTATAATCAGGCAGCAAGATGTTGACCTCAGGTTGGCAGTTATAATTTGTTGCTATGAACTCCCAAGCCATATTTTTCTCCATTGCTGAAGTGGAAAACAGTTTGTCCTTTTGTTCTCTATGAGTAAGGTGCATATGTACTGCTATTTCCACTCATCTAAAATTTACATAACCAATTTATTTAGCGTACGGCTTACACATGCAATATAATTATAATGATTGTAACGGATTACATACATATAAATATATCCAAAAACAAATATACATAAGCATATATTTTGAACATCAAAAATTATGCCTCAGACACAGTAACAAAATAGAAATTAATTCTGTAGAATAAATATTTTTTATAACATATTACATACCTTAAAATAGTTAATATCCAGTATTAATTTCAAACACAAAATATTAATATCAAACACAAAATTTCAGTAAGTAGCATAAACTAAATTTGGCGCTAAAAGTTTAGTCACAATTATGAGAAAATTGACAGAATCTTCTTTTTTTCGATGTTTATTCGTAATTTACTTTTACCGTACTAATTTTTTCTTGCTTGAGATCAAACTTGTACGAGAATACCCGAAGTATCGTTTATAGAACACAACAAATACTTGAGCATGACTTTGACGTAAGTTCGACTTGGCCAAGCACGTTCTCGAGCACGATCTTGAGTACCGACTATAAATACGGGCTAAGAGAGATTTAGATAAGTGGGGTCTCGCTGTGACCCGATTGGGCATTTAGAGGCACCAGAATATTTTTATTAGTTTTAACATTTTTCGTCAGTTTACATTGAAAAATGGACCGTAAGAGAATGAAAATGACAATAAGCGACCAAGAACATGAAAAAAATTATCCGAAATATAGAAGAAGGGATATCAGACTCCGATTTCGACTATGAGATTACCGACGAATCAGATAGCGAAGAGCAAGATGTTTTTGAGGAAAATGTTTCGGAAACTGAGGACAATTTAGAAGTCAACAGTGACGAGGAATCAGATGCAGAACCTACCGAAGTGGACGATAATATTAGTGAGGTTAGTGGTCCAACATATACATCCAAATCTGGAATGCAGTGGAATAGCCTACCTTTCGTGAGATCCAAGAGGCAACAAAAAATATTATAAATGTACATCCAGGCTTAACAAACTATAGTAAAAATTCCAACACGTTTTTAGATTATTTCAATTTATTTTTGACCGAAGAGATGAAGAATGTCATATGCCTTCATACTAATGAAGAAGCTGTTAGGCGTTATCAAGAGTGGAACGAAAAACATCCGAATAACAAAAAAGAGTGGACGGTACTTACCAGCAATGAACTGGATAGCTTTTTAGGAGCACTTATCAAAGCTGGTGCTTTAAGGTGTAAGAATCGACACGAGAGATATGGTCTACAGACACCTCAATACGCCGGTCATTTTTTTACAGCCGCATTAGCTAGGAACCGATTTGAAGAATTATCGAGTTTCTTGAGGTTTGATGACAAAGTGACCAGGGTGGAGCGGAAGGAACAGGATAAGTTAGCGGCGATACGAGTAATTTGGGACATGTTCGTCTCTAACTGTGACAAAGCGTTTGAACCATACGAACATATAACCGTTGACGAACAGTTAGTGAGTTTTAGAGGAAAGTGTCCTTTTAGACAATATATAAAATCAAAACCTTGCCGCTATGGGATAAAAATTTGGGCTGCCGCGGATGTTAAAACATCTTATTTATCAAAACTTCAGGTGTACCTTGGAAAACTACCAGGTGGTAGAATAGAGAAAAATCAGGGATTTCGTGTTGTGAAAGATCTGGTGGAACCATATCATGGCAGTTGGAGAGAAATTACAACTGACAACTTTTTTACCAGTGTTCCTCTTGCTCAATATCTTTTATCTAAAAACCTTACTTTACTTGGGACCGTCCGCAAAAATAAACCTGATACACCACCACAACTAAGTTTGACAAAAAGACCTGCGGAGTCGTCAATATTTGCTTTTACTAAAGAATTAGCTATAGTTTCGTACATACCTAAAATACACAGGATGGTACATCTTCTTTCAAGTCAACACGATAGTGATATAATTTGTCAAGACTCTCAAAACAAACCCTTGATGATTTTAGACTATAATAATACCAAGGGTGGTGTTGATAATGCCGACAAACTGATTAGGGAATATTCCTGTAAAAGAAGAACTGCTCGTTGGCCATTCAGGCTCTTTATGAATATTATAGACATATGTGCACTAAATGCCTATATTTTATACATTGAAAAAAATCCTGATTGGAAGAAAAATAATTTTTCACGAAGACGTATTTTCCTGTTACAATTAGGGGCTGAGCTTACTCGAAACAACATGGAAAAAAGAGCGAAATATATAAAACATAAAGCCTATGTAAAATCTGCTCTAAAATATTGTGGCATACCAATGGTAAACCCAACTACCGAAGTTGCAACTCAATCCGTCCATTCAGCTAAGAAACGTGCTCGTTGTTACCAGTGTCCGCGAAACTGTGACAGAAAAGTGAATACCGTTTGCTCTTTTTGCAAAAAATTTATATGCCAGGTGCACAGAAAAGAAGAAAAAACTATTGTATGTAAAAATTGCAACTAAAAGTTATATGCTTATATTATTATTTAATTTTAATTTTGTTCGAATTGAAAAGAATTTGTTTCTAGAAAAGCCGTTAATTTTGTATGAAAAATAAATAAAAATTATTCAAATATGCTTAAAATTATTTTTAACCGTGTTTTCCTTTTAGTCAGTGCTAAATGACGTTACTAAATTGAAAATTTTAGTGGGGTCCCTAGGAGACCCCACATGGGCATTTATGGTTATTTTCATATCACGGGCATTTAAGGGTTCAACTTCCCGTGCTCGAATCGGTATCACTAAAGTGTTATGATCATTTCGGCCTATTCCAGCCATCGTCAGACACTTGGGCTGATACAAATTCAAACTCGGAAAGTAAAACGAATGTCTCCCAGAACTTCACTACTGCGTAGTTAGCTTACAAAGGCGCCACCTGCTTTGGTGACCGTGAACGAAACGATATGATAATATCGTTTTCTGTATCCTTTGTGCTATGCGAAATGTGAAAGAATAAATGTTTTAGCGAAAGCCGCTATCGCTTTATTATATAAAAAGGCCAAATATATGGCCTAGGAGACAAATTCGTTAAACTTCCCGTGCTCGAATCGGTATCAATAAAGTGTTATGATCATTTCGGCCTATCCCAGTCACTTTCAATTCTGAACAGAAAATTACTGACCTTTCCTTGGTAGATCGTATTTAGACCATACCCAGAATCGTCCACGCTCCGTGATCTACCACTATTCGCCTCGGCTTTCTTCTTTTGGTATCTGCAATCCTCCAACATCCTTCAACAACTAACACTTTAAATTTAATTCTCCAAACACTCAGCTACTTCTCAAAGACACAAGGACCCCTTTTTGCCAACTTCGTGTCGCCAAACTATTTCCTACGTATTCCAGTAACTGCCCACTTTAGATCCAAGGATATCTTTTCATCGACTTGTAATCTCCTTCCACAATTCTGTGAACTTCCTTTCACAATGCCGGTATCCAAGCTCCAGAACAGACTATCTATGGAGACGCGACCTTTCCTTTCGATGATCAAATGACTGCCACTTTCTCTCATATGTCGACTTTATCAATTCTCCCTTTCAAAAAAAAAAAACTGTATAATCAAAAAGCTTTTTTGTCTACAATCATTAAGAAAACACCCCATTACTGTTTCAAGAGAAACTAAAATTTTTGCTTTAAAACTGGCTTTCCATATGGTTACAAATACATAATTCTTTCCTATAACAAAAGGTTAATTACAATATCTTAATCCTAGGTCATATACAAACAATGAAAAGATTATAATGAGTATGGGCTTTCTAATTCTATATGAAAAGATTTTACCTGCTAGTGTATAAAAATCAGTTGTTGACAGGCAAAACTTTCTGTTAATCTAATCTTATCTTAATCTAATACATAAATTTTGTTTGCCGAGGAATTTTGTAAATTCCTCGGATCTTTTCCGAGTCCACGTGTTTCAGCACATAGCTGTTTATTCCATTTACTTTTCCTTGTCCACATATCAATTTTATTTCCTTTTCCTCAGATTCTTGACACATATTTATCGCGCATTCTTTATCCTCGTTTTCATAAATCTCTTATTTAAATACCACTGTTTGCTCTTTATCCGAATAGTCCTGTTTCTCCTGCTCTTTATCCTTTTCCTATTTGTCCTGTTCTCCTTCTTTTTCTGTTATCTTCATCGTATTATTTTTGAAATATATGACTACAAGTTTTTCTGCTAGTTCGACCACTCCTACAATCATGTCATATGACATGTTTGGCATTATTACACATTGTAATGATTATATTGTAAAGATTATAGGACAATAAGTCTAATGAGCCATCTGCTGAAGCTGTTTTTAAAGGTCATCCACAAAAGAATTTACCGGAAATACGAGGAACAAATTGAGTCCAATCAGTTTGGATTTGTGAACGCCGTTGGTACGAGGGAAGCTTTATTTAGCGTGCAGATCTTATTTCAGAAATGTAGAGATGTCGGCTGTAATGTTTTTGCATGCCTGATTGACTACAAGAAGGCTTTCGATAGAGTCAGGCATGAACAAATGATGGAAGTGCTGAAGAGGACAGGGATTGATGGAAGAGACTTAAAAATTATAGCTAATCTGTATGGGAATCAATCAGCGGTACTCCGAATAGATGGAGAATATACAGAACAGGTCAAAATCTTAAGAGGAGTGAGACAGGGGTGCATAATTTCACCACTGATATTCAATCTGTACTCGGAGCACATTTTTGAAGAGGCCCTAAAAGATATTGATGAAGGCGTCTCAATAAATGGAGTTAAGCGTAATATCCTGCGGTATGCAGATGATACAATAGTGTTTTCCAATACCATAGACGGGTTGCAAAACTTACTGAACAAAATAACAGAAACAAGTAGAACCTATGGACTGGATATAAACACCAGCAAAACCAAGCTAATGATCATCAGCAAGCAAAACATAACTGGAGCAAATCTGTATGTGAATCAAATGAGAATTGAATGTGTCTCACAATACAATTACTTGGGAACTATAATGGTCAATGAGTCATGGGACAATACCCAAGAGATTAAATGTCGCATCGGAAAGGCTAAAAGTGCATTCTTGGCTATGAGCTCTGTGTTCAAAAGCCATGACCTCACCCTGAAAACAAAAATAAGGCTCCTTAAATGTTACGTATACTCAGTGCTTCTGTATGGAGTAGAAACGTGGACATTGAAGGCGGAAACTCTATCAAAACTTCAGGCGTTTGAATTATGGTTATACAGAAGAATCCTGAAAATACCATGGACAGACAAAGTCACCAATGAAAAAGTACTGCGGAGGATGAACACAACCGCGGATTTGGCCAACATTGTGAAGAGAAGTAAGCTGGAGTACGTGGGACATATTATGAGAAATCAAGGCAGATACGAGCTACTCCAATGCATTTTGCATTGTAAAATTGACGGAAAAAGAGCCCCAGGACGAAGAAGAATATCCTGGCTTGCTAACCTGAGAGCATGCTATAGAAAGACTTCAACACAGCTATTTGGTTTAGCAACCAACAAAATCATCATAGCCAGAATGATCGCCAACGTTCGGAACGGACAGGCACCCTAAGAAGAAGATGTACCTGCCGAACTGTTCGACGGGTTCAAAGTTATTTAATTTAATTTTTTAAAACGTTTTTTTGCTTTTACACTGATATGTGCCCATAAAAGTTGTGGCATGTTTACGTTTACACAGGATACATAGACTATTTAAAAACACGCGTATTAAAGTACAAGTGGTCGTTCGCATCTAAAAGGAAATATGTTGCATGTCACCCTTATTATTAATTTGTTTATTACTTTGCCAATAACATTAAATAATTATGAGATTACTTTAAAACTTATTCTTCGTTAGTAAAACTACATAAGTTTATATCTTTACCACATAAAATGTTTAGGACGTGATAAACAAACTTAACTATCAACTTTTTCCAATTACACATTCTTTATTTCAGTGAAATTGTCACAAATTAATTTTCGCAGTCAGGTTTTGTATATGTTTACGTCTTCAAAATTTTAATTAGACTCAAATCTGGTGAAAGGGGGAACTGGAAGATAAATTATTCAGGTCTGTAGTTAGATAACAGGTGGATAAATAATTTTAAAATAAATTAACAAGAAATTTAGTGATTTTTACTTGCTAAGGAAGTATTATAGTCGTGAAATGAAATAGTAAATGTAATCTTGATTTAATTGTTTATTTATATAGTAAATGCAGGCGAGAGCAGCATTGTAATATATACATTTAACTTAAATATCCGCATAGTGAGAGTAGATGATTTTCTACAAAATATTCTTATTTAAGCTGAATAACTGTTTTTCATCTATTATGTCCACGTTTGACCTAACTTTTTCTTTGGTACATAAGATTATCAATAATTGATATAACATAACTGATACAAACATCTAACACACACATATACATACACACATAAACATTGGCTTAACTATAGTAATATACTATAAAATCGACTGTTTGTGTGGTGAGGGATATGGAGGGTCTGTGACTATGACTAAGCGCCTGATGGTTCTCAGCCGCGTCCTAGAGAAAAGGACTGATGATGAGAATATCAAGACCCATCTTAGAAAACAAAATCAGAACCTAAGATGGAAGACTGGTTCTTGAAAAATCTGAAGATCGAGGTGGTTGCCTAAATCCTAACCTTCACGATCGACGAGGTCTCCTACACAGCAATAAGACAGCTTTACCTTAAAACCTCCGGCATAATAAGGCAGCTTCAGCAGAACTTACTGTTATGTTGCTATGGGAGAATTCGATGTAAAAGAGCTCTGGGTTTACCAGGGTTATATAAAATTTACATAAAGCATTGGTGCGGAGATTATATATTGCCGATCTGCAAAAATATCGAGGATATACTAAAATACTATCATTAATGATTTTCTCTTCCACGGATTCTAAGATCACATAGTGAGGAAAAACGCCGCAATGCTAAATTTGTGACTCGGTATGAAACTGAAAACATAGTTAGACATATCAAGGCAAACCGAATAAGATGGGCAGGTCACGTGATACGGTCAGAGGATGACAGAGTGTTAAAGACAGTGTTTTTTGAAAGACCAGATGGTAGAAGATCACCAGATCACCATTAGATCGAATTGGGGTACAACAATGGGAAATTGAAGTGCAAGATTGTAGAGGATGAAGGGCGATAGTGGATGCGGCGAAGCTCACTTTGAGTTGCAAAGCCAGCGAAGAAGGAGAAAAAGATAGTGAGGAGGGTATAAAGGGAATAATTCTCGGACTAGTATCCATATAATGATCCCGAACGACCACCACCGCGGGAAATGGAACAGCTGATGAAGGATTGCAGGATAAATGAACCGCAACTGCTCCTCGGCTGTGATAAGACTACGCATCATCTGACTTTGGGAGCACAATTAACAATGAAAGAGATGATTCATTACTAGAGCTTGTTATGGAGTATGGTTACCTAACTTTCGTAACATCACAATGAAAGGAGGTAATTAATATAACGGTGACCACAAGTCACGTGGCTAAACCTGGGAAAACCTTCCTCTTAAAGTAATAAGAATGGTGATTTGTCTAAAAGCAATAGATGAAACAAGCTACACATGACTAGACTGCATGCCGAAGAAAAGTGTGATACACGCAAAGGTGATGGGTCATAACAGTGTCTGTGCAGGTAGCCAGAGGTTAACAAAGGGGAAATCTAGTCTCTCTTCTCATAAATGACAAATTTAAAGGCCCAGTCAGAGATAACACACAACAGGCTCTGACTGTAGTTACGGAATGGACTTCAAATGTGGAGCTTACATGAGCCCCAGAGTCCGAAATCGTGATATTTACTACAAGTAGAATTTTAGATAAATTAGGACCTCTAAGCGTGAATTTTACACATCTAAATCTAATGAGTGAAGTAAAGTATCTTGAAGTGATATTAGATTTCAGGTTTACTTACAATCAGTACATATGACAAATAACCAAGATGGCGATGACTAGGTTAATGCTAGTCAGCCGTACATATGTAAAAATATACCCAGACATATTACATTGGATTTATATGATGGTGGTAAAACCAAACATTACATATAAAACAGTGAAGATGCACCCAAAAACTACCATCCTCAAACTAAACAAGGTGCAAAGACTTGCTTGTCTTGGAATCACATGGGCTTTGAGGGACACACCAACAGCAGCTATGTAGGATCCATCCTACATTTTAAGTTAAAAAAAGGAATCATTTAAATCGCTAATACATTACGTTATATTATATTAAAAATTAAAAGCAGCAAAAATTCATTTTAAATGGCAAAACTTTAATTTGGAAAAAATCTCAAAATCGTTAAATGCGACACACGGTTCTTCACAGTCCTGTACTGGTCAGAAGAAAGTAAATCACATAAATTCAATGCCTCTGTTTCGTCTATTGTTACATAAACTGAAAACTACGTTAGGGCAATGCACGCAATCCATGTTTATTCATTTATTTTCTGTATGCAGATCAAATAGTGCACGAAATGGACATTTAAATTCCGTGATTGTATTTAAGAGCTTGTTTTTACACTACGTACATCTAGTTAACAAGCAATTTACGATAATGAAATTAAAATATCGGAGCTTTTGATTGTAATAATCAGAGAGGTATGTGAAATATAAAATAATAAAGTGGAATCTACAGGCTAAAACCTTTTATGGAAATAATACTAGATGAACAGACAAAAGTAAACAATCTGATGCAATGTTTAATAGGCCTCCCTGTTAATCTCCATTGTTCTCTATTTTGGGCGATCTGCATCCAGTCCTTTCCTGCCGTTCTCTTAAGGTCGTCAGTCCATCTCATCTGTGGTCTTCCTCTTTTTCTTTTCTTTTCCCATGGTCTCCAGTGTAGAATTCGCTTATTCCATCTTTCATCTTTTTGCCGGAGAGTGTGACCGGCGAAGTTCCATTTAAGTTTTGCAACCTCTCTTGATACATCAGTCACCTTTGTTTTTTCTCTGATCCATGAGTTTGTTTTCCTGTCTTTAAGACCGATACCCAGCATCTGTCTTTCCATTGCTCTTTGTGTTTTGGATATCCTGTCGATGTTCTCCTTTGTGAAAGTCCATGTTTGTGAGCCATATGTGATAACTGGTAAAATGCACTGATTGAATACTTTCGTTCGCATATATTGAGGGAACTTTTTATTTTTTAGAATATATGATAGTTTACCAAATGAGGCACATGCTAGTCTAGTTCTTCTTTTTATTTCTTCTGTTTGATTGTTCCTGTTCAGCTTTATTATCTGTCCTAGATATGTGTATCTGTCCTAGTGTTTGACTACTATTTCTAATTGGTCTTCTTGGTTTATCATAGTCTTGGTTTTACAATAGTTCATCTCTAGACCTACCTCTGTCGCTTTTCTATCTAGTTCCTCAACCATCTTCTGTAACTCTTCCTTCTTATCTGTTATCAGGACTATATCGTCTGCATATCTCAAGTGGTTCAAGAACTCTCCATGTATTCTTATTCCATATGTATCCGATTCTAATTATTTAAATATGTCTTCCATAGCCTGATTGAACAATTTTGGTGATATTGTGTCTCCAGCCTGATTCCTCTTTCGAATTTTATTGGTTCTGTTCTTGGTTCTTCCTTTAAAATATAGTAAACCTGGATTAAGTTTATTTATTAGCTTTAATTTTTTATATATAATAATTTTTATTTTGAACGTTTAGTCATACTATTTTTACTTAAAAATATAAAAAAAACATCGTTTTTTTTCCTGAAAAGAAAAGACTAAGCCTACTTAGAGACTAAGTAGGTTGAGGTTTTAAGTCTTCCCTTTTAACTCATTTGTATGGTTTCTTGTGTACACATTTAATCAGAGAGTTATTTATTCAGAGTTTATTTTTATTACAAAATGTCCCTGCATCAAACTACTAAGAGTTATTAGCAGGAGGTACAAACACAAATTACAAGTCTTCAATTTCTTATAGTGTATATATAACTTAAATATATTCTATTAAATACTATAAAATTTAATGTCTTTCAAACATTTCAGATCTTGGTTGAACTGGCAGATTAGTAGATCCTTCATGTTGGTAGAGAGGTTATTTTGGGTGTATGTTTTGCATTCTAACAGAATAATATGTTTGACAGTGATTTGGATCTTGCAGTTGTGGCAGAAAGAATATGGGTTGGTATAGTATGTCCTAATCGTAGTCGAGTGCTTGAGTGGGACTATTAAGGTGGTGCCGACAGTTTTTATAACATCTTTTAATTTGTTGGATGTGGAATTCCAGTTACTCTGCCATAATTTGGTAATATGTTTTTTAATGAAGATTTTATGGTCGTTTCTTGTTATGATCTGGTGTTCCGGACACGGAAAGTAAGTAAGTAAGTTAGGATGTGTGACACAGGGATGCTTCATACGGAAGTTGCATCTAGTGCAACTTCATTCAAGTTAGTCCACTCCTTCATTTTCTTTGATTCCCACCTGTGATGGCACCCATAAAAAAGTTATTTCTATGTTTATTGTTGATCGTAGTATGAGTTTTTTATTAGCAAAAAATGAACTCATACTAATTTCATTTGAAGGATACAATTGTTGTAAAGCTTTTAGTGTACTTAATGAGTCAGATATTTTAATATAATGAGGTGAGGATTTTCTATGGGTTAAGGGACACTCAGATATTGTTGGCAATACTATTGCTGATTATATAGCTAAAAATCCATTACAGCATCCACATATGGTGATAGAAGAATTTAACACATGTGACCTACTTGCCTATATCAAACAACATATTAAATTTAAATGGGACAGACAATGGATTCAGTTTGGTGAAAGCAGGGGCACTAATTTATACAAATTACAACCAACAGTAGATGTAAAAAATTTTTACAAAGATGTTACACTAAGCAGAAACACATTGTCAACTGTCTTAAGATTAAAAGTAGATCATGGATGTTTTCCGACACATCTACACAAAATAGGAGTTCTCCCAACAGAAGTATGGAACTAGAATAGCTGATTTAAATCACATATTCTTCAACTGCCCACTACATCGTAATACAAGCACGTGGCTGATAAAAGAATTGATAAAAGAGGGTTTAAGTACACCATTAAACGTAAATCTTCTATTAAGTGAAGACAATATAAAAATCCTTCAAATAATTATGATATTTCTTGTAAAAATTAAATTAAAATATGAGTATAAAATTGATCGTATGCTTGAACATTTTCTTTGTATGTTTACCATATATCTTGCCCACCTACCTAACCGTGGTTTATGTCTTGTTTGTTACAATAAAGCCGCTCTGATGAATCCCTGAGCGTGAAAAGTGTCCTTGTACAATCATGTATGAATGAATACTAATATTTATATGTAATTACGTAGCTAAAGGTTTTAAGCCAAAGGCAATAAAAAAAAGGTGCGGATTTTCTTCTGCAAACTTTCAGTGCCTCTAAAATAGCGAGTGCTTCTCCAGTAAATATGCTATCACTCAGAGAGAGTCGTATTTTAAAATGGTCTGCTCCATATATGTAAGCCGCTGCTAGTCCTGAATGAGTTTTTGATGCATTAGTTCAGAATTTGGATATAGGGATATTATTTCATGGTATGATTGATGTATTACTGTTGGACTAGTGGATGTTTTTTCATAGCGAGTAAGGGACGTATTTACAATTGGTGGACTAGTTGAGCAAGAGGGAAAGTTTTGGGTTGGATTTATAGTGGCACTAAACTGCTCACAGTCGTAACCACTAAATGAGATTCTTTTATAAAGAGGGCGTGAATTCATAGGTTTATTTTTGTAATTACTTATAAAATTAGATTTTAAGATATTTGAATGCATGGTATTTTGATGATTTGATGATATACGAGTTGCATAATTTAGTGACGTTGTCTTCGTAAGTGTAAAGGTAATTCGTTAGCTAGTACTTGAAGGCTATTGGTTGAGCTAGTTTTTAATGCTCCCAGAGCAATTCGTAGTGACGTTGTTTGAATTGAGTTTAGTTTTTTTAATGTAGTTTTTTTGGCAGTACCATAACATATTGAGCCGTAGTCTAATTTGTTACTTATAAGTGATTGGTCTAAGTTTAATAGGGCTCTTGTATCTGCTCCTCGCGCAGGGTTTGAGAGAATTTTCAGGAGATTAATTCTAGGTTGACATTGTTTTTGCAAGGAATGTATATGGCTTTTCCAGTTTTGGGTGCAATCTAGAGTTAACCCCAGACAATTTATTTCGTTTGTTTCTTTTAGAGTATGTCCATTTAAAGTTAGATTAAAAAACAACTTTTGTATTACTTCAGCCGCACATTCCACACTTCTGCTTTTGTGGTAGACAATCAAGTCGTCTGCATATAAACTGGCTTTAATCGGTTATCTTATTTTGTCCAAGATGTTATTTATTGCATTATCAAAAACAATGTTGGGCTTAAAATGGAGTCTTACGGAATTCCATTTTCAAGAGCGTGGACTAGAGTTATAACCGTTAGCTCTTACTTCAATGTGTCTATGAGTTAAGAAATTTTGTATAAAAGCTAGTGTGTGACCCTCAATTTTAAATTTTTGTAGTGTTTTTAAGATGTTATATTTCCATCAGTGCCGAAAGCTTTATTGATATCAATAAAGACAGCCAGTAATTTTTAATTGTGTAGAAATGCTTCATGGATTTCAGACTCAAGCGATACTAAGTTGTCGGTAGTGGATCTGCCTTTACGAAACCCACTTTGATAGGGGGATAATAACATTGAATTTTTTAGATGCCATACTAGTTTGTTATTTATAATCTTTTCCATTAGTTTACACGTACTACATGTCAAGGAGATTGGACGGTATGACAAGGGATCGTCTTTAGATTTGTTAGGTTTAAGAATTGGGATGATAATTGCATGGCACCATATCTTGGGAAATATATTATTGAGAAATATTGAGTTAAATAGTCCTAGGAGAATAAGTTTAGCTGATTCTGGAATATTTTTCAAGAAAATAGGTGAAACATCATCTGGACCGGAAGTGGTATTTATAAGGCAGTTTAGAGAATAATCAAATTAT
This sequence comes from Diabrotica balteata, assembly GCA_918026665.1. Classification (NCBI taxonomy): domain Eukaryota; kingdom Metazoa; phylum Arthropoda; class Insecta; order Coleoptera; family Chrysomelidae; genus Diabrotica; species Diabrotica balteata. The sequence goes on from OU898283.1 coordinate 57,887,034, forward strand.
TGTTGAGTTATGTTTTTATTTAGGGGCGGTTTGCTGTTATGGATTGAAAATTTAAAGGATTCTTTATGATTTTTGTATTTGAATAATCAAATTATTGTTGAGTTATGTTTTTATTTAGGGGCGATTTGCTGTTATGGATTGAAAATTTAAAGGATTCTTTATGATTTTTGTATTTAATTAAATTTGAGTTTAGGTTTTCTATCACTAGAATTTAGTTGATACGCATCGACTAATACGTTAAATATGTCTTTTTTGTCTGCAACAAGATTATTAATGTAAGAAAGATTATTAATATTGATGTAGTTGTTTGATTCTTTAAGGTTTCGGATCTTTTTCCAGATGGTTTTGATAGGAGTTGAGGGGTTTATTGAGGCAACATAATTATGCCAAGACTCTCTTTTTATTTTTTTAATTAAATATCGAGCTTTTGCCCTAAGCTTTTTAAATTCCAGGAGATTAGCATCTGTTTTATGTTTTTTAAGAATATTCAGTGCGTGTTTGCTTGCAGATAATGATTTGTCAATATGATCATTCCACCAGGGGACCTGTGTCCTATTACAAGTTTTTGTTTTACCGATAGCTTTAGCGCTGCCGATATAATTATATTAGCTTTGAAAAATAAGGCTATTATCGAGCACAAGTTTAATTAAATCTTGCCAAAGTACTTTCGCTTAAAATAGCATCTTCCGGGGCATCTGAAATAAGCCAAGAAAACGTTTTTTAGATGAAGAAAATTAGTTAACTTCGATAAAAAACTCGAAGTTAATGGATGAAAAAAGTTTTTTGTGATTAACGTTTTAGACTTACTTAATTAGAAAATGTACTGAAAAAGGAATAACTACAAGTGAGGTACGTATTTTTTTTGTTTATTTATAATTTTAATATAATTTATTTATTTATTATTTATTTATTTATTAATATAATTTATTTGTAATTTTTATACAAAGTTAAAAATTATTTTGCCATGGAACCATTCCTTCGGGTGACATAAAATATTGAGCAAATTCATCTCGAACTTGTTTAGCTTCCAACGTTGAATTACGTGCTTGTTTTTGCAGTGATGCAAACATATTGTTCTTTATTTCGTTTCTCCAAGAACCTGGGATCCTTTCGCCCGTATCTTTGTCTTCTGAATCAAAGGTGCCAGGAGGTGAGTATGAATTTCGGGAATGTAAACTGCTTCTCAGAAAATTATGGAGATATACACATGCAGCAACAACTAATTCCACTCTGTCGGGTTCAAGTAGCATGGGTTTTCTTAATACCCTGAACCTAGCAGACATGATTCCAAAAACGTTCTCAGAAATACGCCTAGCGCGTGACAAGCGGTAATTAAAAATTCGTTTTGAGGAACCCTTCTCTTGAGTGCCAGGGTAAGGTTTCAATAAGTTTGGTGATAGGGGAAAAGCGTCATCTCCTAGAAAAACAAACGGAACAGCTTTTGTTCTTCCTGGCAATGGTTCTAATTCAGGCAAATTGAGCGTGTTTTGATATAACATTTTTTTGAAATGGGTACTGTCAAACACTCCACCGTCGGATATACGACCTTGGCTGCCCACATTAAGATACATCACCTCATAATTTGCGTTGGCCACAATAAATAACACCACACTGAAGAAGGACTTATAATTATAAAATTCACTGCCACTATGTTTTGGTGCTTGTATCATAATGTGTTTGCCATCCATAACCCCGGCACATTTAGGAAAATTCCAAAGATTAGCGAATTGATGTCTCGTAATAAGCCACTCCTCTCTACTCTGAGGCATCTGAAAAATTAAAAACCGGTAAATTTGTTTAATCAAAACTTCTCTCGCTTTAAATATAATTTGTATTTCATATTAAAAGAGTAAGAAGTAAAAATATATTTTTAATTTTCAGGGTGAAGATGATGGGTCAGACAGCAGTGCAACGGACAGCGGGGAAGTTAAATCGCAAGATTCCAATATAGCAGACGAGGCAGATGCAGTAACTGATTCTTCTTTTATTGTTGGAGAGGCGAACAATGACGTCGATACTCTGAACAAAACTGTTGCTGCTATTACTGAAACACCTACAAAGCCTAATGAAAACAGAACCAGATCTCCAACGCCTTCCACAAGCAGCACTACAAAAAGTAAACAGGGACCTAGGCTCTTTAAAAGTCCAAAAACAATGAAGAAAAGACAAGCTGATGTGAAAACTGACGAACGACAGGAAGAGGCATATGTATTGCTGAAGCAGCTACAAAATAAAAAGCCACGTAATCGGTTCCAAATTTTCGGCGAACTAGTTGCTTGTACAATCGAAAATCTTCAAAATGAAAACGCTAAAAACACGGTAGAGCATTTGATCTCTAATATTTTGTATGACGCATCTATGGGTAAATACGATCAGCCATTTCCATGTTATCAAAGTTGGCATACACCTTCGGCCAATAACAACACAGCAAGATATTATTCAGATAATCAGAACTATTACTCATCCAGTACCAATGATTCTGTAACATCACCAGCCTCAACAACACACACACCTATGCCATCCCCAAATAGCTCTTGTTATGAAACTAACTATCTTCCCCAAACAGAGACAAACAATTCGACACTCTCAAAAGAAAAGCAGCCTTGTAGAAATCTTCAAGAATCATCTATATCTGATGCGATACGTCTGGCCATGTCAGATGCAGGACTTGATGTAAATTACTGATAAAATATTATTTGTTAAAAAGAATATCTCTTTAATTTTTTAATTAGATTTTTTAAATTTTTTATTTAGAATTTAAATAGAATATCTTGTTAATTTTTTTCTCACACTTCAAAAAATTGGTTTTTATTAAAATTTAATAAAATGTCTACTACTAATTACATTATGTCATTTGATTGAAAAGCTGTATATCTACCGAGGTATCTACTTACCTTAAGTTTATCCTTCAGAACTTCAGCGATTACTTTACATACAAACGACCGGAAACAAAAAGTTCTGTCAGTGGAAATAAAAAGTTTACATTTGTTGCTAATAAGTTCCTAAATTTACAAACAAGAAGAAACACAGGCAACAAAAATGTTGCTACATGTTGCTATTTGTTCCTCCGGTGGAAGCAATTTCTAAGATTGCCTATTTAAGCAACATTTTTGCAAAAATAAAAGAACTTAATTTAACTCTCCAAGGCAAACAAGTAAATTTATTTATTGCCCACGAAAAGTTCTTGCTTTCAAGAAACAATTTACTTTTGGACAATATGTTTGTGCTCCAACGAGTTTGATTGTTTTCCAACAATATCAGGCTTTTTAGAAGAAGAAAAGGGTTGAAATGTCAGCAGTATTTATTGAAGAAATTATTCAACATCTGAAAGGTTTGAGTGAAACTTTTAGTAAGTATTTTTAAAAAGTATAGCAGAATAAATATCAAACTGAATTGTGGATAAAAACCCATTTATTTTTAATGCACGACCTTCCATTATGTCAACGGGAGAATACAAAACTTTTATTGAAATGACATCTGATTCATTATTGAAAAATAAATTTAAATTAATGCCATTAACGTAATTCTGGTGCAGTATAAAAGCCTACCAAGACAGTGTTGGTGCTTTTATCATTTTTTTAACCACATATATGTGCGAAACGGGGCTTATTTGTCGACAAAAACTAAATACCGGAACAGACTTGATGCCGAACCTAACATGAGAATTCAACTTTCATCAATTATACTAACTACAAACTAATATTAACTTATTTGTATATTTTCTGTATTAATAAAAAACAATATCACTCATCCCATTAAGATTAAAATTTAAAAGTCCTGTAAATGCAAATTTAAGTTCTTTTAAGAAATTTTATGTTAATTAATTACTTTTTGGAGAAAATAAATATTTTTTAAATAATTGTTATTTTAGTTTCATATTATTAATCTACATATGAGGTTGATCAACTGTTTAATATTCCCAACATTGACCCCTGAGACAATCGTAAAGAAGAAAGATAAACTCCACTGAAATGTTCTGTGGGAGAAGAATATTACGAATTCCTTGGATTGGACCGACCGTAGAAAAAATAATTCAATTTTAAGAGAGCTAAAAGTTAGCCAACGACTTTCCAGTAAAGTACATCTCCAACAAATTTGGACATGTTTGAGAGCAAACACAGAAAACATGGAAAGACTCATTATACAAGGAAAGGTGGAAGCCAAATAGCGAGAAAGATCCCCAATAAGATGAATCGATCATATTACAGGTATATGCAAAAGACACTATACATGAGTTAAAAGAAATTATCACAGAAAGAGATCTTAGGAGACGGACAGTACACAACATCACATCAACTACTACACTCCCTCCGGGGGATCAGGATTGGATTGAAGAAAGAGATTGAGACAAACCAGGGGTTTCACAATAAAAGTGACTACTAAAAAGAGTTCCATTGATCAAAAAGATTAAGAAACCCTGTCGTAGACTGTTTGAATGATTCATAGAATTTAATCGAAGGAAATAATGTTATGGACTGAATTATCTGTTATAAATATGTTTAGTTAATAATAACATATATATTATAACATAATAATAATAATTCTGCTTCTGAATATACAATGGCATTAACTGAATCCTTTTAGACAGTAAAAAATGTAAATATTTTATTTTACCGAAAACAATCAAGAATCAAGTCTTTTAATTTTTTAAAGATATATCTTGTATCTAACCATGATACAAATAAACAGATAAGATACCTCGCATGTAGGCGTGGCTTATGTGACGTCAGCTTGTGCTAAATTTGTTCATATTGTGTTTTGATATTTATGTACATTTATGGTTCACAGCCAATATTTGATAAAATAATATTTTGAGAGTGTTAAAAGCTTTAAATTTTTCGTAATATGAGGTGTGCAGTATATGTGCAAGAGTTTTGTACCCGATACAGCATTCTATAGCTTTCCAAAAAAAAAGGAAATGCAAGCTGTTTGGAAACATTTGTGTAAACGCCAGGGTAGTTTTAATGTTAAATTTGCTCGTGTTTGCTTTAAGCACTTTATTGAAAGTAATTATGAACTTAATTTAAAACATGAATTGCTGGTGGGAAATAAACCAGCAAAACATCGTTATTTAAAAAAAGACGCTGTTCCCTCAATAAATTTATCTAAAACAAATAAACAGAACGATAAAGCGAATTTTGATAGAACGAACCGGCAACATAAAAGACAACAAAAAAGACTTGTGGATGAATTATTAAATAGGTACATGATATTTATTATATTGAAGTGATTAATAATCATGTCTATGGTTTCATTGCTAAATATTTGTTTTTGTAGAGCGGAACTTTGTAACAATAGTGGAAACAGTTTTGATGATGGTGCAAAGACTGGTGCTTCTTGTTTTATCCCCGAGAATGTTGTCTTGGAAGAATTACCTACTCGTCGAAGTATTGAGTTAGTTCGTAGTTAAAAATACCTAACTAGCACAGATTATATACTATCTTAACTGGTCTGTGTTTTTTAATATCTAGAATATATGGTCCTGTATACTTTAACTCTAATGATTTTTTTAATAGTTAATACTAAAGAAGATAATTGGGACAAAATAATACTTGGCCTTTAGATCAGATAATACTGGTACTTTAGATCTAAAAATTACGCATAAAATATCAAAGGAGTCTCTTAACATTCAGAGCACGGGAAGACAAAAAGTGAAATTAGTAATTAAGTTATTTTCCCACACCATTTTCAAGGCAATTTTAATATGTGGAACAATGGAGTTATTGAAACAAGCAAACTAACTTGAATGTGCAGAATTTTTTTTAAATTAGTACGAATATTTTGTTTTTTTTTTTGTTATTTGTAAATTAAATACTTCTATGTAAATATGGCGATGCTATAAATAGTAAATTTTAGGTAAATTATTGCTTTGATTTTATGAATGTCAGAGAGTGACTCCAGGAAGCGAACAAAAGCTTATATATTTGCTTAAAATATCCAAGATAATATCATTATCAAAATGAGGGACACAGTGAAAAATCTCCGTGTTAAAGAAAAGAAACAAACTCCATTCCAAAAAAGTTAAAAAAAAGTACATTAAGACTATTTAATAATTCTCATGACATCTATCCGTTAAAACTTTTATTTAAAGATATGAAAATTAGATTTTGTACCAAATATATATTGACATCTAGGTTAAATCAGGATGTATCGGAAAACTTCTTTGAAGCGGTTAGTGCCAAAGGAGGATTTCATGATCATCCAGATGCATTGCAATTTAAATACCGTTTACGATCCTATATTCTTGGAAGATATAAAGGCTCTCTTTCCAGCTTTGGAAATGTCGAAGAAGATGAAACTTCTAATATACCTTTGGATAGTGCAAAGTTATGTGGAAAATATTTTTCTTCAATTCAAAATAACACTGTTAATGATTCAGAGGCACCTACTAATATGTTTGATAGGGAGCTCAGTTTAGAACTCACTTTCTAAACAAAATATGATGGTTTAGAAAATTTGGCAGGTTATATATGTCACAAGCTAAAGGATATAGATTCATCTGTAACTTTATCTAGTTCAAATGAGTTCACCTGGATGATTTTCTTAAAAAACTGGAGAAAATTTTTAATTCTGTAAATAAAGATAATTTATTTGTTTCTAAACCATATTTAAAATAATTATTAGATGAGAGTTCTTCAGTGTTGTGCTCTAATCAAACAAAAACTTTATTTTATAGATCCAGGATGTTTTTTCAAATTAGACAATTAAATAAAGATTTGCATAATTTTACTTTGTCTAGAAAAAGGAAAATGGCAAAAATTGTGCAATAAAGATGTTTAAGAAATAAATTCATTCTTGCATTTTACCCAGAACCGTTTGCAATTTGTGACATTGGGCCATGGCTCCCTCCATCAAACTTCACTACAATGTTTAAATACTTAAGTTTAAATTCACGTAGTAAATAAAAAATCTACTGATATATATTATAATTATAAGATTTCGTTTTATCCGCAAGCATGAATACATTTTAAAAACTTAGCACAAGGTGACGTCATGAGCGAGATGTACGAGTTTAGTGCGTGGCAATATCATATCTTGTATCCTTATATCATGGTATCTAACAATAAAACCATGGACGTATAAAATCACTGAAAACTTTTGTTTTCAATACTTCCACAAAAATTATTTTAAATTATTTTCACTACAACTGTTTCGACCAGAGTGCCTTTCTTAAGTAATCTATTTTTGATATATATTTATACTTTATAGTCTTTAACTGAATAAGTTAAGAAGGGAAGAACTGTATGTCTCAAATTGGTCATTCAGAATTATGTCTGTATTTTTTAATTTGTTGATCTCCATAGATTCTAATAAACATAGACATCTGAATAAATATCCATCACGTATCGGTCGAATCCATTACTTATGTATATTTTATTTTTAACCAAAAGAAATATATTTTTTACTTTAAATATATGAAGATATTAAGTAATGTTTAATATTTATATTGAATTTTTTTTTCAGGTAAGTTACATATGTCTTTTTTTGGATAAGGTAAGTTGTGAATACACTCGAATAAATAATTAACTTCCTACAATTAAATATAATTGACCATAAAAAGACTTAGCAAAATAAAACAGGTTCATAGATATCATTATATTTGTGCTAACTTCATTTTTAAATGAACATTCTAAATACTCTGTTTTGTCCTACTACTTTTTAAACCTATTTCCTTAAGAGCTTGTCTTCGCTCTTCTAGTTTTTGTTCTTTCGCTTTTAATATTTCCTATTAATACTGTTATTAGCATACGTTAAGCACCTAGTCATGTTGTCGTTTCATGCTTGATCCAAAACTTATGAGAATAAATAAGAAAAAATTACCGAACCTCTACAGATTTATCTTTAGATTTGTCTTTAGCTTCTTTATCAAACACAAATTTCATTGACATTATTCTGGTTGTCACAACTTCTACTACGTTATCTTTTATACTCCCCGTCTTTTAGGCACATCTACTAACTCCATATTCTTACCTGGAAGACTTCCAAGATTCTCGAGAAACTCTACCATATGCTTTCTAAAGATCAATGGATACTATATAAGCGTTTGTTTCTTTATTCCTATATTTTCCTATTAACTGCTTTATAATGAAAATTACATTTGTTTATGTCTTGCATAAAGCCTAACTGATTATCGGATATTTCGGTTTCTTCACGTATTCGTCTATCAATAATTACTCTCTCTGATAACTCTAACTGATTATCGGATATTTCGGTTTCTTTACGTATTCGTCTATCAATAATTACTCTCTCCCATATTTTCATGGTATGTCTAAGTAGTTTTATAGTTAGTATATTGTTGTATATCCTGGTTTTTGAAACAGGTATTAATATACTGCTTCTCCATTCGTCTGTCATTTGGTCCGGTTGCTTTTCCTTTCTTTATCTTTTGGAGTGCTTAAATCATTTTCTGGTTTGTTATTTTAGTGACCATTGATGTTACTATCTCCAACCCATTTTCTATCAAATTCTTCATTGAATAAACTGTCAAAGTACTTATTCTATCTCTTTTTGACATCCTTTTTGTTAATTAGTATTTTATTATTTTCATTTTCGATACATCTAGCTAATCTGATTCAAATATTTTGCTTCATTTTCTCTATGTTTGGCTATTTTATACATATCTTTGTTTCTTCTTACCTGATATCAAGCTGATTATCTAGATTTGTAGACGCTTCTGCCTTAGCTTTTGCTACTGCTACTTTCTGTTCCTTTTTGGCGACCGTATAGTTTTAAAGATATGTATCCGGTCTATTTTTGTTGCCACTGTTTACATATTTTTTTCTTATTTTTTATTCCCTTATTATTGATACTGGCCATATTTCTTCAAATTGCGGCAGAATTTCGTTTTATATTTCACATTTTTTCCATTATTTTTGCTCTGAATAGATTTTCTTTGCCATCTCTTAACATATACCACTTGATTTTTTTGTGGTCCTCTTCGATATTATGGTTTAGTATAGCTTTTTACACACAAACAACTTATGTTGTCTTACTAACTGTACCTTGCAGTCCTTACATTCATGTATATCTTATATACCTATATACTTTATTTCTTGTCATAAAATAATCTTTTTGGGAGTGATTCAGTCCACTTGTGTACATAATAGATTTAGTTAATCTCTTTTGAAAGAAAATATTATACTTACACCCATACACATATACACACAACATTCAATGCTTCTCTATCAAACACAAATTTCATTGACATTATTCTCGTTGTCACAACTTCTACTACGTTATCTTTTATTTTGCTATCAGCAATTATATCAGCTCCGTTCCTAGTATTACTTTTTCCTACATACCACAATTTGTATCCTTTACCAGTTCTTTTGCCCTTTGTCCATTTCACCTAGTCTCTTGACTGCAAACAATTTGTACTCCCCATCATTTAGGCACGTCTAATAACTCCACATTCTTACCTGGAAGACTTCCAAGATTCCGAGGTCATATCCTAATGTTTCTAACCTATAATGATATACCCCTGAAATAGCCCCCACCTGGAAATTTGAACGGAGACTCAGTTTGCTTCTGTAATGATTTTATCTCAAGAGATGTCCTCATTTCAGTAGAATTTTTATTAGATTATGGAAGGTCTTTTCATATTATGGCCTAAAAAGCCATTGCCATTGTATTTGACGTTAACTGACTTGACAATGGCAAGTGCGACCTAAAGCATATAATATATATATATATATATATATATATATATATATATATATATATATATATATATATATATGCATGATATATCTATGGTCTAAAATAAAAGTATATATCCTATAATTCAAAGTTTCCGGTAGGTAAAAAGGCATAGGTAAAAAAAATGATTATTTCTGCAGAATAATTCTTTACATCACATTTACAATCTTTGTTGTTTCCAATTATAGAAATCATTTTAAATGGTAAAGCAAGGTTTATTTAACATTATTTACTATCTTTAATGGGAATTAACCTTAATTTTAGGCGAAAATAAGTTTTCTTTTACGATTGTCACTTCTGAAATCATTTCAAAATACAAATTATTTGGTGGTATTCTTGGAAAAGTATGGACATTGGACTTAAGCTTGAAACAAAATTTTAAATAGATAATTTTTTTTGTAATACTATTTTTATCTTTTTAACTTTTATAACTACCCCTATAATTTGATAAATACATATATACAATATTAGTTATTGAAAAGTTAATTTGATACTGTCAAAAATCATTTATAAAACAATTATGTTTAATATACAGAGTGTTGTAAAATGGTATGTCATAAATTAAATCACTCATTCCGGGGACAAAAATAAATTGATTAAATCTAACTTATGTTAGTACAAAAGTGTACACAAAAAATTACATCCCTTTGAAGTTACAAAATAAAAATTGTTTTTTTGCATTATCTCCTAAACTACTTGACATTTTTGTAATAAAAATGGACACGTTACTTTCTTGTTCTAAAAGCATTTTTCATAAAAAAGAAACAACAAAATCTAAGCGCACAGAAAAAGAAAAATTTTAAGGGTGATGTGCAGCCCTAAATCCCCCCAAACTTTTGAGTACGTTCAAATCAAATAAATTTTGTGGCAACATTAGTTTAACACATTATTTTTAAAATTTTCACTTCTTAAATAAATGGCTTAAATAAATTAACAAGTACAAAAAATGTCTATAACCTCTATAAATATGATATTACAATAAATGTTCAAAATGACCCACATTTTCTTCAATACACATTCGGTATCGTTTTAATAAGGAAAACCGAATGCGCAGGAAAAATCATATTTTTCTGACAAAATTGATTTGCAGTTTCAATTATTCTAACCCTTAATTGTTGTTCGTCCTCTATTATTACAGAATACACTTTCTCTTTCATAAACCCCAAAAGCAAAAGTCCATGGGGTTAAGATCTGGACTTCTGACTGGCCAAGAAATAGGTGCGACACGATCCCTTCCAATCCACCGACCAGGATACTGCCTGCAAAGGTATTACCAGACTTCATTACTGTAATGCGGTGGAACGCCATCTTGTAGAAACTACATATTTTGCTTTATTGCAATATTCACTTCTTCCAAAAAATTGCAATATTCACCCTTGTAAATCGTTTGCCAAGAACTGCAAATAATGACCACCATTTAAATTGTTGGGAAGAAATACTGGGCCTATTTAATTGTTATCCACAATTCCTGCTTAAACATTAATTTTGAAAGTCCTTTGGTGATGAGTCGTTTTTTTGGCGTAAGGATTTTCGTCAGCCCAAATGTGCTCGTTATGATGGTTTATTATTCCATTTCTACTGAAGGTAGCCTCATCGGTAAACAAAATATTTCTAATAAAATTAAAATTTCGAGCGTTTTCCATTAAAAACCAATCGCAAATCCAATCCTTTTAGAATCTTGAACCAATGTTAAGTGATAATTTTTAAGTAGTTGATCCTTCAAACGCCTCCAAACCCTTACGTGAGAAACATTTACAGTGAGCAGCTATTACCCTTGTACTTGTTCCAGGGACTTCTTCAATGATTTCAAAAATGTCTTTATCAGTTGCATCCATTATTGGACAACCACTATTGCCAGCAACTTGAGGTTGGATGGTACCCGTTTCCCGTAAACGACGATCAATGGTCAGAAATAATCGTTTATCGGGCGTATTTTGATTGGGGTATTTTACTGCATAACACCTTGCGGCTGCTGCACTATTTCCTTGACATTCACCTACGATATTCCCGATAGTTTATTGAAATCATAATTTAATCTGATCCAACTTTATGACATACCTTTTGGGTAATATAATTGGTAATTAATGGTAATGTAATTTGGTAAATGTGTGATTTAATTTATGACATACCTTTTTGAAAAACCCTGTATTACTGTCTCTCATGATTCAATTTTATTTTTTTTCAAATTTCGCGCTTATTCATATACATATACTTACCTGCTTGTTTAGTGCACATTCTCGTTATTTTTGAAGCTAAAGATTTTTGTGTGGTGGTTACGATAACGTATACTCCTTTAACTCAAATATTTTGCGCAACTGTAATTATGACAATAGTGATGAGAGCAAAGACTATTTGCAAATCTAATTAATGTTTGTTTCTTTTTCTATTTTGAAAACAGTCTTTAAAGAAGTCGCCACTCCTGTCAATTCCTGTCAACTTTCCTCCATCTTCTGACCCTTAAAATCTATAGGTCTTCTTCCACATCATCAATCCATCCCCTTCGTGGTCGTCCTCTGATTCTTGTGGCCTGTGGTTTTGAAAATGTTATACAATCTCTTCGTGTATTCGTGATTTAACGTCCTAGCAACGTGTCCAGTCCATCTAAGTCTCTTCACTTTAACGAATTTCACAATATCTGGATCGATGTATAACTGATATAGTTCAAACGTGAATCTTTCATGCCAAAGCCCATTTTCCTTTACAGCCCCAAAAATATTTCTAAGATTTTTTCTCTCAAAAATACCAAGAAGTCTTTCATCATTTTGAGATAAGATCCATGTTTCAGCCCCATATAACAAAACCGGTCTTATTAAGGTCTTGTATGTATTAAGCTTTACTGCACGTTTTACATTCTTATTTTTTTTTATGTTTCTGGAGACCGTGAACAGTTCTCTTTGCTATTGCTATGCGTCTAGCGATCCAAGATATGTGAATTCTTAGACTTGCTCAAAGGTATATTTGTTAATTTAAATTCTCTGTTAGATATTTCGGGATTTTTAGAAACCAACATATATTCGATGTTTTTCTCGTTTACCACAAGTCCCAATTCATTTGCCGCGTCAGCAAGCCTTGTTAAAAACTGCACCATGTCCCCCATACTTCTGCCCACTATAACTATATCATCAGCGAATTCGAGAACTTGCGTGGATCTATATATATATATATATATATATATATATATATATATATATATATATATATATATATATATATATTGGTTTTTGGAAAAAAATCCTTTTTAAAAAAAATAAAAAATAAAAATAAAAAATAAAAATTCATTTATTTTACCAGTTTTATAATAATTATTAATTTAATTTTAAAAATCTATTTTTATTTGAAAATGACGTATAATTTAAAAGAATTCTTAAAACTAAAAAAAAGGCTCGCCTAGTTAACCGACTCTTCGATCCCAGAATGTTTATTTTGGGCCAAGCATAATTTTCAAAATTTGCAATTTTTTTGCAGACCTTGGATAGCAAAATTATTATGTAAAAACTAATAAACCAATCCTAACAACATTTCAGTTGAAACATGTTCATGTTTCAGTTTTATTATAAAGTTTTTTAGACGGATTATGAAAGCTGTAAGATATGTCTAAGGTATAGAAAAACTCCATTTTTGCACTTGTTGCCAATTATTGCTATTTTTTATCAATAAACAATAAATTGTTCTTTATTGTTAATTAATAAATTGTTATTTAATAAATAAAATTTAATAAATAAAAGCAAAAATTCTCGATTTTTTTGAGATTTTCTTAAATAAAAAATAAAGCACAAGGTTTGCGACTGGCGCACATTGTGATTGTTGATAAAAGGTAGATCCTGAAGTGATTCCAGCAACAACATATACTCCTATGAAAAATGTCCAATGTCAATCAATGTCAATCATGAACAATTGATAGGTATTCTGAGAAAGACAGGTATTGACGACAAGGACATTCGAATTGTGGCAAACCTATACTGGGGTCAAACAGAAAGAGCAAAAATTGGCAACGAACTTACTGAAAGCGTGCAGATCAAAAGAGCTATCCGTCAGGGGTGTATATTATCCCCACTCCTATTCAATATGTATTCCGAGGAAACATTTAACAAATGTATGGAAAATGAAATGAGGGCATAAAAATAAACGGCGAGTTAACGAACAATATAAGATATGCCGACGACACGGTGATCCTTGCCAGTACCATAGACGAATTACAACAAGTAATGGAAAGACTTTATGCAGTTAGTGAGGAATACGGCCTGAGCCTCAACTTCAAGAAGACAAAGTGGAGGCTGATAAGCAAAAAGCAACAATCTGCTCGACAATTACGAATAAGTAACATACTAATTGACCATGTAGAATCTTATGTATACCTTGGCACCAACGTAAATGCAAAATGGGAACAGACCATAGAAATTAAGGCGAGAATAGAACGAGCTAGAGCAGCATTTAGCAATATGAAAAAGCTCCTCATAAGCAAGGATTTGTCTCTTCCCCTAAAACTACGTTTAGTTAAATGCTACATTTTTCCGATCTTGCTGTATGGCGTGGAGGCCTGGACGCTGACGGAGACGCTAACGAGAAAACTAGAAGCATTCGAAATGTGGGTGTACCGACGCATTCTTCGTATATCCTGGACCGAACATGTCACCAACATAGAGGTACTCCAAAGAATCGGAAAGGAGAAAGCAATCGTGAATACAATTAAACAAAGAAAGCTTGAATATCTAGGCCACATATTAAGATACGATAAGTACCGTCTGCTACAATTGATTGTCCAGGGAAAAATAGACAGTAAGCGAGGGCCAGGCAAGAGAAGACACTCGTGGCTCCAAAATCTGCGGAAGTGGTTCGGGCTCACATCGGTCGAACTATTCAGAAGCGCCGCAAACAAGATCAAAATTGCCATGTTAATAGCCAACGTTCGCAACGGACAGGGCACTTGAAGAAGAAGAAGAAGAAAAATGTCCAATTCAAAACAACTCCCGCCCGGACTATAATGGGATTGACTGACTTACTGTAGAATACCAAACGGGCATGTTATTCATCTCACACATTATAAATTCGATCAGGTAATTACCTTAATTATTCATATCGCAGAAAAGCAACTAAGATATTATCACTCACTGGATAATATATATAAATGAAACAAAATGTTCAAAATCTCATTCTGTGTTCTTAAGTAACTATTATCTTCAAACAAAATTTCATACAATTTATCTTAACGGAATAAATAAAACACAATAACTTAGTTTTACTTGCTATAATTATCCAAAGATGAAACTTACTGTTACAGTTACATCTATATGAAATATATTAAATAAATAAAAAACGAATAAAATAACAGAATCTGCCAAAGTCAAAGGCACTGATATAGAACAAAATTTTTGTTTAATCAACTCATATTCTGAACGAAGTATGTCATCATTGTATGCTATATATTTTTTCCTAAGCCATAGTTGAATGAAAGCCTTCATTCAAAGTCATATCTTAACATTTTTAGAGAAATATTTAAATATTTGACAACACTAAAGAATGAAAAATAATAAACATCATGTAAATCATAAAAATAGAAAGTTACAATATCTGGTACATAAAAAGAGGCAACAATGATATGAGATCTGAAATTAAAAAAGCCTATACGAAGATAAGTAAAAAAAGGAAGAAGTAGAATTTAATGTTTGAAAATTTTAAAATTGTTTAAGTGTAGTTCAACGGAACTTTTACTAACTACAGCAAACTAAATAAAAATAGCGATGATGAAATCCAACCTTAGATACATAATAAAATTGCGTTAAAAGAAAAATAAAAAAAGTATAATCTATAAAAGTATAAAAGTATAAAAGGTAAAAACTGTACCTACGCATTTTGGGTAATAATATGCTGAAGTTAATAATTTTACGCATTGTAAAAAATGTATTTCAATATTACAGTTATCTATATCCAATTAATACATAAAAGCAATAAACAGATGCATACTATTAGAACCTATTTCATACTCTGATTACCAGGCAGTTGATAAATTAAGCACCAAAAATAATACCACGACACTTTATGTACCTATCATCGAACATCTGTTCATCTGTTGTCTTTTTATTGCTTTCTTATTTTTTTAAGTAACGCTGCTCCGATGGCAGCAAATAACCGACACATTTTCACTGCATAAGACTTCTGGTAGACATACGGTTACAAACTTCGTGTTCTTGAAACTTTAGATGACTGTATACGTCAGCAAGTTCTTGTTTCTGTCGTTGAAGCTTCGAGGATATCCTGTTGCTTGGCCTTTTTTATGAATCACTTTAATAAAGCTGTTTTGTGCATTGGAACAGAATTTTGTTAATATAAACTTTAATTACTATACAGTACATCTAATCAAAATAATTTTAATTTTGAATTAACATATCAACTGAATTAGTAATTTGCTTCGTATTTTTTTATTGTAATTATTGTATTTAGTCCTTCGGCTAATAACTCTCCGTGTTTTTTTGTCTACTTGTGACTGTTAAATTATGTAAAAAAGTTTTATCCTTGGGGAATACAGTCAACTGATTTGCATTTTTATGCATTTTAAATTCTTCATATTAATCAAAGTGAATGAATACATTTGTAACCACGAGCAAACGTCTTGAAAAGGAAAATAAAATTTCCGAAACCCAAGAATACATAAATACAAATAAAACATCAAAAAACACACCACGCCAAAGAAATACAAATAAACACGCACACAGAACAACAAACACCTATCCCGTAAACTTCCAGAACATACACTCCTCGCCATAATCTTTTATCCCAAAACTCTCTGGGGTGTAAGGGATTGTGATGTGCAATATAGCCTGTCCTGTCAAAATGTCAACCTCGCCTGCCCGTGTGATGATCTTGATTCTGTTCATCCGGTGCATCCTGCTTTACAACAAACGAGTATCTGGCGTCCGAGCGATTGCCGATATAAGCAATTCCCCACTTACTGACCAACGGCTTTGGGCGGACTAGTTGGTAAGTGGCAGGCACTCTTTTGTCCTGGAATTGAGAAATTGATTCTGAAGGCAGAAGAACTATAAAACTACAGATTAGTCAACGGAATAAGAATTCAGAAAGCAAAGGAGAACTACTGCATTAAAGGCCTTTTGGCACTCCTAGTTTTAACTATCATGGCTGTAAATAATTTAAGTCAAAGCATTAATGATCATGGATCTCGGAATCCAAGATCCGGCAAGAGAGGACAATCTTACGACTGTAGGGCCTCTCAGGTCGTTAATATGCGAAATCCTTGCAAAATAGCCACATGGAACGTCAGAAGCATGTTTAAATCAGGTAAAATATATAATGCCATAAAAGAAATGAAAAGAATGCAAATCAGCATCCTCGGAATAAGTGAAATGCGATGGCCGGGATTAGGAGTATGTGACGTAGATGGATATCAAGTGTACCATGCCGGAAAAACCGATGCCAATCACTATAATGCAGTATTAGCTTATATTCCCATATCTGACAGAGTAATGCTAGTAAAATTTAGTTCAAAGCCGTTCATTACCAACGTAATTCAGGACTATGCCCCAACATCATCCAGTGATGAAGATAAATTAGAAGCATTCTACAAAGATCTTATTGATGCTCTAGATCTTGTCAAAGCAGCAGAAAATACCATAGTCCTCGGATATTTTATCGCTAACGTCGGCAAAGGACGCTGTTTGAACATTGTGGGGGATTATGGCTTGGAAAACAGAAACGAACGTGGAGATCGACTTGTCCAGTTCTGTCAAGAACTCATTTCATTATATTGAATACCCATTTTAAACTACCACTGAGAAAACTCTACACCTGGAAGTCAAATGCAGAATCAGAAGACAAAATTATTAGGAACCAAATCGACATCATTCTAATAAAAAATCGCTTTAGAAACTGCATCAAATTAGTTAAAACTTATCCAGGTGCTGACATTGGGTCCGATCACAATCCCATAGTAGCGATAACCCAATTATAATTAAAAGAGGTGATCAAAAAGAAGTCTCGCTAAAATATTGATATAGCCCAATTACAAGACGAGAAAGTTAAGGAATCAGTTCAAAGACAACGGAACGAAAATTTAATTTGGGAAATATTGGTGAAAACGTCGATGAGGGCTTAAATAAAATCGTAACGACAGTAAAAGAAATCTGTGTGAGACATTTTAAGGTAGGTCAAAGCTAAAAAAGCAGGCTTGGATGACAGATGATATACTGGATTTGATGGAACAACGGCGACTAGCAAAAAACAACGAAACACTTTACAATAGCATACAAAAAAAAAATTCGACGTAAAGTACGAGAAGCAAAGAGTCAACATCTAGCCAAACAGTGTCATGACATTAAAGAACTTGAAAAAAGATACGACACGTTTAACATGTATAAAAAAGTAAAAGAAGCGGCTGGTATCTTCAACGAAGTAGAGGAAAACTTAAAGAATGGGAAAATTACGTCACGAACCTATTCGAAGACGATAGGAGTAGTTCACCTCCCGATATTACTAACTGCGACGGACCCCTAATAACACGCTTTGAGGTTATAAAGGCCATACAATCATCAAAAGATGGCAGAGCGACTGGTCCTGATGAAATTTCAACTGAAATATATAAGCTTATAAATGATAGCAATGTTTTAGAGGCCATAACTTCGTTTTTCAATACCATTTATACCAGCGGACAACTACCTAATGGTTGGTCTAACTCACTGTTTATAGCTCTACCTAAGAAGACAACAGCAAAAACCTGTGCTGATTATAGAACCATCAGTTTGTTAAACCACTTATTGAAAATTTGTCTGAAGGTAATACATGGTCGTATCTACAATAAATGCGAGGAATACCTGGATGACACTCAGTTTGGTTTCCGTAACGGGTTTGGAACGAGAGAGGCACTGTTTGGAATGAACGTACTTGCTCAAAGATGTCGTGATCTATCTGTAGACATATACTGTTGTTTTATTAACTTCCAAAAGGCATTTGATCGTATTAAGTACTCTATATTGATTGAAGCTCTAAAAGATATTGGCTTGGACGGCAGAGATGTTCGAATAATTGCAAATTTATATTGGAATCAAACAAGTTTACAAACAAAACAAAACAATCAAATCAGTTTTAGTAGATAGTGTGGAATCACAACCTCTCAATAATAAAAGAGGAGTACGGCAGGGATGCCTCTTGTCACCCCTGCTTTTTAGCGTTTACTTCGAAAGAATTTTCAGAAAAGCACTTTCTAAAAAACAAGAAGGAATACTTGTGAACGGCGAAGTCATCAATAATTTGCGATATGCGGACGATACAGTACTCCTAGCTTCTAGTCAAGAAGATCTGTAAACACTACTTGATAGTGTCGTTGAGAGTTGTAGGGAGGCAGGTCTGGATTTTAACATAAGGAAAACCAAAATACTCATAATAAGTAAACAGCAGTATATAAAAGTGTCTATATATGTAAATAATACCAAACTTGAGCAAGTTGATAAAATCGTTTACCTTGGACAGCAATTAAATTGTAACGCAGAAAATGACGGCGAAATTAGATCCAGGATAGAGCAGGCTAGAGCTGCTTTTAGAAGGATGTCCAAGGTGTTATGTAACAGAGACCTAAAATGAGCATTAAGGATCCGCCTACTTCGCTGCTACGTGTTCTCGGTCTTACTTAATGGTGTCGAGTCCTGGACTGTGAATAAAATCGATCTAAATCGCCTTGAGGCTTTCGAAATGTGGTGCTATACAAGAATTTTAAAAGTTTCCTGGGTGGAGAAGATTCAAAACTCCACAATACTAGAACGTCTCAGCAAGACTACTGAGATCATAAAAAGCATCAAGCAGAGAAAGCTGGAGTATTTCGGACATGTAATGAGAGGTCCCAAATATAGGTTGCTACAAAATCTCATGCAAGGAAAAATAGTAGGCAAACGCAGTCCAGGACGAAGAAGAACCTCGTGGTTAAAGAACTTGAGAGAATGGTATGGTGTTGATAAAAGCATGATATTTAGGGCGGCAGTGAATAGGATTAAAATAGCTATGATGGTAACCAACGTTCTAAAAGGACATGGTACATGAAGAAGAAAAAAACTTTCCCATCTTTACACTCCTACAAGCACGAACCACACTCTCACCTATACACCACAACCAACACTATCACCCATACACTCACTCATTACACTACAATAAACATCACCTACACAACCAACACCTAACTCATAGAAAACACATTCCACTACACAAAGTACACAACAACCACCATACACTATCCAAAATTTCAGAATTGAAGACATTCCTCCAGACATCTGTTAGCAAACTATTCCATTCTATCGACTTATCAAAGACAACAATCCAATCCCATATTTAGACTTAATAAAAGTCTTCCCAACCCAAACGACGAACTAACCACCTTCTAAACCTCAAAGATCTCACGAAAAAAGACAAATCACAGGAGATGGCACAATCTCCATAAATTCAGGTTTCAAATCTAAAGGCTCAAATAATCTGCGACCGATAAATCATCAACAAACCTTTCATTTAGTCATTGCCGGTGTTACAAAAAACTATCTCAAAATCACATCAAGGATAATCGATCCGAAAACAAATACCATTCACTAAAATAGTTTGTATAATGGCCCGCTTTACAAATCTACCCAGTTCTTTCCTTAGAGTTTTCACAAACTTCCAAGATCAAGTAATTCCGGTCCGGTTTAGCTAAAATACTGTTCGAGATGCAGCAAAAGCGACTGTATCATCAACGAATGTCCCAAAAAAGCAATTATCTGTCCATATTGCGGACAACAATACAGATATACTTCATGCCCACGATAGATGTTCCCAAATGTCCAAACTATAATGCAGGCCACCCGGCATTTTCACAACAATGCCCACACAGAAGAATCCCACCAAAAGATACAAAACAAACACAACCCGAACACACTTCCAAGCAAATCCCATCATACGACCTATCCTCGGACATAAAATCCCTAATCCACTTCACATCCATGATCCTATTTAATCTCTTCCCTAAAAAGAGGAGTGACACAATCCGCTATTCAAACCAAATTTCCAATTCACTGTATGTTTATGCCATATCAACCTCCTGCTATAACAATTCCGTAAACCAAACCTTCACTCAACTCCGCACATAAACACACAAACGAAACACAAACATTCATTCATACATACACTTATTATTTACCCACACATACACTTTACCATCCGCACAAGCTCACAAACTAACAAACATACAAACAGCAAAACAAGAAATAAACCAACAACACACAACCAAAAACTATACGAACCCACATACACCAAACACAAAACAGTGAGCACACCGTACACTCCTTAAGAGTCGCAATTCAAAATCACAAGGACAAGTGGAAATTAGTTTTCTGTGGTTTCCCAATCTGAACCGAACCGAATAAAACAAAAGGCCAACAATCTAAAAAGGACCGATTTTCAATCGAACTTGTACTTAGTAGCGGGCTTGGTCCAACCAGCACCCATAAAGGTAGGAAATCCTTCTTTGTAGCCACCACGTAACCTTGGGAGAGCCTCAACATACACAGACTGACGTTTCCCAAACACAAAAACCATCCTTGAAGGGGCGTTAAAACCTAAACAAGGTTAAAACATGAGAAATAAGAAAAAAAAAATAAACGTACGTAGGATTCTTAACTAGTCATAACAGGTGACTTAGTAATGACGTTACAGGTATTGAAAAGATCATACTAATTTTGTTTGAGTTTAAACTGATTTTGATGAATAAATTAAATAAATACTAAAATTGTAGTCTCGCATTTAATTAATAATGGATTTAAGAACAATTTATTATATTAAGTGTTCAAAACAAGACTTAATCGAACCGAAACACATAGATAACGACACATGGATTGAATACCAAAAGAAGCTTTATAATGATGAACAACAAATGATGTTAGAACCAGAAACACCAGAAATCATTACAAACGAGGAAGTCGAGATAACCGTACAAGAAGTAAAACAAACTTTAGAAAAACTGAAGAACAGAAAAGCTGCAGGTAAAGATGTAATTCCAAATGAATTATTGAAATATGGTGGAGAAGCATTAACAGAACAGCTAACAGCACTAATTAATAAAATCATCAAACATAATAAAATACCAGAAAAGCGAGATTATCCTACTATACAAAAAAGGAGATAAAAAACAACCTGAAACCTACAGAGGTATCAACTTATTAAACACCACTTTGAAGCTTTAACCAAAATATTGCAAGGCCAAATAAATCAGAGACCTTAGCAGATGAACAGCAGAGTTTTCGCACAGGAAGATCGTGCACAGATGCAGTATTCATCATAAAACAGATTACCGAGAAAGCACTAGAGTATAACAGACCAGCATTCATATGTCTAATAGACCTGAAGAAAGCGTTCGATAAAGTAAAGCTTAAGATGTAATTCACCTTCTTTACGATAGAGAAATTCCACTAAATGTTATAAAAACAATAGAGAAAATTTACCAGAACAACAATATGGAAGTCAGAATAGATGACCAGCTTACAGATCCAATAGATATGGGCAATGGAATAAGACAAGGAGACTCGCTTAGTCCAACGCTATTCAATCTAATCATGGATGAAATCATCAATACTATACTATACAATATATAAAGGAAGAGGATACAAAATGGGGAACAAAGAAATCAGAATACTCTGCTATGCAGATGATGCGGTCCTAATTGCATCCAATGAAGACGATCTACAAAGACTAACCCATAGATTCAACACAAGGGCAAAGGACTTTAATATGGTGATCTCTACACAGAAAACTAAAACAATTGTAATCAGTAAAGAACCAATTAGATGTAAACTGGAAATCGACGGTATTAGCATTGAGCAAGTAATGGAGACAAATTACCTAGGAATTACACTGTCTAGCTACGGAGATGTGGAGAAGGAAGTGAAAAATCAAGTACAAAAGGCTAATAAAATAGCAGGTTGTCTTAATAACACGATATGGCGCAATCCCCACATTAATACCGACGTGAAATCAAGAATCTACAAAGCAACAATAAGACCAATAATGACATACACTTCAGAGACAAGACCGAATACCTGCAAAACTCATCAACTACTAGAAACAGTGGAGATGCGTTTACTGAGGAGAATTACAGGAACACACTGAGGGATCGAATGAGGAGTGAAGAGATCAGAAGAAAATGCAATATACCAGAAATAAATGAGTGGACACTGAACAGAAAAAAGGAATGTAACGAACACATAAACAGAATGGAAGAGACCCGATTAGTCAGAATAGCGAGGGACAAATCACCAAAAGGTAGAAAAAGTATCGGGCGACCACGCAAAAGATGGAGTGACAACCTCCAATAGAGGCATTAATCGACATTGAACAAGCATTTTGCTTATAAAAAAGAAGAAGAAGAAGAAGTGTTCAAAACGTGCTGCATCTACTTCCTGGTTGTAATGCATTCTATTGCTAAACTTTTGTCTTACCCCTTCAAATGTGTCGAGGGAAATTTCCCTACATTTTTTAATAATTCGTGGTTTCAAAATGTCAATACCGTCGGGTACTGTAGCGTAAACCTTTGATTACAAGTACCTCCACAGAAAAAAATCTTATCATGTGAGGTACGGTGACCGAGCTAGCTATTCTATCGAACCTCGTCGTCCAGTCCATCTACCACCGTATTCCTTATCTAAACTGCCAATTCTGTGAAGAAGTGAAAAATTTGTACCAGCCAAAAACGATACTTTTAAAATTGCACCAAAATACTTATTTCACATCAAAAATACTTTTTAAAATGCGATAAATAATATTATTTTAACTACATAGCAAAAATGTGTGTGAGTATAAAATGTGGAAGTTGGAGAACATATTAGAGACCAGAGACCAATATCAAACTAATAATAATAAATTCAGATAACGAAAGCAGCACATGCAGCACCTCAGACTCTGGTTAATTTAAATGGTATATTTTTGTGTTTTGAAAAGCTTATGATGACAGTATTTTAGGTAAAATACTTTGTTATGTATATCTTAATTATTGACTATTTTTCTTCAATGAGACATTAAATTTTACTTACAGTTAAAGTGCAAGAAATTCTTACATTCTTTATTTCAAGAAGTAAATATTTTTAAAAATCATGTGATACACCTCATTAGGACCCTGTTTGGCTTACACGTGAAATTGTTTATGATTGAGAATATGTAATTTGAATGAACTGAGGTAAAGCCTTCTTCTTCTTCGTCTAGCCATTCACGTCCACATTCTGGATTACCTTCCAGAATTTCAAGAATTAACGGCTCAATTGCGTTTTCTAACATCTCTGGATACACTTCAGCAGTGAAGTTGGCATTGAGGCAAAGAGTCCTAACTGTGTGGTTTCCCAAAATATCTGTCCAAACATTTACTTTTTCTGGAAATTGAGTTTGTTTTTTACGAAGGACATAGGATTTGTGTCACTACAATACCTCACATTGTGTGAAGTAACATTTCCATCGGGGGAAAAAGTACATGCGTCACTAAAAAAAATTGATTTTATGTAATCTGGCTGTGGCTTAATTTGATTGGACATATTTTCACAGCATTCGAGTCTTCGGCCGGGGTCATCATCTGAATGTTGGTAAACAATATTTAAGTTTTATGGATGAAATTTGTTTTTAACTAACATCGGTGTACTGTCCTTTGACTGATTCCATAGAGAGACGCAACTTGGACTGTAGAAGTAGTCACTACCATTTTTGCAATTATGTAAATTTTTTTGTCATCAATAATTGTTGATTTACCGAATCGTTTGGCATCTGTTTCTTTAAATTTTCGAAGAAGCTTCCTTATATAAGTCTTCCATATAGGGTTATCGGGGTATTTCTTAATAAATAGACGTTCCGCAGCATGGAAATTGATTCTACATTAACCAATTGTTAAGACAGCTCCTACTTTGGCGGATACAGTATCTAGCATTCTGCAAATGTAAACATTTAAAAGTCTCGTTAAACAATCATTAAACTAAATATTGAGAGTATATACACGTTTTCAGAAACTTATCAAGGTAAAAACAACTACAGAATTAAAAAACGTTAGGTACACTAGTCAAACAAAAATAAACTAATAGAATATTTATTGAAATGTAATATATTTCTACCCTACAATTTGTATTACCTACTATCACTAAATATGAAAAAAGCATATAACTGTATAATGGAATTTATTTGGAAAAACAAAATCAACCTCTAAACTTTGATCTAAATTTTTAAATATTGATATATGAAACTATAATAGAAATGTGACTAGCTGAGTAGCGATAGCCTATGCTAAAAAAAACAAAAAAAAAAACAAAAAAAAAGTTTTTTGACAAATAACCAGAGGCTGACGTTATAATATTAATTAAATGCGAAACTATGAAGCTATGATTAAAAATCAGCTAAACTCCATCAAACAAAATTAGTATGACTGAATAGGTATGTGGATATCCACCTCTAGTCGGGCTAGTAACAGATATAAAAAAATGTTCCGTAGTATTACTCAAACTGGTGGGCTATTGACTGAACATATTCCAATTTTATAAATTATAACCAAACATAATTAATAATTAGCTTAAAAATTAACAATCATAAATATACTTTGCGATCATTTAAATAAGAAGAAAGAGGATAAATGGTAATGATAGCATTACTGAACATGTCAAAAAAGGGCAAAGAGGTAGACATATTTACCAGGAGCAGAAAAATGAACAGAACACAAGACAGATCGAAACCATCAAAGAATGAAACAAGGAGCCAGAATGAAATGATGGAACTAATGAGGCAATTAGCAAGCGATAATAAAAAGAAAATCCTGGAAATATAGAAAATACAATGAAAACTAAAAGAAATAAGGTAGGAGAATAGTTAATACAAGTTACAAATAAAAGAATAATCTTCTTCTTCTTTGGGTGCCGTGTCCGTATTCAGACGTTGGCCGTCATCATGCTTACAATTTCCTGAAACCTTTCTC
Organism: Diabrotica balteata; assembly: GCA_918026665.1. Lineage (NCBI taxonomy): Eukaryota > Metazoa > Arthropoda > Insecta > Coleoptera > Chrysomelidae > Diabrotica > Diabrotica balteata. The sequence continues at coordinate 57,912,691 of OU898283.1, forward strand.
TGTCGGCTGCTGCGCGAAATAATTCTTCTACTGTGAAACCACACCATTGTCTAATATTACGCAGCCAAAGAATAATAAGAGAAAATAAAAAGCTAAAGAAATAAATGGCTACTATGAAACAAAAAATAGACAAATAGAAATAACCTTGGAAGCATGTCAGAAAGGAAAGAAGAAAAATAACCTAATCATGAAAGGCTTACCAATAGACACAACAGAGCAGAGCAACTAAAATTCGACACGTAGAGAACTTCATAGACAAATAAATGGGAGTAAAATCAGAAAAAAATAGAGAACAAGAGATAAATGAGTCGATGTGTGTTATCGAATGTAAAAAATTTGAAGAAAAAATGAAAATATTGAAAGCCAAGGGTAAACTAATAAACTGCAAGCAGCAAATATATTTAGAATCTTACCCAACACTAAAAGAGATAGAAACATAAAGAAATCCTAGGACGATAGCAGCAAATGAAAAGGCTAATAGAAAAAGGACAAAAATTGGCTATGGTTTCATTATATAATTATTGAAGATATTAAATGGAAATAGAGCCAAAAAACAAACAGAATAGAAAAAGTAGCAAACAATAGAAAACCAACTAGTCAAAAAAAAAAAACTAGCTAAAAAAATACAAGGGCGGACGGAGAAACAAAACAGACACGGAACAGGGACATAAGCAGATTTAAAGATAATAACACAAACGGAAAGAAAAACAAATTGAAGTACAACTTGAGCACAAAAAAGAACAAAACAATTCTGAAAATGGCATCATGGAATGTAAGAGGTATATATGGAAAGGAAATAGAACTTGGGGAAGAAATTGGAGATAAGAACATTAAAATAGTATCTATACCAGGACAAAGAAAAAGGAGAGCAGATCAATACTACTAGAAAACGGAATGTTACTACTATACAGTGGAGTAAAAGAAACGAAGAGAGCTCAGGCAGGAGTAGCCTGCTTGATAATGAAGAACAGTATCAACAGAGTAAAAAATTTGATATATGGATATTGAGGAAACCAAAACAAACCTAATCATATATTTATGGATTAAATAGAGACGCAACAAAATTGTGATCACATTATACATAAACAGTAGAATGCGAAAAGAAACAGAAAAATGGAACAATGTCATTGTACCATATGGGGAGGAAAAAATAAACAAAAAATGGAATATTACTACTTGAATTCTATCTAGACAATAACCTGATGATTATGAACACACACTTCCAACATCAAAGGATACACAAGATCACAAGAAAAAATCAAATCAAGAGAACAATCAATTATAGACTATACTATAGTACAAAAAACGGAGAAGAACTGGATAAGAGACGTAAGAGTAAAAAGAAGTTATGAAATTGGCAGTGATCACTATCTACTAGAAACCACATTCAACAGCAAAAGAAAAAAAATAAAAAGGAAAGAGGACATAAATATAAAACAGAAACAAATAATTAAAATTTATAAACTACGGGACGAAGCAACGAAAATAAGTTACAAAGAGGGCCTAGAAAAATATATGGACAATGAACATGAAACAAAAAAAACAATAGAAGAAGAATGGAAAAAATGCGATGATAAAATCAGCTAAAGCAATATGTTCAGCCAAAAGAATCAACAACAGACGGAAACGAACATCTTGGTGGAACGAAGAAGTGAAAAAGAAATAAAAGAAAAGAAGAAATGATGGAAAAAATACATACAAGACATCACAACAAAATATGAAAATTATAAAAGACAAAGAATAAAAGTTAAAGAGATAGTTAAGAAAAGAAAAAGAAAAGTTCGGAGAAAAATGGAAGCAAACAGCACATAAAACGTAAGATTATTTTATAGAATTCTGATAAACCCAAGAAGCAGCAAAGAAACAAAACTGAAACAACTAATGAACAAGAAAGGAACAATAATAAACAACGATAAGAAAATAATAGAAACATTTCGATCTGATACGGAATACGGAAATATGGAAAACACAGAAACTATAGAAAAAAGAGAACTGGAAGAAACAATAAGTAAGATTAAGATTGGAAAAGCACCAGGAAGCGATGAAGTTAGCACTAGAAATGCTGAAATATATAAGAGTAAAAGCAAAAAAAATAAACATATATAACCTAATATGGAAGAGAAAAATAATACCCAGAGAATGGACAAATGTGATAATTATACATAGACAAGAAAGGAAACGCAAGAGACTGTAAGAACTATAGAGGTATATTACTACTGTGTGTAGGAGCAAGAGTATGCGAAACCATAATAGAAAGAAAAATTAGAACAGACATAGAACACAAATTAGAGGACGTACAAAGTGGATCCAGGAAAGGACATACCACACAAGACCATATGTATATTCACCATGCAACAAGTAATAGAAAAACCATTAAATAAAAACAAATAAATCTATCTGAGCTTTATAGACATTGAAAAGGCATGACTTAATCAAAAGGAAAATATATGGGAAAGCCTAAATAAGAAACAAGTAAGTAAAGAACAGATAGAAGCAACAAAAAGTATATACATAAAAACAACAAATACAATAAGAATGCTAAATATGAAGGGAGAACCATTTGAAACAATTCAAGGAGTTAGACAAGGGGGAAGTCTCAGGTAGATGAGATACCTAGTGAAAGAATGCAAGAAAACTTTCAAAAAATATTACATCGGTTTGAACAGAATGCAAACGATAAACGCTGAGATGTGTATATTTGTAGATGACATAGTACTAGAAGCAAGTAAATAAAACTTAAATGTAAACAAAGAGAAGACTCAGATAATGAAAATATTAAGGAGATGTGATGATAGATCAACCACAAATGGCAGCCAATAGGAAAGAATAGAGAAAGTTCATTAAGAGCTAGACGCGTCTCTCGACATCTTAAAATAGGACGGCCCAACACCGAAAGGTAACAATGGGTCCACTTATTAAATAAGTAAGAAGAATATGTATTTGCAATACCTTTTAAAATATACGTGTGTAGGGGCCTTTTGGTTAGCACTGTATAATTTAATAGAGAGACTATTTTGTTCAGATAACAAATTTTGCTAGTACCTATATAGTAAAATAATCTTCAAGAAGATACATCATTCATCCAGTATCTTTCATGAGGAAGTCATTTGTTATCCTTTCTATTTTTTTTTCTTGCATTGACGAGCTGACTAGAATTATTTATCAAAAAATATATAGGATATTTTTTAAAAACGCAATACGTAGTATGTGTTGCCTATACACTGGGTTCGATATTTCTGTAAATTTTACATTCAAAATTATACATATTGAAGATAATTATATAGGTAAATTATATTCTGTTTATACACTTGTAGACAAACACAGACTAAATTTCGATAAAATTGCCTACATTTATTTTTAATTTAACCTCATCAATGATTTGTTTGGCTTAGAAGGTGTAGTACAAGAGTTAAAGTATGGATTGGGAAAAAATATTTTCGAGAAAGTTTATTTTAAGAAAATCATGTACTAAAACATTAGCACAAATCCTCAGGGGAGGGCCACAGATATAAAGTTAATAATTATTGAATTTCAGTGTACCTATCTCAAAATAGATTTAAAATATATATCTGATAACTTATTTTAATTTTTTATTTAAAACCTTTTTTGGTTTCAAAAAATGTGCATCAAAACCCTAAATATTAATGAGATATTTATGTTTCTTACATGTTGAAGAGTGTTTCTATCGATACATCAGTTGAACGACGATGTTTTAATTCTGAAAACCCTAGAAGCCCATTGACTAATTTTCCGCTAGAGAACTGTTCCAATACATCAATTAGATGATACTGCTTGAAACCCGGAATCTATTACCCACATAATTTAAATTTATTCTTCTTGAACGAGAGCAAAAAGAGATATAACAGTTTCTGCGGTTTGAGACATCTTGAAATTAGTAATAATTGACACAAGTAATATAACAATAAACACTATATAAAAAACGGCGCATAGCTCTTGGAGAATGCCGACAGAAATGAATATTTTTTATAGCGCGTTATTACTATATGTGGGTTAATGAAATTTTATTCCTGCTGATTACTGAATTGTTAATATTTTTTTTCTAATAACACCACACATTTGTTCTTTAAAATTTAAAAAAATCTTATTTTTTTTTTAATTTTAATTAATGATTTTAGTAATTTTATAATTATATATCAATATAATGGAATAAGGAAGATGGTAAATTAATGTTTTATTAGATTTTTTTAGAGGAGATTTTTTAAAAATATCTGGAATCTGTTCAATTTAAAAAACATTGATCAAAACCAAGTATTATTCTACTAAACCGTTTTCTCCAATTTAAAAAAAATGATAAAGCAAATTCAAAAATTCCGCTTATAACCTTTAATGGTTGATGCGGAAATCCTAAATAAAAAAAAAAAAATTCAAAAATTTGCATATTTTCATCATAAATAATTTTTCTCGCCTGTGAGTGTACATATATTTTTCATCTTCAGTTTGTGTTCAATCATTTCTAAAACTTATTTTTTCAGCAATCATTTCACGAAAGTTTAATTTTGCAGACGAATCAGAACGCAGAATCAGGCGTAAAGAAAAAATCTAAAAATCCTGCTAACAATGGCCCAGGACAATTGTCAGAAGCGGTGGTGGTAGAATTGCCGAAAAATTACGTTTTTATAGCTAACCCAGTGGTGGTAAGAGTAACCAACGCCAGCAAGCCTTTACTGTCTGTTGCAATTATGATGTTCAACGGTGATTTTGCTTTGCGCTGTTAGCTATTAGTAATCAGTTAATGGTTTAAATACAAATAAAAACGTTTTATTAATAATATATCATTTATTTTTGCATTACAAGCAATAAAATTATATAACTATGTTTAAATATTATCTTTAATAGTTATAAATAATGAAACGAACTTACAAGCTCGTCTTCCTTAATATAGCTCAATTGATTAAAGATCTGTATGATATGTTTATACTTACAAATATCGGAGAACTTGGATTAAAATAACAATAACCAAAATAAAGATAATAAAAGTTCGAATTGAAATTTTCAGGCACCTCTTTTTATTATTTGTAAAAATCATAAAAAGTATAAAATATATTTCACATTGTTCTACGAAATGAAAGCTTGGACACTGAATAAAGGACATTTAAAGAATATTGAATTGTTCGACATGTGGTGTAAAAGATGAATGTTAAACATATAACTTGTGATGTCTAAGTACCGAAATATATTTATTGTTAGATAAAGTAAGAGACTGGGGATAAACGAAATCTTTTGTGTTCCCTTATTTTTCTTAACTTCTTCATACACAACATATTCTATATATGAATAACTATAAATTGACTAATACTAATGCGGACAAACATCTAATATCAAGTAATATTAAAAAGTAGTAGGAATATAATAAATGAGCTTATGCTTCGAAATTTCACAGTTTTTTGTATATAATCAATAACTGATTGATATATTGTGAAATTAACGTAGAACATCCTATAATATATGCCAAAGCTTTAAAATCATCGCTAGAAGTTAATAATATTTGCATTACTAACAGTATAATAAATCATTGTGCCCGAAAAATGTATTATACTTGTAAATACAGCTAATATTTATTAATATTATTAATATTTTTAATACAAAGTTTTATTCAAATAGTGTCAGTACATTGATATATACTTATTTACATGGACAATACCTATTCATAAAGTTATTGTACAGTAAGCGAATTAGCTGCAGTAAAACCGGTGTATATCTGACGGCTTCCAGGGAAAATAGAGTTCCTAAAATTAACGTTCGACTTTGCTATATGTACATTTGTAATTTCTCATAATGTGGTCCAAATACTTAATTTTCTTTATTTGAATAAATTGATTTTTTTTTATTTTATTCCATTAGTTAAAAAACTTCAATATTCGTTCTATGACTGACTCATGATATTCGGAGCATTATTCGATAAAATCAACATTAAAATGCTTTCACTGTGTTTTCTAACGTTTCTGTCACCACCCCTACCCCAAAACCGCAGAAAACTATAGCCCTATTTACAGGTACACGTACGTACCACTGTAAAAAACAAATTTGAGGTTGTACTTCTTTATCTAGTCTACGACGGCTTCAGTATTTTGCAATACATAAATTTTAATTTCTCGATATACACATTTATTTCTTTGGGTGGTTCTAAGTTTCATTTAGATTGTATTTCAGGTATTTTGCATATATTTTGTGACCCGTTCTAATTCAGTTCCGTTTATGTTTATTCTAAATCTCCTACCTAAGTTCTTGCTGATAAGTATAGTATATGGTCCAATACGTTGTTTAAATTTATGTGACTGTTAGAGTGATCGACAAGGAATCCTAGATCCTATCTTGAAACCAATGCTTTAGAGTACTCATTACATTGACAATGCATCCTAATTTTTTCTGAACATTCCTCACGAGGTGAGAGCGTTTTAATAAGCATGTTACATATTATGTACAAAACATTAATATTGTTCTTAATATAATTTACTATTTTGACTGGGAATTAACCACAATGTTCTGTAAAACTTTCTGTGCTTTCACCAAACTGAATCCATCGTCTGTCCCATTTAAATTTAATATGTTGTTTGATATAGGCAAGTAGGTCACATGTGTGGAATTCTTCAATCACCATATGTGGGTGCTGTAATGGATTTTTAGCTATAGAATCAGCAATAGTATTGCCAAAAATATCTCCTTGTGTGTCCCTTGACCCATACAAATTTAGCACCATATGGATCTGATATTTTTAGTAACTGTTGAAAAATTTCTAATATGAATATATTGCTATTGATTGTGAATTTAAAGTTTTGTAAGCAGTGTAGTACTGACAGTGAATCAGTGCATATAATAATTTTGTTCCACTGGTTTTCACAGCACAATTTAAGGACTTTGTAAATAGCACATTCTTCAGCAGAAAAGATGCTGGATTGATTATTTAAAATAAATAATTTTTTAATCTTCATTTTTGGTACAAAAAGCATTGGTTGTGCATGTTGGTGATTTTGACCCGTCTGTACAGATCACAATATGGTCTAAATAGCTACTTCAGTTGAAACATGGTTGTTCAAATAATTTTTAAGTTTTAATTGTCGTCTGTACAAGTAGTAATACTACATTTTTTTATTACTGCTACGTAAGCGGTTGATTGTCTTCAAATGCATGCTTTAGAGTTTGAAGAAGGAAAATGCTTCCAAAATTGGGGCAAATTACTACAGTAGAGTATTTTTAAAAATATTGCAAAAATCTTTTTTTTAGTTGTATCCCCTTAATCATAAATATTTCTTAGAATGTCAACATTATATATATTACACCTAGCCAAAAGTCGCTTCCCCTTGTATCTTTTGAATGGTTATATTTATAATAGTGAAATTTGGAGGAACAAATAAATGGATGTAGGCTTCTCAACTTGTCATAACAGGTAACGTAATAGTGAAATATGATGTTACCGAGCCACAGTGACCGATAATTTTACATAGGACCTTAGGATCCGTTCTCATTATGACGGACCGTCTGTTTGGACAGAAGACGGCAGCCGGGCGTGAGTATTCTCACTTATGACTTGTTTACACGGGTAGAGTTGTGAGGAGAGTAGAGTAGCGAGTAGAGTCGACCCTACTCCCTACTCTACCAAAAATGGCTTGATACCGTTCACACGAGGAGAGTTACAAGTATAGTACTGATTCTAGTATAGTGTGGAGTGGGTGTTTGTTAAGTGCAAAATTAATTTAAGAAAAAGAAAATTGTTTCAAAATTGTATAGCTACAGTTGCAAATGCATTTGTAACTGAAGTCACTGAAGCTATCGATGATGAGGTAAACAAACAAAGAAAGAAGTGGATGAGAGAGTGGCTTAAAAGAAGGAATACACACGGCGTCTCAGTTCTTCTGCTAAGAGAACTAGCCTTAGAGGATGAGTTGGAATATAAGATGTTTAGGATGACCCCAGGAAAATTCGAAGAACTTCTGAATATGGTGCATGAAAAAATCGAACGACAAGACACGTTTATGAGGGATGCAATAAAACCAAGAGTAAAGTTTGAGATTACATTTAATTTTTTTGCTACAGGGAACAGCTATCGAAGCTTTCTCATTTTTTAGGGTTTTAAGACCTGCAATTTCAATGTTGCTCCCCGAGGTGTGTGATGGCATCTCGGAAGTATTGTAGGAGTCAATAAAGATAAGTTTCAATAACAGGGTGAATAAACAGATACATGCATTACAAAAATAGTTTTAATTGAAAATTCGTAAAATAACAAAACAGTACTTTAGATAAATGTTGAAAGAGGTACACCACAGAAACTTTGGTGAAACAAGTCCCGTTCAAATATTAAACCTGTGGTACCCACAGGTACCATCTGTCATTTACATAGCACATGTCAGAATATCTGAATTTTCAGGATTCATAGCTACATCTCGTAGATGGATACTGTTACCATATGGATACTGTTGCTGTTGCGTAACTCTCCATGATGAAAATGCCATTTGCTGAGCACTCCTACTCGTAGGACTTCCAAGTGGAGAATTGGTGTAAAATGAATGGTGGGAGTTACATCCTAATAAAACTAAGTATTTAAGGGTGCTGTGAGACATGTGCACTGGTAAACTTGATGGTGTGTTGAATTGGAGTACTGAACAGTTTGCTGAGGATAAAACTCTTAGTTTGTGTTTCATCAGAATTCTCTGAATCTCATGTTGGGCCACCACAGCTTGTTCCGGTGGTAAATTATTCAAGCTCGCTGAAACAAAATTTCCAAATACTTTGGTCTCATTGCTGTCCATCCGGTCGTCATGGATATTTTGAATTACCTGTTGAAGATCCTTCACTGTTTGTGTTAGATTGTCAAGTCTCTTCGTTTTGCCTGCAGGATGTCGTTTAAATGTTTCCGATGCCGATTTCTTACGAGATGGTGTTTGTTGGCAGCTCGATGTTTGTGGTAGAGTTATATTTTCCACTGATTCATCTGGATCATCAATAGTCCCTTCCTCTTTCTGTGATTTTGTGTTGAGTGGATCCTGCGACTCTGTATTGTGTGAAATGGTTGTTTCTTAAAACATACAAAAAATAAAACAAAAACTAAATTAGTAAATGTTAAGAGGGAATTTTAAGTTTTGATTTCAGTTTCCTTCCAGAGTCGAATGGAACCCTGTGGCTGAGGGTTTTAGGAAGCATTGGAAGTTTCCAAATTGCTGCGGGGCTATAGAAGGCAAACACGTTTTTCAAAGGTGTATTTCAAAAGTTTTTCAAAGGTTTTTCGAAGGTGTATTTCAAAATTGCGCTATATATGAAGCATTATAGAACAGTAATCTACCAGATGGTATATTCCTTGTTGGGGAGGAAGCATTTCCGCTTAAAATGTACCTAATTAGGCCGTAGAGTGGGTACCGAAGGCGTTTGACCGTAAGTGAACAAGTTTTCAATTACCGCTTGAGCAGGGCAAGAAGAATTTTAGAGAATGCATTTAGAATATTACTTAGTCGTTGCCGGATTTTCGAAAGACACTCAGCCGTACAGCTAACAACAGTAAATAAAGTAGTTAACGCAGCCTGTAGCCTTCACTGGCTGAGAGAAACATCCCCAGAATCATATTTTGTCAATGACTGTGTCGATAAGGAAATTGCTGACAACGGATCTGTCATTCCAGGGAAATGGCGAAACGAAATCAGTAAACTAAGAAATCTTGAACCATATGGTGGCTCCCAGTCAACAGCCATGGCTAAGAAAAAGAGAGATCGCTTAATGACCTATTTTAACAATGAAGGAGCTGTTCCATGGCAATATAAGAATGTGTTTTGCCTTGAGATATTACTTTGTATTGTGTATGACATTTATTAACTAGAACAACCTTATGAAGAATTGTAGAACTTTTGTAATTTGTAGTAAGCCCGTTTCCACTTGCCGTAAGTTGGAAAAAACAATCGTTCAATTTTATCTTGATAAGAATACATGTTTTATTTCTTATTGTATTTTTCATTAACAAGTAATGAAAACCTGTAACTAACCCGTGACACTTCAGTTTTCTTGTTTCCTTTTGCACTTTTCATGATTGCGTCCATATGTTCAATCACAAATTAACCCCTTAATTTGTAATCTCACATTATTCTTAACTTCTTAATCTTTTATAGTTTCACCTTGTATAAGTGACATTGTAAAACCATATCGTATAATATTTTAATAATTAGTTCATTTACTACTTACTAAATAAATTGCCGAATAATATATTTTCTAATTGAACTTCCTAAGTGTCGCGATTAAGGCGTACATTAAATTGTATTATAAGCAAAGTTTGTTCGTATGGTATGATAGAAAGCAATGACCTATGTGCTTAAATATGAATAATTTATGAGATTATAAATTGGGGATTTGAGCTCATATGAACACAGTCAATCATAAGTAGTTACCTAACGAACATCATATTGTGTAATTACCAGTAGCTGTCAATAAATCAACGCTTTACTCCGCAACTTCAGCCTTTTTGTTATACCTACCATCATCGATCGATGAGAACCGCACAAAAGGGCATTTACAAACCGATTCGAACCTTAAAACTACGTTCGAAACTGTCCACCATAGGAGTGAACCATTTCACGTTCGGAACGTATACATCGGCTGAGCCTGAACCCGATTTTTTTTATTTTTGTATTTTTAAACACTCTTGATTATAAGTGCACCTTATATTCTTAATTTTTTGCTTAAGTCCGTTTACTACAAAGCCCTCTTTTGCCATTCTTTCGACGATTTCATCCTCCGTAGCTTACCTCATACTTTTATTTCTGTAGTGTGCACGTGGTGTGCACTACCTAAATTTCATAAACACTGGTATTCGCCATACTTCTCTACAAGTTTTAAAGGTTCATCTTCGGTTCATTTCACCAATTACACAAAACACAACTCCAGCCGGAATGACAGCATCCCTATGCACTCTCCTGTCTACTCTACTCTAACAGAATTAACCGCGTTCCATGGGTAGAATGCGCAGGTGGTCTTAGTAGAGTAGAGTTACTTTGCCACATGTTGCTATTAGTCACTCTACTCTACTACTTACTATGCACTCTACTTGCTAATTTACTATTCTGAGCGTTTTTACGGGTAGAGTTACTCTACCAAGTACTTGCATCATTACTCTACCTGTGTAAACGGGTCTTTACGACGGGCCGGTCAGCTCCGATCAGTAGTTCAATATTCGTACACGGTATACTAAGGACGACGACGATATTCCACTGGTGTGGTGGTATTTAAGACAAAAAAGAAGAAGACGACGTAAAAGAAAACATGGGTGCATCCTATTCTACGATAAAGATTTTTAGCGGGAACATTTAAAACATTAATGGGTGAATTAAGAAATGATGAAACAAAGTTTTTTAACTACTTCCGAATGCCTATTTCTACTTTTAATGATCTCTTTGGACGAATTGCAATGTACATATTAGTGAGCAGGTCACACGATTCAGAGAGTGCATTTGTCCACAACAAAGACTGTCCATATGTTTAAGGTAAAATTTTTTGTTTAATTCTAAAACTAATTATTTACATTGCTTTGTTTACATTGTTTTAAATTTACAAAATAAATTTTACTAAGCCTAGACCTGTACATGAAAATACATATGATGAATTACCGTTTGTACTTATTGGCGACGAAGGCTTTGGTTTGACATCAAATTTTTTAAAATCTTATGGAGGTACACATTTAGATCATAAGAAAAAAATTTTGACTATCGATTGAGCCGCGCTAGAAGATATATTGAGTGTGCCTTTAGTATTCTAGTCAACAAATGGAGAATACTGCATCGGCCGATAGATCTTCAAATATAAACGGCGATCGACATTATAAAAGCTTGTACACTTTTACATAACTTTGTTAGATATAAAGACGGCAGTAATTTAGAGCATAGCCAAAACCCAATTTCTACGGAAAAAAATTAAATAACACATCCCAATATACAAAGTAGAGGTGGTCCTAATGCGAATGTGATTCGAACAGCATTTGTCGATTACTTCGTGTCTGATATTGGTTCAATACCTTGGCAGGAAGCTGCTGTATGAATATGTTTTTACCTAGATACGATTTATATACTTACACGGTGTTCTAACAAAAATTGGTACATCTCTAGAACTTGGCAAAATAAAAGTTTTGACAGAAATCCAAATACAGGAATAATGTCAAGAAGAAAGTGCTTTCATCATATACCTACCTACTTAGTAAATTAAAAATAGTAAATAAAAAATTTAAACAAACTCTCCAAATTCTTTTCTTTTTTTTTCTTCAAGTTGTACAAACTCAGGATTTAATATTGTACATATTTCGCGCCATGCTGCTAATCTTAAGTTTTTATCTTTATATCCTTCTGACTGAAGGGAAGTCTGATCGGCAGCCCGTTCACATTACATCCGATCCGGGCGTTTAGACGGCTCTTCGCACTGGCAAAACGCCTGTCTAAAAACTCGGTTCCGTCCTTTTTCTCGGAACCGTCTTAATGTGAACAGTGTCATATAAATTGTATTGTTACTGGCATATCCGTCTCTTCAATCGAGAAAACAGACGGTCCGTCATAGTGAGAACGGGCTCTTATGGCAAGTGATATCTCATTGGAAATGCATTCAATTCTATTTAATCATACTAATCTTTTGGGTTTAAGCTAATTTTAATGAATAAATTAAATAAATACTAAAATTATAGTTTCGTATTTAATTCTGGTTTAACGAGACGTTTAAATGTTTACATAGGCAGCATGGTACGTACAGTACCTAACAAAGTAACAGCTGTCTTAATAATTGGTGAATGTAGAAACAATTTGCATGCAGTGGAACATCTTTTAATTGAGAAGTACCAAACGATCTGGTCGACCGACAATAATTAGTGATGATAAAAAAATTGACATAATTGCAGAAATTGTAGTAAACCCTACTTCTACGGCTCAAGTTGCGTGTATCTGTGAAATCAGTCAAACGTTGGCTAAAAACAAATTTGATCAATACAAATTTAAAAGTTGTGCACCCACTTTCAGATGATGACCCCGACCAAAGACTAGAATTCTGTGAAAATATCTCCAATCAAATTAAGCAACAGCCAGATTACGTAAAAACAATTTGTTTTAGTACAGTTCACCAAATATAGCTGAAAGTGTGAAATTCCCATTACCTGCGCTAACAATGATGTGAGAACGCACATACAAACGGTCTGGATCATCAGTGCGGGTGCGAGGTCCGTCGTTTGATGAATGCGCATCATGATCGTCACGCGTTTTTACATTTTCGGCTATATTTGGCGAACCATAATTAAAGTACTATTTCCCTCAATGGAAATGTTAACACACACAATGTTAGGTATTGGAATGACACAAATCCTTACGTCTTTCGTGAAAAACATACACAATATCCAAAAAAAGTAAATGTTTGGCCAGGTATTTTGGGAAACCACATAGTTGGGCCTGTTTTTCTCAATGCTAACTTAACCGATGAAATGTATATGAAGAAGTTAAAAACGCAATTGAGCCATTAATTCTTTAAATTCTCGAAGATAATCCAGATGAATTAGACAACATCAAAATAACTTTTTAACAAGATGGTGCTCCTACACACTGTTATGGTGCAGTAAGACGTTACCTAAATAAGGAATATCGTGGTAGATGGATTGGATGACGAGGTTTCGACGTGGGGTACTTGAAATTTAAGGTTGATATGTCAGAAACAGTGACATATACAAAGATATAGGACTTTGTACTATTCGCCAGACCGTCACTAAATATGCGAGGAACCACTAAGATAGGATTTACAAACGATAATGATGAGACCCTCCACTCATTGACACGAGTTAAATTAAATGATTTAAGTGAAAAAGTAGTAAAATGAGTTACGAAAGTCAGAGCATAGTGCGGTAGCATACAAGATAAAAAAAAATGTACGAGGACTAATTGTTCTATTTTGAGATGATTGTAATACTAATCCAACAGAATTCATTGGATTCAAAATGTTAACGTTTCTGATGGGTTCGTAATTATGGGTTTTATTATCGTTTAAATACCTTTTTTTAGTATGAACTAACTGAAAGCCCTCTATTTTAAACCGGTTGTACCAAAGCCAATTGACTTACTGTTAATCTTCTATTCCTTCATGATACCCATTCCAGGATTATGGAATCCTGGACCAGCTTATATAGTGGATGATTTTTACTTAGTTGTTTCCAAATAGTACTTGCTACCTGCGATATAATAATTCGTAGTCGTGCGAGATATGGTTGACTATTTTACGTTATCTGCTGTAGTCTACAGCTCAAATCTTTATGAAATAGTCCCATTGTATGCAGGTATCCCTTAACTGGCGCATACCTAGAAAGGAAGCCTGTAATTACTCTGAGCTGATTTCTGCTTTTTTTCCGCAGCACTTCAGCCCTATTAGCACATATTAGTCCATCAAATATATATTTTGTCATATGTTTAACCGGGCATTGACATAATATTACATTTGTGGAAATACAAGAGAGGAAGAGGAATACTTTCGATGACTTTAATTGGCGATCTTAATTAGTATCTGATTATGCATATATTAAATAGAAAGAAATAGACCGGATCAAAGAACTACGAGCAGTTCGTAGTTCTCTGGCAGGACATAGGGAGAAATGTGTGCAAAAATGTACAATAGATAAAAAGACCAATCAAAATATTTACTAATAATATTTAAAAATCGTTGTAAGGTCTGTTTTCCTGTTTCGTTACTTTATTGTCTAGTTTATTTAAATTAGCAGAGGGATAAACATTAGAATTTCTGAAACTTTGACTGCTCTAAAGGATCTGTATTTTCAATGTTTACAAATATGGCTTAATGTGTGTCAGCTACGGGTTCCGGTCAGTGTCGTTCTATATTTATTTTTTCAGGACTATTAATAAATTAATATTATAATTTTATAATTATAAAATTAATTTTTTATTGGTTTTTTGTAATTGTCGGTGATGCTAATTAATTGACATTGTTTAAAAAATATCAAAACACAAAACACTTTGATTATAAATATCAATTTCATTTTTAAAAAAGATAGGAACATAACGAGTATGACACAATCAAATAACATATCAAGGTAAATGAAGAAGGAAGGCATAAAATGTATGTAATGTATTATTGGATAAAAAAGACGTTAGATATTAAGATTACAATTTTTACTCTACTACTTTGTCTTCGTATTTATATCTATATCTTTACTTCGTTTATATAAAGTTTGTATATTTTTATTCTTTTATGTACATTTACGTGCTCGGCAACTATGGCCACTCGCACGGGGGCGATTTTAAACAACAATATAAGAGGTATAGTAGCATTAATAAGTCATGTCATTTTTAGAGTTTATGATACAATATTCTACTAAAAAACTAAAGAACTCTGTTTATCTGGTTGGGATCACTGAGAATGTAGCCTAGGTGCGGTTTGAGATTTAGCTGTCGTCTTACTACACTATATTAATGACACTATATAAGAATGTTTTTCACTGGTGGTTGGCACTTGCATGTTTGACATATAGGCCAGACATCTGATGTTATCAAGCAGCTATGTGTTAGTTTGAAGGAGCCTAGATTGATTCTTCATATAAGTGTAAGGTTTTGTCTAGATAGTCCCGTGGGACATAATGGAACTTATATAGTGAGGGCTGGATCGCACGAAAGGATTTATTTAAGGAGCTTTAAGGATAAACATTAATTTAATCTTTGTGTTAAAGTGCAATTTCATATCGAATATTGGATTGGATTAGATATCATCATATCTATTTCTATTGTTTTAGAGCAATTAAGAAAAATTTTTATAGAAAAAATATTATATTTGATTTTTAAATTTTTTATACAAGAATGAATTTTTTATAATCTTTACATATCTTTTATTGTATTCTATATAATATTTATTGCCAATTTTATCATTTTCTTTTTGTTTTATTGAATAAATACCTGATTGATTTTCTGAATCCTTTTAAGATTTTAATCCAAGATTAGTTTTCTACTTTCTTTTCAACCTTAATCTTACTGCTTTGATGTAATATTTTATTGACTTATCACGATATTCGATGAATCATGAAAAATAAACAATATTAGGTCAATCCGCTAAAGGTTCTAGCACTTTTTGATTTTTTATGTCTCAATGGACGGACAGAGAACAAAGTTCCTGATTGGGTTTCCGAGAAATCTTAGAAGTCTTCCAGTGTCGTACAGTGAGTGAATACTTTTTAATGGTTATTAAAATAGGAATATAACTATATAACTTACAAAATGGATTTTATTTTAATACATCTATATTATTCAAGACTGGAAAAATGAACATCTGTAGACATGTTTACTTCTTTGAAACGGATTGTTATCTCAAATCTAATGAACACCCTCTGAGGTCTATTATGATCTCTGTTAGGCGTTAAATGTATGTTTTAAAAAATATCTATATATTCCTAGGTTGGCAAAGGTTATTTCCAACAAAGCAAAGACCACATATTGAAACAAGACACACTAGAGAGTCAAAACTCTGAGGTACTGCCAAGTAAGCAAGCTCCCTCAAGGTATCGTTCTGAAGCATTCCTTACTTATACTGTTTATTAAGGAAATTTCAGTTTATATATGAATCCATCATATACTCTAAGTTTTAGATACAAGAAGTACATCTCACACCTTGTAGTTTTACTTTTAGTATTTAGAGTACATATTATATATAATATATATATATATATATATATATATATATATATATATATATATATATATTAAATGGCCAACTATATGGCCTAGGAGACAAATTCGTTAACTTCCGTTAATATATAAAGCGATAGCGGCTTTCGCTAAAAGATTTAAATTCTTTACATATATATACAAACAACAAAGTTTATTGGGGCTGCAGTCAGAAGTTTGGCCGGGATGTTACAGAAACACTCTTTTGACTTTTGGTCTAGCTTTCGGAATTGTTTAATTCCTTTATCAAGACACTGTAATTAGAAAAATGTGTAAATATTTACAATATATCACACAATGTCAGTGTACTTACTAGTCGTTGAGATTATTTGTAAGAAGCTATGACACTCAACATTAATAACAAACATATAAACTATAACTTATACAATAATGGATACAATACATTTTAAAATTTAGTTAAAAATAATAAAAGTTCTAAAAATTCATTTTCTACATTTTCTTGGTGTGTTTTAACTTACCCATAGAGAATAAAAAAAAACAAAAATAAAAAATAGTATGATTAAAATATGATTAAAATTTTAATCATACTATTTTTATTTTTGTTTTTTTTTTATTCTCTATGGGTAAGTTAAAACACACCAAGAAGATGAAGAAAACGAATTTTTAGAACTTTTGTTATTTTTAACTAAATTTTAAAATGTATTGATAATAATAATTATAATTTAAAATGTATCTATCTATCTATCTATCTATCTATCTATCTATCTATCTATCTATCTATCTATCTATCTATCTATCTATCTATCTATCTATCTATCTATCTATCTATCTATCTATCTATCTATCTATCTATCTATCTATCTATCTATCTATCTATCTATCTATCTATCTATCTATCTATCTATCTATCTATCTATCTATCTATCTATCTATCTATCTATCTATCTATCTATCTATCTATCTATCTATCTATCTATCTATCTATCTATCTATCTATCTATCTATCTATCTATCTATCTATCTATCTATCTATCTATCTATCTATCTATCTATCTATCTATCTATATCTATCTATCTATCTATCTATCTATCTATCTATCTATCTATCTATCTATCTATCTATCTATCTATCTATCTATCTATCTATTCTATCTATCTATCTATCTATCTATCTATCTATCTATCTATCTATCTATCTATCTATCTATCTATCTATCTATCTATCTATCTATCTATCTATCTATCTATCTATCTATCTATCTATCTATCTATCTATCTATCTATCTATCTATCTATCTATCTATCTATCTATCTATCTATCTATCTATCTATCTATCTATCTATCTATCTATCTATCTATCTATCTATCTATCTATCTATCTATCTATCTATCTATCTATCTATCTATCTATCTATCTATCTATCTATCTATCTATCTATCTATCTATCTATCTATCTATCTATCTATCTATCTATCTATCTATCTATCTATCTATCTATCTATCTATCTATCTATCTATCTATCTATCTATCTATCTATCTATCTATCTATCTATCTATCTATCTATCTATCTATCTATCTATCTATCTATCTATCTATCTATCTATCTATCTATCTATCTATCTATCTATCTATCTATCTATCTATCTATCTATCTATCTATCTATCTATCTATCTATCTATCTATCTATCTATCTATCTATCTATCTATCTATCTATCTATCTATCTATCTATCTATCTATCTATCTATCTATCTATCTATCTATCTATCTATCTATCTATCTATCTATCTATCTATCTATCTATCTATCTATCTATCTATCTATCTATCTATCTATCTATCTATCTATCTATCTATCTATCTATCTATCTATCTATCTATCTATCTATCTATCTATCTATCTATCTATCTATCTATCTATCTATCTATCTATCTATCTATCTATCTATCTATCTATCTATCTATCTATCTATCTATCTATCTATCTATCTATCTATCTATCTATCTATCTATCTATCTATCTATCTATCTATCTATCTATCTATCTATCTATCTATCTATCTATCTATCTATCTATCTATTATCTATCTATCTATCTATCTATCTATCTATCTATCTATCTATCTATCTATCTATCTATCTATCTATCTATCTATCTATCTATCTATCTATCTATCTATCTATCTATCTATCTATCTATCTATCTATCTATCTATCTATCTATCTATCTATCTATCTATCTATCTATCTATCTATCTATCTATCTATCTATCTATCTATCTATCTATCTATCTATCTATCTATCTATCTATCTATCTATCTATCTATCTATCTATCTATCTATCTATCTATCTATCTATCTATCTATCTATCTATCTATCTATCTATCTATCTATCTATCTATCTATCTATCTATCTATCTATCTATCTATCTATCTATCTATCTATCTATCTATCTATCTATCTATCTATCTATCTATCTATCTATCTATCTATCTATCTATCTATCTATCTATCTATCTATCTATCTATCTATCTATCTATCTATCTATCTATCTATCTATCTATCTATCTATCTATCTATCTATCTATCTATCTATCTATCTATCTATCTATCTATCTATCTATCTATCTATCTATCTATCTATCTATCTATCTATCTATCTATCTATCTATCTATCTATCTATCTATCTATCTATCTATCTATCTATCTATCTATCTATCTATCTATCTTCTATCTATCTATCTATCTATCTATCTATCTATCTATCTATCTATCTATCTATCTATCTATCTATCTATCTATCTATCTATCTATCTATCTATCTATCTATCTATCTATCTATCTATCTATCTATCTATCTATCTATCTATCTATCTATCTATCTATCTATCTATCTATCTATCTATCTATCTATCTATCTATCTATCTATCTATCTATCTATCTATCTATCTATCTATCTATCTATCTATCTATCTATCTATCTATCTATCTATCTATCTATCTATCTATCTATCTATCTATCTATCTATCTATCTATCTATCTATCTATCTATCTATCTATCTATCTATCTATCTATCTATCTATCTATCTATCTATCTATCTATCTATCTATCTATCTATCTATCTATCTATCTATCTATCTATCTATCTATCTATCTATCTATCTATCTATCTATCTATCTATCTATCTATCTATCTATCTATCTATCTATCTATCTATCTATCTATCTATCTATCTATCTATCTATCTATCTATCTATCTATCTATCTATCTATCTATCTATCTATCTATCTATCTATCTATCTATCTATCTATCTATCTATCTATCTATCTATCTATCTATCTATCTATCTATCTATCTATCTATCTATCTATCTATCTATCTATCTATCTATCTATCTATCTATCTATCTATCTATCTATCTATCTATCTATCTATCTATCTATCTATCTATCTATCTATCTATCTATCTATCTATCTATCTATCTATCTATCTATCTATCTATCTATCTATCTATCTATCTATCTATCTATCTATCTATCTATCTATCTATCTATCTATCTATCTATCTATCTATCTATCTATCTATCTATCTATCTATCTATCTATCTATCTATCTATCTATCTATCTATCTATCTATCTATCTATCTATCTATCTATCTATCTATCTATCTATCTATCTATTATCTATCTATCTATCTATCTATCTATCTATCTATCTATCTATCTATCTATCTATCTATCTATCTATCTATCTATCTATCTATCTATCTATCTATCTATCTATCTATCTATCTATCTATCTATCTATCTATCTATCTATCTATCTATCTATCTATCTATCTAT
The DNA here is from genome assembly GCA_918026665.1 of Diabrotica balteata. NCBI lineage: Eukaryota > Metazoa > Arthropoda > Insecta > Coleoptera > Chrysomelidae > Diabrotica > Diabrotica balteata. The sequence continues at coordinate 57,933,189 of OU898283.1, forward strand.
CTATCTATCTATCTATCTATCTATCTATCTATCTATCTATCTATCTATCTATCTATCTATCTATCTATCTATCTATCTATCTATCTATCTATCTATCTATCTATCTATCTATCTATCTATCTATCTATCTATCTATCTATCTATCTATCTATCTATCTATCTATCTATCTATCTATCTATCTATCTATCTATCTATCTATCTATCTATCTATCTATCTATCTATCTATCTATCTATCTATCTATCTATCTATCTATCTATCTATCTATCTATCTATCTATCTATCTATCTATCTATCTATCTATCTATCTATCTATCTATCTATCTATCTATCTATCTATCTATCTATCTATCTATCTATCTATCTATCTATCTATCTATCTATCTATCTATCTATCTATCTATCTATCTATCTATCTATCTATCTATCTATCTATCTATCTATCTATCTATCTATCTATCTATCTATCTATCTATCCATCTATCTATCTATGTATCTATCTATCTAATCTATCTATCTATCTACTAGCCCTTTTTATATCCAAGTTCGGATATATAGGTCATCTTCTCGGACTTCCGTTTTTCTCTGCACATTTAGATTTTCGTCTATCTGGACCGGCAATCTCTTTAAATCATCTACCCACCTCACATGTCTTTCTTTTGGTCGTTTTGACTCCCAGGGTATCCAGTGCAGTATTTGTTTACTCCTTCTATCGTCCTCTTACCTGTTATGCCTCACAAATTTCCACTTTATATCTGTTGCTTTTTCTATAGCATGTTTTACCTTCGTAACATTTTATATCCACTCCTTACGATTTCTGTCTTTCGAGCCGATTCCCAATATTCGCCTTTCCATTGCTCTCTGGTTATTTGTATCGCTAATTTATCCTGTCGCTAGTTTGACCTTATCATTTTCCTTGTTTGGCATCCGTATGTCATCATTGTTAGGACTCACTGGTCGAGGAATTTTGTTTTAAGTTATTCTGGATATTGTCTATATCTGGATATTTTATCATTGGTCCCAAATATATGGAGCTTGAGATCTATTCCATCTTATTATTTTGTATTTCTAGTGTGATATTCTCTGATAGTCTTCAAAAACCATGAGTCTTACTCATGGTTTTTGTTTTCTCATAAATATTTTTAAGACCTAAGACCTTTTCATTACTTTCTACCAGGAAGACATCATCGGCGTATCATACTCCACTATCGTATTCTCCATTTATTATAATTCCTTTGTCTTGCTTATTTTGTTTCTTGAATATATCCTCTAGAGCTTGGTAACAGCTTTAATGATCCTCTGATTATTCTTCTGTTCAGTGCTGTTGGCTTCGTTAGTTCATACATCTGAATTTGTGTTTTTGCCTTGTGGTATATGTTGCCAGTAAGCTCAGTATATCTGTAGTCTACCCTACTATTGTGTAGTAAGCATTTGATGCTAAATATTTGACATTTAGCAATCAAAGTCTACAAATGCTGCATTTATCGGGATGTTATATTCATTTTCTTTTTCGATTAGAATTTTCACAATTAACAAGTGGTTAGTTAGTTGTAATAGCCCAAGATCCTACTGCAGGATCACGACGTTCATAACGTAGTTAATCAAACTCATATTTTTACTTACATTTAAAATTAGGAGAATACATTCCTAATAGGTTGCCAGTCAAAAAGTGGCCGCAAATATTTTTAATTTAATTAATAGTATTTAATTTTTGACAATAATGTTATTTCGTTCATTTATTTTATAAATAAACTACGCTGGTCATGTCGTATATGCATATATTTTATATTAAATTAAAGCTATGGCATTTTTAATATGATGCTATAAGTTTGCTTGAGAAAAATGCTCGAAAATTAGGGTTCGATATATCAAAAATAAAAAAGAAAACTAGCGCGTAACGCTTTGAAGTGTCAGTTGTGTGAGGTTTTAAAGCATACGTTAATAGATATATAATAATATACATGTTTATCATCATCATCATGATCAAGTTGTATGCGTCCACTGCTGGGCATAGGTCTCCATTAGCTCTTTCCATATGCCTTGTGCGCCTTGCATCCAGTTACTGATAACACGATTCAGGTCGTCAGTCCATCTGGTTGGTGGGTGTCCTCTGCTCCGTATTGCTTCTTGTCTTGGTTTTTACTCTAAAATACGTTTTGTCCATCGGTTGTCTGATAATATGGCGACGTGTCCTGTCCAATTCTATGTTAGCGACATGATATTTTCGATGGCGTCTGTTGTCTTTTTTCTACGACGTATTTCTTCGTTTAGGGTTCGGTCTATCAGAGAAACAGAGAGTCACACAGATCTTAATCACTATCTTTTTTGTGAGCTTTAATGTTTCCGCTCCATAAGTGAGTATAGGTAACACACATTGGTCACAGATTTTCCTTTTGAGGCAGATGGGTAGATCTGGTTTAAATACATAGTTTAATTTACCAAACGCTACCCAGGCTAATCCTATGCAAGGTGGGAGTTTACATGTCTGGTTATCTCTGCCTAACCGATCACTACTCCGTCATCGCCAGGGGATTTGGTATTTTTCATTTCTAAAAGTGCCATTTTGATTTCTTATAACGCTATTGCTGGCATTAATTCTGATCCCTGGTTTGTGATTTTGGGCAGGGGTGATCTTGCCTTTCGTCGTTGCTCTCATACTTTTCACGATAAAAGAATTTCATAACCTCAATGATTTGGTTCTATCAGCAGCAATGTTTTCATCTTTGTTTTTAATTTTCTACATATTTTTGTTGTCTATGTTGTTCGTATTTCGCCAAACTTTTAAACTTTTGTTTTATTGAATTAGTTTAGTTATTTCTCTTGTATTTTTTCTCTTACGTCTTTTCGGATTGACTGGTCTATCTTTTTATTTAATTTCTTCATTGTTGTGTAGTTGGAGCAGTATTTTTATGTCAGATTTCTTCTTTTACCTATTAACTCTTTGGAAGTTTAGCTTAGTTCTTTTTTATGGGTCAGAACGGTCGGGCAGCACTCCCTTTCCGTTTCTTTTAGAGCCTTCGTTATGCCATCATTTGCTTGATCTACATTTTCTATTTCATCTTGAAAGTCTTGCATATGTTTGGTTAGTGTATCTTCATACAAGTAGTTGTTTTCTGGAGGAATTCATTCCTTTTTTTTCTTGTTTTTAGGATCATCATTATTCTTTCCAATTTGACATTTAATAGTATCTTAGCTCGGATTAATCCTTTGTCGCTTCCTATTGAAAATTTGTTGGGTACTTCGATGTCAATTAATTTATAACAGTAAAATTAATTAAATTAACTTTAATTAACACCAAAGTGATAAAAAATAAATTGAATGAAATTATAACACTAGCAGAAGAACAACAAGGTTTTAGGTCGGGAAGATCATGCACCGACGCTATATGTATAATGAGGCAAGTGCAAGAGAAATCATTAGAATACAACAAACCGGCATATTTATATTTATATGGAGCTTACATTCCTTTATTATTCATTCTTTTTTTTGTTCTTGTTTTTAGGATCATCCTTATTTTTTCCAATTTGACATTTAATAGTATCTTAGCTCGGATTAATCCTTTGTCGCTTCCTATTGAAAATTTGTTGGGTACTTCGATGTCAATTAATTTATTAAACATAACAGTAAAATTAATTAAATTAACTTTAATTAACACAAAAGTGATAACAAATAAATTGAATGAAATTATAACACTAGCAGAAGAACAACAAGGTTTTAGGTCGGGAAGATCATGCACCGACGCTATATGTATAATGAGGCAAGTGCAAGGGAAATCATTAGAATACAACAAACCGGTATATTTATATTTCGTGGAGCGTACAAAGGCATTTGACCGGGTCAAATTAAAAGACGTTATCCACTTACTGTATGCAAGAGAGATACCTCTGGGATTAATCAAAACGATCTAAAATATATACCAAATCAACACAATAAAAGTGTAAGTAGAAGAACTAACCGACCCTATTGAAGCTGGCAATGGGATAAGATAGGAAGATTCCCTGAGTCCTCTGTTGTTAAACCTGATTATGAATGAACTATTAAAAAAAAAAAATAAGAACTAAAAAATGTTACCAAATTGGGAAAAAACAACTTAAAACAATCTGCTATACAGACGACGCAATACTACTCTCTCAATGTTAAGATGATTTACAACGTATCTTCTTCTTTGGGTGCCGTGTCCGTATTCAGACGTTGGCCGTCATCATGTTTACAATTTCCTGAAACCTTTCTCTGTCGGCTGCTGCGCGAAATAATTCTTCTACTGTGGAACCACACCATTGTCTAATATTACGCAGCCATGAAAGTTTCTTTCGACCAATCCATCTCTTTCTTTCCACTTTTCCTTGTATTATAAGGCGAAGTAAATGGCATTTAGGTCCTCTAATTATATGGCCGAAGTATTCTGTTTTTCTCCTCTTTATGGTGTTTATGAGCAGACGTTCTGAATTGATCATTTGAAGAACATCTTCATTGGAAGTGTGCGAAACCCACGATATCTTTAGGATTCGTCTATAGCACCACAATTCGAATGCTTCTAACTTGTTTAGCATTGTGGTTTTTAACGTCCATGTCTCACAACCATACAATAGGATCGGCCACACATAACATTTCAGGACCCTCTTCTCCACCTAGTTTTACCCCCTCTTGTCTGTCATCCAAAGCCTTTTTAAAGATTTCTTTAGAGTACAGATTAAAAAGAGTGGGTGACAAAACACAACCCTGCCGTACTCCACGTTTTCAGCAGTCTTATATCATAGTGGTCAAGTCCTGCTGCCCGTAGGCAGTCGAAAAGTGTATTGTGTTGGACTCTGTCGAACGCCTTCTCGAAGTCGATGAAACAAACATAAACATTCTTTCGAAATTCACAACTTTTTTGTGATAGAACGCGCATACAGAATAGTGCCTCTCTAGTTCCTAGACCGTTTCTAAATCCAAATTGCTTATCACCCATCTTACTTTCGCGTAGAAGGAATACTCGGTTTTGTATAATTCGTAAGAGTATCTTCAGTGTGTGACTCATCAAATTGATTAGTCTAAAATCGCTGCATTTGGTGGGCCTGCTTTTCTTTGGTAATGTTATAAACAGTGACTCTAACCAATCATCTGGTTATTTTTCCTTCGTTGTAAATTTTGTTGAAGAAAGTGGTTAAGCAGGCAATGCTTTCCTTATCCAAAAGTTTAAGTAGTTCGGCAGGGATTTGATCTGGTCCAGGTGCTTTATTGTTTTGGCTTGCTGTATTGCCTTTTCGAATTCCGAATTCAGTATATTGGGACCTCTGTCCAACTGGTTGTCACAGGCAGTATTTGGAGCATTTTCTCTAGAAGCATCGTCAAAAAGGTCAGTGATGTATCTTTCCCATTCTTTGCACTGTTGTTCGTGATCACAAATTTTTCCGTCCGCGCTTTTAAGTATGTGAGCATTTTTCTCTTTTCTAATTCCGGCAGTATATTTAAGTTTCTTATGCAGGTTGAAGCTGTCATGCTTTTTTTGGAGGTCTTCTATTTCTTTACATAAATTCTCAAGCCAGGATTCTTTAGCTTGCTTAATTTTTCTTTTTATGCGTTTATTAATTTCACGATATTCGATAATATTTCTATTTTTGTGTTGCCGTCGAACTTCCATCAGATCTAGAATTTCTTGTGTCATCCACTCATTTTTTGCCAACATGGTAGGTGTTTTCAAAGACTCTTGTACGTTCTCTAAAATCGAGTTTTGAATGGCATACCAGCATTCGTTAATGGTTCTGTTTCGTTTGGTATATTTGATATTCTGTGTATTTTACTATTTATTTGCTGTGATATGTGTTCGCGCGTTTGAGGGTTTTTCAGGGGGTCGAGATATATCTTACAAGGCTTAGTTGGCTTTGTTAATTTCTTCAATTTAATTTGTATTTTGGAGCAGAGTAAATTGTGATTTGAGTTTATGTCAGCGCCGGGGTAAGTTTTTACGTCTTTAATATTGTTTCGAAATCGGTGGTTTATTAGGATGTAGTATATTTGATTCCGTACTATTCTGCCTTGATGTCCATCTTGAGGGGATTTCCACGTGTAAAGACGCCTTTCTGGAAGTTGAAACCAGATATTTGTAATGGCGAAGTCATTTTCTTGGCAGAATTCTATTAGCCGTTCACCTTTTTGATTTCTCTCTCCCAAGCCAAACTTTCCGGTGATGCCCTGCGTCATCTTCTGTCCAACTTTAGCGTTAAAGTCACCCATAATTATTACTGCTTCGTGTTTCTTTGTTATTTTTAGCACTTCTTCTATTTGATGGTAGAATTCTTCAATATTATGCTCATCTGCGTCAGCAGTGGGAGCATAAACTTGGATGATATTTATATTTACAGGTTTAGCATTCAGCTGTATTAACATTACTCTGTCTGATATTGGGATGAAGTTAGTGACATACTTAATAATATGCTGTTTGATAATTATTGCTACACCATTTCGATGCATATGGTCTTGATTTCCAGAAAAATAAACGGCGTAACCATTTGCACTGAAATTCCCTTTGTTTGGCCATCTTGTTTCACTCGCCCCCATGATAGTAATGTTTAATCTGTCCATTTCAGAGAGTAGATTTCTCAACTTACAACGTATACTGCATCAATATTTAATATAACCGTCAGAAAATTTAACACATTAATTTACCCAAAAAAGATAAAATGAATCGTTACAACAGCAAATTTACTAAGATGTAAATTGGAGCTGGAAGGTCAGATAATAGAACAAGTGATGGAGTGTAAATATCTAGGCATCACAATATCTAGCTACGGAAAACTCGAAACCGAAGTGAAAGATCAAGTGAATAGAGCAAACAGAGCCGCAGCCTGCCTAAATGAAAAAAATATGGAGAAATAAAAATATCTGGAAAGAAACAAAAGGCAGAATTTACAAAACAGTCATCAGACCAACAATGACATACGCGGCAGAAATAAGACCTAACACAAAGAGGACAAAAAAAAAACAGAAAAATTGATGGTAAGACACTACGGACAGAACTAGAAGTACAGATATACGACATGGATGCAAGGTGGAGAACATAAAAAACTGGGTAAGAAATACAAGAGTAGCATGGAACGATCATATAAGCCGAATGACAATAAATAGAGTAGTATAGACAGTAGGAGATGGTTCCTCAATCGAAAGACGATCAGTAGGAAAACCACTTAAAAGACGGAATGACAACTTACTGAAGGCACAATGAAAAACAGACAGAGTCATGTCTATATAAAAAAAGAAGAAGAAGACTTCGATGTATTTGACTATTTATTTTCTGTTTGTTATGATATCATCAATTTTATTCTTGACACTGCCATCTGGGCTGATCCATGTCCATTTACACTGAGACTTTCTGTCGAAAAAAGAGTTCATCATCAATAAATTTTCCTGGTGTAAAAAGTTCAGCTATCTTTGCCCTCGTACATTTCTTTTACCATATCCATACTTACCCATTGCTAGTTCTGCATCATCTTGTTTAAGTCCCATTTTCGCAATTTAAGTCGCTCATAATGAACGCTGTTTCTAGGTTCTTATAAAATTCTTAAATTTCTTCATACGAGTGGGTAGTCGTTGGAGCATATGTCGGGGTACCTTATGGTTATATCTTGCATTTAGTTTGAAGATGTGATATCCATTCCTGATGCTTATGCTGATAATTTCAACTATATTTTGTGTGTACTTTCTATGTATAATGAATCATACTCAACCATTTGAAATGTCTTCACCTCTAAAATGAAATATGTTCTGAGTTAAGAGTAATTTGGGCTTTTCCTCTTCGTCTTATTTCGCTAAGGTCGATAATGTCCCATTTTATTCTTTTCAGCTCTTTCTCTATCTAGTTCCATCATCTTCTGGTCTGATATAATAATTTTAACATTATATGAAGTAATATGCATTTGTCAATCTTTGTAGTAGCCTGATTTTTTCCGGGAATTGTTAGCACCCTCTACTCCAAACCTATTCCAACCGCTACCTTGATTGTGAGTGCTGAAGCCACCGGAGACTAATTTTGTCTTTGGGTGTTTTGTCATTAAAACGCCACGCTTAACTAGTGCGTGTTCGCGACTTGGTTTGGAAGTGGGGGAAGAAAAGGGTGGAGATGGGAATGCTTTGGGTTTGGACATGGTTTCCTCGGGGATGGGACGCTGAGGAAATCCATAAGCTCGCGTGGGCAGATGCACTATACCTAAAGTAGATCTATCTCCTGGCGGGATCGCAGTATCCACCTGCTACCCTCAATATACATATACTTGTCAAATCAGTGTCGTTGCACCCAACACTATTTTACTGCTATAATTACTATATATAATACTATTTTACTATAAATAATCACTATTTTATTACTATATTACTATTACTATTACTATTTTACTATAATTACTATTAATTAAATTAAAAATATTTGTGGCCACTTTTTGACTGGCATCCTTTTATCAATATATTCTCCTAATATATTGATAATAGGTATGTAAGTCTATGTAGAAATGTGAATTTGATGAACTACGTTATGAACGTAATGATCTTGCAGTGGGATCTTGTACTATACATCCCTTTCTGAATCCTGCATGTTCTCGTAACTGGTATCCGTTTATTATCGACTTTGTTGGCAACCTGTTGTAAGAGGTTTCTTATGGGTTTATACGTATTGACTAATATTATTGGTCGATAATTTTTTAAGTCGCTCTTGTCATTTTTTTTGTACATTAATAGCGTAATAATAGCGTTACTGTTTTATTCCACTCTTTGGGAATCCTCTTTGCTCGTAATATTTTATTTAGCAGGTTTTTTATTTAGTAACTTTATTTTTTCCTGGCGATTTGATATTTTTTATTTGTTTAATATTTCTTCTTTACTAATTGCTGGCTAGAACTAGGAGTTAACGTTCTTAATTTTATAATTTAATAACGTATTTATTTCTTCAGGTGGTTTTTCTGTACATTTGTAAAGTCCTTGATAATATTCTTTTGCGACTGTACGTATCTCATTTACACTACTTGTCATTTCCCCGTTATTGCTCTTTATATTATTTACTTCTGTTTTGACTATTGTATGTCTTATGCATTTTAAGGTTCTATTTTTGTCTATTATGGTTTCGATTTGGTCTTTCTGCTTCCAAGCATTTAAGCAGAGCCTCACTTAGAGTCCATGCTTCCACTTTCTACAGTCGTACTGAAAAGTTATAGCCTTTGGCTATTGGCTGCAAAGTACGTTCCTTATCTTTAAAAAAGCAACTCGGTATTGTTCTATTCGGCTTTTAATTTCTACGGTTGGATCCGTAGCTCTCACAGATGTATACATTTTGGTTTATATCTCTGCATCTCTGGATTAGTACTTGTTGTATACTGAGCAAGACTTTTCTCGTATCCAAGTCACATATAAATTTGAATTGAGTATTGCTAATTCTCTCTACTATCGTGTATATTCTGCTATGTCTTACTCATAGGAATATCTTCAAAACGTGACTTACCAGACTTATTTTCCGATAAGTACTACATGTCTTTGCATGATGTTTCTTTGGTATTGTGATAAATCTCGACTTAAGCCAATCATTGCTTTAATTCCATTTTCTTCCAAAAACTTTAGTATATCAGCACTTATTTCATCGAGTCCAAGTGCTTCCCCATTTTTGCCGTTATTATTTCCCATACAACCTTTCTTTCTGGTAAAGATGGACCTGCTATAGCAATCGGTGTATAGGTTCTACTCTTTCATCCTTAAATAATTCAGAAACGTAGTTTTTCCATTCTTTTAACTGTTCATTGATTTTTAATATTCTGTATCCGCTTTTTTCTTCTAAACTTTGGGATAGTTGTTTTTGTATATTTCCGACTATCTCTTTTGATTTCTTGAAAGGTATCCTGTTTTTTTTATTATGTTGAATTTCATTACATTCTTTACTATGAAATTGTGTTTTCGCATGTCCTATCTTTTTCCTGATTATTTCGTGGAACCTCTTGTATTTGTTTTTAGTTTTATATCTGACTTCTCTTATTTGGTCCTAAATATTGTTTCTTTGTAGATGCTAATACTTTTTCTAAATCATGATAGAATTTTTCAATTTCTTCTTCTTCATCATATTGTGTGGGGGCATATACTTGTAGGTAGTATATTCACATTTATGGTTGTTGTTTGTATTTGTACCATTAATATTTGGTATAAGAATATGTTAAGAGGTCAGGTGATTAAGATTTTTTTTCTTTCAGTTATGAAGAAGTGTACATACATTCACGAAAACGTTATGAATATATATTTATATTTAATATTTATATTCATCCTTCACCCTGACATAAGTTACACCTGTGTACGCCTTTGATCACACATGGTTCCCATCTCTATCTGGAAAGAGGGCAGAAATACACAAACACACTTCTACATACGTACACACAACTCACATGGTGTGATTAATAATAGCACACACAACTCTCACTTTAGACCCACAACGACCGTCGCGTTGGTTCCTGTCATTTATACATACAGAATGAACTGTTTTAGAAAAATTTTCTCTTCTCTTGGACAGCGGCAGTGGTTTGTGATGAGTTCGTGAAAAGTTATGCGTGAAGTGGTTTTTCTAGTCAGCTGATCCAAAAATTTTGGAATATTTTTTACAAAAATCGGTACGTTAATTAATGAAGTCTTTTAATTACTTATATTTAAAAAAAGTTGTTTACTTGTGTGTTCTATATCAGGTTTTATAATATTTAAATTATGTCGTAATGTTGAAACGGGTTATTTTTAAACACCGCGGATATAGTTTTATTTCTATGCAACGGGAAGCCTAATTTTTGTTCTATACTTAGTTTTTGCGCAATATGTTAATTTAATTTATATCATATCATTGCCAGAATGTTTGTTCTTTTTATATAGACCAAAATTGAAAAATAGATTCTAACGTCAACCTATTAAAATTAAAATATTTTATATTTAACTACACAAAGAAGAATCCTCAATGACAATTTAAACGTTTTATTGTAAGTTTCAATTGTTTTTTCTCATATATACCCACAAAACTAATTAAAATTAATATAATTAATGCATTACCGATACACTTCTTACTGCTTTTATTAACTTGTCAAAATTGGTATTTTTGTTTAAAAAGTTTTTTCTATACAGATAATCAAATCCTATGAGTTTAAAATGCTGTTTGTTTCGTTTAGTAATATGAGAACATTGTCTTTAATATTTTTTATATTATAACTACTTATAGACAAATCATTCCATTACAAAAAATATTTACTATGACTCGATACTATTCTTTCCAAACAATCAATCACAGTGAATTATAACTATTTATCGGATGCGGATAGAGACTCGAGTTATAGTTGATTTCAAGTAATCAATTGGACCATTCGCAGATAAGTAAATATATTGTTCGAATTAGAGTAGCATGAAAATAAATATATTATTATCATATTATCCCAAAATTTAAAACACATTTTCATTACATTGTTTTATACAAAGAAGACTTTGTATAAAAGCTATAATTTAAATACAATCAAAACTGCAAAGAAAATTTTCATTTAAATTCATTCATGTTTAGGCAGCTTATTGAAATTTATATATTATGGTATTAAGCCACAATTGATCAAAATAAAAATTACATTTTACGTTTGTTTCAGCACTTCTATTTCAAATACGGAAATCCTATCCAAAAGATTATTATAAATAGAAATTTTTGCCAAAATATGCCACAAGAAAACAGTCTCAACCTCTTATTGAAATTAACGAAGTATTTTTATTCCTTACTAGAAATTTTTTTTATAAATTCAATATTAATTTGATTTAAATAAGCTAAGGCCTACAAAAATGAATCCCATGAGTTATATATATATATATATATATATATATATATATATATATATATATATATATATATATATATATATAATGTGATCATAGTGAGCACATATTTCGAAAGAAAAGAAATACACAAGGAAACATGGATATCGCCAGATAGAAAGACTAAAAACCAAATAGACCACGTGCTCATCTCGAAAAAGAGGAACAGCAATGTATAAAGAAGATAAGAACATACAGAGGACCAGACGCTGACTCAGATCATTACATGGTGGGTATCAAAATTAAGCAACTGATACCAGAAAACAAAAACAAAATAAAAAAAAGAAATGTATACATAACCCAATTCGATTAGCAACAAAGAAAGGGCAAGAAATATACGAGGAAACAATGGAAATAGAACTAAAAAAGATACAAATAAAAGAGCAAACTGAGAACAAATGGGAAAACATAGAGCAAATAATGAACAAAGCAGCAAAAGAATGTAATAAACAAGAGAATAAAAAGATGAAAGACTGGTTCGACATAGAGTGCCAAAAAGAAATAGAACTAAGAAAATCATTAAGGATGGAAATGATCACGAAAGAAACAATAGAGACAAAGAATAGATATAGGGAGCAAAGACAAAAAGTAAAGAGGGTGCTGAGAGAACAGAAGAGAAAACACATAGAAAATAAGCTAAAAGAAATAGAAGAGAATTACAAAAATAAAAAAATAAAAAACCTATATCATGGTGCTAGAAATGAAAAAAAAAGGTTTCCAACAAAAACCCATATTCGTTAAAAACAAAGCAGGAAATAATATAAGCGGGGAAGCAGAAATAGTCGAAAGATGGAAAGAGTATTTTGATGAATTACTAAATGGCAATAATAAGTCAAACCAAAGAGAACATATGGAAGCAGAAGCAAGAATCGAACAAATAGGCGACATAGAAGATAATTCACCCAGTAAAAAACAAATCGAGGAAATCATAAAAAATCTGAAAAACAACAAATCCCCTGGAAGCGATAACATAACAGCAGAGATAATGAAATATGGTGGAAAACTGCTAAATAATTGGATATGCAAGATCTTAAAAGAGATATGGATAAAAGAACGAATACCAGAAGATTGGAAGGAAGCCATTATTTGTCCATTACACAAAAAAGGAGACAAAACAGAATGCAGTAATTACAGAGGAGTAGCGTTACTAAATATTATATATAAAATCCTATCAAAATCCATAAAAGATAAGCTGGAAAAAGAAGCTGAAAATATAATAGGCGAATACCAGTGTCGATTTAGACGAGGGAGAAGCACAACGGACCAAGTATTCATAATCAGATAATTACAAGCAGAAAGCTATGAACACAACTTACCAACGATAGTGCTATTCATCTACTTTCAGCAAGCATACGACAGAATAAAAAGGAAGGAATTAAAAGAGACCCTTGAGGAACTGGGAGTTAGCAGAAAGTTGCGTAACATGATACATCTTACTTTAGAGAATACAGAAAATAGAGTCAAAGTAAACAATCATACATCGGACAAATTTATAGTAAACGAAGGATTGACGCAGGGCGATCCTTTGTCATCACTACTCTTCAATTTATGCCTAGAAAAAATAATGCGAGAAGCAAGAATTAATAGAGAAGGACTCCTATATCATAAAAGACACCAAGTTTTGGCATTTTCGGATGATATAGTGTTGCTGGCAAGAGGAAAAAAAGAGCTACAGGAGATAGTACAGAGAATAGTAAAAGCAGCAAAGAAAATGGGACTTTACATAAATGAAACTAAAACAAAATGTATGCAGTGGACAGATGATCAGTTTAGGGATGGACAAAAGTTTAAAGTAGAAGTAGAAGAACGGTCATCATAGAAATTCGAAATGGTAGAAAGATTTACATACCTAGGTACAATAATATCGCGTAAACCTAACGTTAAATGAATGTTAGGTTCAGAAAAAAGTACAAGAAGAAGTACAAGGTAGAATAATGGCAGGCAGTAGAAGTGTACATACTCTTAGTGGAATGTTGAAAAGCAAGTTTTTATCAAGAAAGGCAAAAATACAGTTATACAAAACAACTATACAACCAATAGCAACATACTGCAGTGAGACGTGGACAATGACAAAAAATGAACAAAATCTACTGGAGATATGGGAAAGGAAAATCTTGAGGAAGATATATGGAGGAATAATAAGGGACGGTTTATGGATAAGAAGATTAAATGATGAGTTAAAGAAATTATTTAATCAACCTAACATAATAGGAGTCATAAAGACACAGAGACTAAGATGGCGAGGTCACCTAGAAAGGATGCCGAACACGAGGACTCCAAAAAGGGTACTAAACTTCATTATAACTTTAAACAAGAGAAAAGGAAGGCCAAGAAATAGATGTAATCAGGAGGTAAAAAAAGATATGGAAGAAATTCGACTAGACGGCCAGAAAAGAAAAATGAATAACAAGAAGGAATGAAGAAAAGTCACATAGAGCCAGAGAAGATCTCAGTACATAAAGGAAAGCGATAATAAAGAAAGAAGTATTTATTGCTATTGTATATATATATATATATATATATATATATATATATATATATACATATATATATATATTCTTGTCTAGTCTCGCTAGTATAAAGCAACGTTGGTACGATAACCGTCGTTTCTATTCTTCTGTTTGATCTTTTGGATATTTATTTGTTATATTCTTTGTCTGGGGCAGATACTTTCCAAAACTGTCCTAAATGTTCATTATCTTCATAATAGTTCGGGTTCGCTCGGAAAAATATTCCCATGAGATTTTTTTGCATAATCACTTTTTTTTAAACAAATTGTAACAATCTATTTTTTCGGCCCGGACATTTTTAATTTTTTTTTAATAATCCTAAACAAAATAACTCTCTAGTAGTTTTTCTGTAAACTTAGTGGTTTTTGAGTTATAAATAATTTAAAACTGAGAAAAACACAGAATTGCGATTATCAAGATTACAAATAAAAATATAGATACATTTAAAAAACATATTTGCATTCACCAAGAACCTAAGTTCAAGTTCAAACCTTGTTCTATTATTTCCCTTGATGTATAACTAACTATTAAACCACTGTTTTTTAAATTGATAATGAAGCGCGTATAGCAGGGCGGTCGCTCATTTGTAAAATAGGCCCAAAATACTTATCGGAAAATCCAATCAATTTAAAAAAAAATTACCTGTAGTTTTGAACCTTGAAGTTTTTCTGTTTTAAATAACTCGAACACAATCAAGTTTACAAAAAAAAACTACAGCAAACTTAATTAGTTCAGAATGATCTAAAACAATTTGTCCGGGCAGTGTGTTCCAAGGGATAAGTGGAACCCACATGTCCGAAGATCAAACCGGTCAAATTCCTTAATGGAGCGGTACCTATACCTATTTGACCCCTAAGCTATAACTGACCACTCCTCCCCATTGCAAAACAACGAATGAGGAGGCTTTTTTACTGAGCGTTACTTTGGATGCTCTGGGTAATGGGACATCCTCTGTTTTACTTTGTGTGATTAGGCAACCTAATTTAAGAGGTAGCTAAAAGACGAGTTCTTCTCCCTATGACTGATTGAATTTATTATTTGATTTGACTTAGTACTTTTGTGTCCCAAAAGTGTGTTCCGGATAGATGTTTGGATTTTTGTAGGCTCGGTCACTCAGTCGCCGAATCGGAAAAATTAATTTTGTTCTCTTCGCCGACTGAGTGCCCGAAAGGTCTGGACACCGAGCTCATCCTTGTTGCACGTGACCTCGATGCTCAGGTTTCGCGACTGTAGGTACTTTGAGCTACCTGAGTGACTGTTTTGTCTGAGAGGCGTCGTTCCGTTTGTGCCTCAAAATTAATTTAATATGGTTGCATTGTTGGCATAACTGCTCTAACAGAGGGTTGTTAGTAAAGATAAAATAATAATAGAAAGAAAGTAGCAATGGGTGGGGTGTACACTCCCAAGAGTATACTGCCTTAACACAGCCCTTGTATAATTTGTTTGGTTTTCATCTTTTACATTATAACTGGTTGGATAAGATAATGTAGGGATTTTTTTTGTTACTGCGTATGTTAGACTATCGCATGGTTATCTCATTATTTATCTGGGATATTTCTATATCCTGCTAGGTGCTGTCTGGGCCGTAATGTACCGTCCTTACCTTTTCGTCATAGTCTGTCAACTCTCTTAATAATCTGCTCGGGTGGTTCCTGAGGTTGATGAATATATCGTGTACTCTTTTGTAAATTGTTCTCAGGATTATATTTTGTTGTGAATCCCTAAATATGTACCTTAATTGGACGTACTTAGAAATATTTAGGGCCTCTCCGATCATGAAGTTCTGGTTGGTCTGTATCCTTTTTATTTTGGTATTACACCTATGTCCCCATGCTGTGAGGCGTATGTTAGTGTTGGCAATTGGCAAAATTATTCAGTTTGTTATCCTAATCTTTGTTTTAAATTTTAGTTTACTACATTTGGTCTGCCTTTTCTTTTTTGGTACATGACGGGTGGCCTCTGTTATATCAATTACCTTCTTTTATTGTGAAGTTACGCACTAAACAAAGTCATTTGTTTAGTATATTTAGTGCGTTTTTATCATGTTCCATAGCAAACTGTAGTAATACCTTACTTCTTTTATTTAGTTTTGTACTACCACAGGTCAGATTATGCACAATTGCATCACAGTCGATGATCAATTGCAGTCCAGATATTTTAAGCTGTAATTTCATAAACATTTTAGCAAGTTCAGGTCGGTGATTACCTCTTAGATAACAATATTGATGTTTTTGAGAAATTTGATCAAATGCTAGCACTAATTATAACTTATTCCGTAATATTTTTTGGCAATGCTTCACATCATTCAAGAAGCTCCGGAAAATTATCTACAACTGTGTGAAAAAAAGGGCAAATAAGTTGGTAGCTTAGGGAGAACATTGTGAATGTACACAAACACCGGATTATTATCAATTACGCTCCTTCTTCACGCGTCGAGTTCGCTTTCAATTATTACTATAATAGTTACTTACAATAATTATTATTCATTGCAATTGTTCAAATTACTTATGTCTCAGAGAATAACCTAAATATTCTGATTGATATATTATGACTTCTGAAGCCTTTCCAGATATTGGATTTATGATTTTTACAATAGCTTTTCTGGGCGAAAAAAAATTTAGGAACCTGTTTTATTTTACTCCCAACTGCGTATACCTACATAGTACGACTTTTAAAAATCTTGATCAATTTTCATAATAAATATTAACTGTATTTGCTATGTATTTAGATAGTTTTCATTCGAGCTGTATTAAGCGGTTTTCACCCCATAATTAAGTCATTTTTTATACATCAACCAAAGTAATGCATTTTTACGAACTCTTTTTAATATTTGTATAATACAAAATAGTCCCCATTAGTTCCGTGTCGTCACGGAATCAATTACAGTCCACGCAGAGTCAAATTTCACGTAGTCTTTACAAAAATAGAAGCAATTAAGTGATAACCGAGGAAACCTTTTTATTACAGCATAATACTGCTATCTAATGGCAGACCTGTGATGTGTTCGTACCATAATGAGTATAAATAATTGAATGATAACAATGCTTTGTGACCTTCTCAACGATTGTAACGAGCTTACTGAATGTTTTCAGAAGCGTAGCAATACAAAAAGGGGATTGAAGGGAAAATTTATATAAAATTATATTTGCGAGAGTGATTGATGTTAAATTATACATTTTTTTAAAGATTTTTTTACTCAATATTAAAAATTAGTAGATTTATTACTAGTCTGTTTTCAAATGATATTACACTTGTTTTAGTCTGTCTTACAAAAAAATTATAAAAGCCAACTTTTGCCTTCTTTAATACTTTTGTGGCCGTGATTGCGTTTGTGATAATATATCATAGTGACAGCTAACACCTATCGCATTTCTCATTCATTCCTACCCAATATCTTGGAATACTAAGCTTCAGACCAAGTGAAAATAGATGCAAATACTTTGAATAAAGTTACATATGGAATTAAATAAACATGCGGTAAAGCTGTTATTATTAAAATCAGCTATTAAAAAAATGATTACTTATAATACAAATGAGAATACACATGTTATCATGTATAGAATGATAAATATAAAATTAAATTAAAAATTATTTTATTTTATTAATATATCTCGAATTAGGGAAAAATAAGAAAGAGTTCAATAGTTCATCACAGAATGCGAATATTCTCTGTTAGAAATTCCTAGATGGTGTACAAAAAAAAAGGTGAAACAAAGATATTGCAAAAGAAAGCTACACGAGATAATGTGTAAAGAATATCAAGTTAACATATTATAAATTAAAAACATATGAATAAAATATAAATTATATGCATCGTGAATAGGAGGATAGTGGATAGAGGATATATTCATATATTTAGATATCTCACGTTCATAGTGAATGAGATCGCCTTCTCCCTTTTCTTTCTTTGTAAAAAAAGGTGAAATATCTCACTTTTTGCCTTAACTATCTTTTGTTGCCAGGTTTGTCATGGATGTATTTTTTCTGTTATTGTCTAGTTTATTATTTGTTTTGTTATTCTATCTTTACTGACTTGATTATTCGAGGTAATCTTCTGAGACGAACCAGAACCAGTTTTGATGCCAGTTACTTTGTTAGGAAATTGAACTGTTAAATCTCGCTTCTCTATATAACAAGAGAATCGTGTTTGTTGTATTGTTTTGACAAATTACCTAATTAAATGTTCCTATAATTTTTTGAACATCATTTATTATAAAATATAACCAAGGTAAGAAAATTTAGCATTTATTCGATAGTGCAATGTTATTTTAGATAATCATGTGTTTATACTTTACATTGCTATTGATTTGTGATAAGTAATTAAATTTTCAGTATATCTTCGTTATTCTAGGCTTAAACTTTGGTCCTATATTCATAATATAAATTCAGATTTGACAACGTGAACTGTTATTCCTATTGCAAATTCTTGCGCACTTTTTGCCATTAGAAGAGTGCTTTATCAATCCACTTATACAGTGAGAATGTAAAGGTTAGAATAAGTTCTTTAAACACTTGATTTAAACATTGCGCCATTATTATTTTTTTAACGCCAATACCTTATTTTGACACTGTTATCGAAAAGAGCGGTTCTTTTTGTATAAAAATGTCGTATTTTTTCTTATGTCAGGTATGTAATATAACATTTCCAGATATTAATTCGGGAATACTAAAAATGTATTTTTCTAATTTTCATTCCGCCGTGCCGCTTCCTGTAAATAGTTTTTTAAAAAGACTTTTTAACGGTTTAAATCTTATAAGTTGTAGATAAAAACATGTCACATTAAGACCAAATTGCACTAATTTAACTTCAAAATAATAGTTAGCTATCAAACAATAACTGTGTTTAAAACAACAGGTTATCGACATCATGACTCGTAATGCAACGCACAGAGATTGTAATGATAATAGGTTATGGAGATAGGATCCGTACACAAGCTGATGTTTGTAACTTATATAGCAATAAATATCCCGATAAACCTATTACACAATCGACGATGAGCAAAGTCGAAGCAAAATTTAAAAAAAATTGGCAATCTTGGTAATAAATATACGGCCGTCCAGGCCTTACGCAAGATCAACAATTATCTCTGTATCATCAGTGCAAGAAAATCCTCATAAAACTACCTGCAAATTGCATTGAAGCAATCGATATGTCAATCGATGTCTGTTTTAAAGCCTCGAAAAGAAAATAAGTGGCTATAAAGTGCAAGTGATTCACGAACTGAATGTTTTGAATGCAGACAAGAATTTTATAAATTAATAATGGATCGATGTATTCATGATCCGCAATTTCTACTGAAATGTGTTTGCTCAGATGAGGCTGCCTTCTCCTTAACAGGTACAGGTACATTAAATAGGCAGAAATTTAGGTGCTGGGCACAAGACAACCCTCACTGGGTGGTAGAAGAGCACACTCAGTATCCACAGACAGTTAACGTGTGGGCGGAAAGAATTGGTAATAAAATTGTGTGTCCATTTTTTATTTACAGTTTATTGAACGGTGATAAATATTTTGATTTAAAATCCATAAACTAATTTTCGAAACCAAATTCAGATTTTTGCTTTAATCTGTGCCTTCTAAGAATTGTAAGGCAAAGCAGACGTTGATAAACCTGCTATTAGAGACATGGGGAATCTAAAATTTACATTCAACGTCATATCTCCTTAACTCAGCAAAAATCCTTAGCGAATTGGTTTCTTGTACTCGTTCAGAGTAATCGGAATAAAAAGGAAATGAGAGTTAAGATTTAATTTTTAGTTAAGATAACTGATTTTTGCTTAGTTGAGGAGATATGACATGAAATGCAAATTTTAGATTCCCCATGTCTCTAATAACATCTTTATCAATGTCTGTTTTGCCTCGCAATTCTTAGAAGGCACAGAATAAAGCAAAAACCTGAATTTGGTTTCGAAAATTAGTTTATGGATTTTAATATTAGATGTCGCTATTTGCGTCTATTCGAAGCCATGTTAGAGTTGCTTCCTAAGACAGAAGAGATTTATTTTCACGTTCAAAGCGACAATGAATTGCCGTTCTGATGAGGCCCATTGGGCCGGAATACGTATAAGCGGCTACATTGTCGCACTATACTTGAAATTAAATCTTAAGTGTATTTTCCTTTTTATTTTGATTTAGTTATAGCGAATAATTCCCGCACTTGCGGCTCTATAGTCAAATCATCAAGATCCCCGCTAACGGACAATTCACTATGGTACCAGCAAGATGGAGCACGACCTTATTACGCACATGTATATGAATCCTCCTCCTCAGTCCTAATCCCTTTTGGGATGAGGTGACACCATCAGGCCTTCACAGTTTTCTTACGATTTACCTCCATCCTTCTCTGTCCTGGGCTAGTTGTTCTGCTTCATGTAACCCTTGGTTAATCAATATTTTTGTTTGATCTACCCAACGGCTCGGAGATCTTCCCCTGGGTCTCTTTCCTTCAACTCTACCCTCGACTATCAGTTTTTCCATCGCGCCTGTTCTTCTAGCAATGTGTCCAAAATACTGCAAATATCTCTGTTGTATTTGTTTAAGCAATCTATCCTTTACTTTAAGTTGTTCTAATATCGATACGTTAGTGCGATGATCATTCCAGGATATTCTCAACATGCGGCGGTATACCCACATTTCAAAAGCGTCCAGTTTATTTTTAACTGCTTTCTTTAAGGTCCACGTTTCGGATGCATATGTGGCTATGGGAAAAATGGTATATGAATACAAATAATATTTTTCGTAAGATATGTATTGACAGATGAGGATTTTTAGAGTGGTCAGCTAGATTTGCTGATCTGTCCTCGCTAGATTTCTTCTCATTTGGATACCTTCAGTCAGCAATTTTATTAATGCTGATACCCTTAATAATGTTTTTCAAGAATTTCAACATTGTCTTTTATATTGTCAATAGGTGAATGGTTTACAATTTGAGCATTTAATTTAATGGTTTGTAGGTTTATTTAGTCCAGTTTATTATATTTTTATAAATTACATTTTGATATGAGTAAAATGTCTTTTATTTCTTAGATATATATTTATAAATATTTAAAAAGATGCGCTTTTTTCGATAGTAGTGTCAGAATAAGGTATTATCATTTTAAAAATTAGAATGACGTCACAACTCGAAAAGTGATGACGTCATTAAAAAGATGACTTTAGAAAAAAATGCGCCACTGAAAAATAAAATCGAACAGGACTTTTTTTACCCAATGGCTAAATCAAGCGTTTAACGAATCTATTTCAACCTTTACGTGCTCACTGTATATTATACAGAATCAGAATTTACTTACCTATTAGGTGACGAATTAAACAATTAATGGTCTACCATTGAGAGAGATAATCAATATTAAGTATTAAATTATTATCGACTATATTTCCTTCTATAACCCTAGTGTGATAAATGAACTTTAACTCAAACGTAAACAATAATTAAATCATAAATGGTTGTCATAAACAATCAAAACATTGTATGTTAAAGAAAAACTATGATTGGATATACCTTACCGGTACATTCAATATTGTTTTTGCACTATTTTTTGCAACAACCAATGAGCGAATATGAAGATTGTTTGTGTATGGTTCGAATCTCTAGGTGAATCTATTAGCCTGATGTATTTTAACGACAACCTCACTCTTATTCTCGAAAATCGAGTTCTTTGATTCACTAATGATACAGGAAGGGTCAAACAGGAAATAGAAATGTGTCGATTAAATTACATAACCATATCTAAATTTAAACAGATGGGGTGGTCAGTGTATTATCAATTGTTACATAAAAAGTTACGTTACTGTATATTTTTAATGGCTACTGTAGTAATAACTCGCAATTCTTCTTTTTAAATAGTTTACTGATTAGTTTATTGCCATATGCTATAATAAGGTCCAAAAATATCAAATAGTTTTCTATATCGACTGCATTTCATTTCTCAATTAGTTTTATTGATGAGAAAATAATAACTACATACATACGAAATATATTCTTAATTTTGAGAATTATTTTTTAGTCATTAGGTATATTCAACTGCACCTCGTATTATTAGCACTACAAAGGTTTACTTAAATATTTATGTATATAAAAGATAAGTAGTAGCATCTCCACTTAAACTTATATCCTGTTTTCGTGAAATTGTATGTATCATTAACTTAGAAATTTATCATATATGTAAATCAGCTAACGACTTGTAGAAAAAACCTAGCGCCGCCTATGACGAACAACCTGTAAAATATCAATTATAGTGTTTGTTTTGTATACTTCGTACTCTTTTTTACCTCGCTAAACGTCACACAAGTTAAACAACTTTTTTCCAGTCCCATCATAATTTCTGTACTGATAACAGTTTTGACGCGTTTCAGAATAAAAATGGAGTGAATAAAAATCAAAATGAAAAAGTTTATCACAACTAAAATTAATAAGCAGCAATGGAGAGTAACTGTACCCAACATCAATTCAAATTTGTTTCGAAGAAGTGCTTCAAAAGATGATAAATCTGACAAGGAGTCCAAAAGATCGTCTGGTTTTTATGATTTTCAAGAAGCTCAAGAGGATTTCAATAAATTCAGAAGTGTTCAGAACAGCATATACCTCGAATCTTCAACATCCGTTTCAACGTCTTCAGAAGAATTTGAGGATGCGCGAACTATGTCTGATAGAAGCAGTAACAAGAACAAAGAGAGTGACACTGACGTAGAGGCATACCAGGATATCGAGATAACATCTACGCCCATCGTGTCAAAAAACATAGATGACAACAACAGCCAATATGAATATGATGTTCCTAGAATTAGCTTTAAGTTTTTTGGAGAAAAACCAGAAGAAAACATTTATGAAAACGAAGAATGTACCCGTGAATTAGTAGATACTGTGGTTAGTGAAGTAGAAATCCTTATAACTTCGGACAACTCTAAAAATAGTGCTTTAACTAATCCTTCGGAAATGGCCTCCATTAATGAAGACAGTACAATTGATAAAGAAATTAACGTAAAGGAGGAAGAACAGGAGAAGGACTTTCCTGCAATTCATCCAAGCGAGAAGTTTGTTTCTCAAACAGAAATCTACGTGAAAAGTTTAGATAGTGTTTCGTTATCTCCAATAAAGTCAGCGGGGAGTGATCCTAATATAGCTCTTAGATCTCAACTTATAGAAGACGATTTTTATCAAGTTCCAAGGCCTTTGATTAAAGACAACCGACTATCGCAATCTCTAAAAGACTTTACCGAAGAACAAGAACTCAGTACTAGTATAGTGCCATCGAATAATTCTAGTATTGAACACATCTCTGCTAGTCAGTTTCTTCCCAAACCAGACATACAAAGTACTGAGACTATTATTGATTACAATGTGAAATCCAAAAGCAAAATTATTAAAGTGAAAAAACCAAATATACTGAAAAAACGAAGATGGGATTCGTTTAGAAACAAATTCAATAATATAATGCAAGACCAAGCTTCCAAACAACGCGTAGGAGCGTTCAATGATAAAGAAAAACTGACGCTAAATTTGGAAGAAATGTACAAGAACTCTAAAAGTAAATGCAAAAAGCTCGTTGAAAATACAAGCAAAATGTTCTATAAGAAAAAAGCCAATGATGATACCTCTTTAGAAACCGCGACTAGAAACCTAAAAGCGAGTGATATTGAGTACAAGTTAAATCACAGTGTGAACGGTTCTGTTAAAAATGACAGCTTTGACAGTTCGGACCAAAAAGACGCCGAAATTAGTTCACCTACTACTACTAAAATTTCATATGACGTCAATGATAGTAGTTTTAATGATAGTAAAGTGTCCACTGATGATAGCAGGAATGAGGATCAAAGTATCGACTTTAGCTCCATAAAAAATGCTTTTATCAAGAGAATCATGTCACACGAGGTAAGTTTTTTTTATAGTTATTTCTAATTACGTACAATAAATTATTTAAATCATCTTGATTCAAACTTTTACAAGACTATGTATGTCATTTGGTAATATATCATGAGAACAAAAATTTCCTTCCAAGCATACCATTTTAGTGTTAAATAAGTATGATAAAATGTCCAAATTATCAGCAATAATAGAGATCGTTTGTGATTTATTCTTAATAAATATTTGAAAAAAAGGTTTGTTTTTTGGATATGGTAGCTAAAATTACTGTAATGCGTTTCATGTAATGTGTTTCTGTTTTCTCATGATTCGTAATTTTATTTTGACTATATTCCTTCTTTAGCTTCCTTAAGCTTTTTTATGGATCAGTCAATCACTATTCTAGTAAAAGTGATTGAAATAAGAGTGATCCTCGTGTTTTCTGTATTTTTATCTAATTTATTATTTTTTCTACATATATATCAAGCAAGCCAATGTTTATTCATAATTATCGATTGTATCGTTAAAATACTGCTATTTTATTTATATATGATTATTTCGAAGATGTTATAGTTTTCACTTTAAACTCTCCCATTTATCTTTGTCGTTTTATTCCTCAGCTCCATAATTCCTTTTAACTTGGCGTCGTCTACTTTGGGTTTTCAGGATCTTCTAGGTCAATATGTCTTCCTGTTAAATTCCGAACTCCTCCTTTCTATTGTTTGTCCATCTATTGTCACTAGCTCTTTTGACATGTCCTGCGTTATTCCCTATATTGTTTAATCATTTTTCTTTCTCTATATTTATGACACTGCTGAATGCATATCTACTCATATTTATGTCAATATACTAATTAACTGTTCCATCTATCTGGGTTTTTTCCTGGTATTATCTTTAGGTTATCGTCCGTTTATAAATCTTCCGTTTCGTCTTATGTTGTTTCAAAGTATTTTGTTTTCGCCCACTTAATATCAAGAACTGCTTTAGTGTATTTTGGTTGTGGCTTCCTCATTACGTAACTCAGTTGTATAAGTATATTTTAAATAATACTGTAGATGTCCCAAATCCCTGCAAGAGATCCTTTGTTGTATTGAAGTGCCCTATTATTATTCCCTTTTTAATAATAATTAAAAAATTAGTTTTAGAGCATTATAATAAATATACTCTAGAGATGGTATTGCAATAAATTTTAATTATTTCATTATTTAACCTATATACTTCCGAGTTTTCGAAAATATTTTGTTTATCACAATTTTGCTGACACATGTTTAGTTTTTCGTACTGAGATTTTTATTTTCTATTTAAAGTGAAAAGACAGCAAATATTTGATTTCACGCAAACAGAGCCTTTGTATCTGTTGATACGTATTTCGACCTAATAGGTCTCGTCAGAACAGTTATTCAAGGGTGTTCTTAACGTGAAAGATCAATATTTTCTGTCTTTTAAGAAGCAACACTAAAATGGCTTCAATGGTGTTAAAGAGACGTGGGGAATCCAAAATTTGCATTTCACGACACATCTTTTCAACTAAGCAGAAATCCTTAGCCAATTGGTTTCTAGTACTCGTACAGAGTATATCCGAATAAAGTGAAAAGATAGCAAATATTTGATTATCAAATGAAATCAAATAGTAGGTACATTTTTGGTATTGGTATATATATATATATATATATATATATTATATATATATATATATATATATATATATATATATATTATAATGTAATTCACAAGAATTAATTGTGGGAGAGTTATTAGACACAAAATTATAGAAGAAAACAAAAGGATCTTACTTCATTCTTTATTGAAAATGTTTCATGTATACATGTATAGTCATCTATGTTACACATAAACATACACATTATTAGTTCATCTAAAAGTAAATGAAGAATCATAAGAGTAAATTACAAAGCGTAACTTCAATAGCTTTAAATTTAAAGGCTTGGTTGAAAAAAAAGCATCAACAAACAATGTTGAAAGTTTGATCATCCTTCCCCTGTGGCTGGCTAACCAGTCACAACGTAGACTATTAACATATGATTTTTAGGATTGACTTCTCTTGTTTGTTCTTTGTTTATCTGAACCGATCACTGGAGAGAAAATGGAGTTCTCAACCACCTTTTCCTTTCATTTTTTGGTTTTTACAGACAGGTTGTCGATCAAATTTGTCTAATTTTTTAAATAAACCGCTCTATTGTACTGGAGTTGGTAGTAATACGCCTTCTAGTTATGTCACTCGTTGACCTCTTGGCCTCTGTCTTTTCACGTTGTTGACGTTTACCACCTTTGTCTTCATTTCATCGGCAGCAGTCGACAAGCTCTCAGTGGTAACTTCATTATTACTTTTAAATTACTAAATTTTTAATTAATCATTTGAATAATGCTACCTAAAGTCAAAATGAAATCTTAATTATTGATTAACTGTTGGAAGTGCATCTTGGATCTTTTAGTTCTTTTCCACACTAATTGTGTTTTTTATATATGATAATTTTTTACTTAAAATTTTTTACATACATGTACAACTACCACATGTCTTTTGCTGTGCTAATTTTATGAAAATTGTTAACTATATTTAGTTCAATTTATTGTTTATACAACATAATTATACAATATTCATTGTCGTAAGCTTCTTAACAATCGGTAATTATCATTGACTGCTACATATCTTTTTGAGATAAGATACTTAATAATATATATATATATATATATATATATATATATATATATATATATATATATATATATATATAAATATATACATGTACATATATACATGTACATATATATATATATATATATATATATATATATATATATATATATATGTATATGTATATGTATATATATATATATATATATATATATATATATATTATATATATATATATATATATATATATATATATATATATATATTATCTCGGCGCGGTTCAATCCGGAAGGCTATTGAGTTTAATATTAATTCTTGTATTTTGTTTTATATTATATATTCAGGGATTCTACAGTATTCACTGCTTTCCTCGCTCAGCCGGTTCCATGTCTCTCTGTTGTCCCATTATCCATCGTTTAGGCCTCTCTTACTCAGGGCGTCGTCTACTTCGTTCCTTCAGGATTTTCGGGGTCGTCCTCTCTTTCTCATTTCTGTGGGGCTCTTGCTAGTATCTTACTGCTGTTTTTCTTGTTTATTATCCAATTTTTAGCCCCATATGTCATAATACTTCGCACTAATGTTCTATAAATACGTGTTTTTGTCTTCATATTTAGGTGTGTATCTCACCATACTGAGTTAAGTTGTCGGATTGCTGTTCTTGTTTCTCGTAATCTTTGCGTAATTTCTTTCTATGTTGTTGCCTTTTTCGTGATTATTAACCCCAAGTATTTTAATTTACCTTTTTCTTTGATTGTTAGGTTGTCATAATACTTCGCACTAATGTTCTATAAATATGTGTTTTTGTCTTCATATTTAGGTGTGTATCTCACCATACTGAGTTAAGTTGTCGGATTGCTGTTCTTGTTTCTCGTAGTCTTTGCGTAATTTCTTTCTATGTTGTTGCCTTTTTCGTGATTATTAACCCCAAGTATTTTAATTTACCTTTTTCTTTGATTGTTAGGTTGTCATCAATCTGTAGATCTTCTATGTCTTCTTGACTTCTAGATAGGTACTCTGTTTTTGCGAGGTTAATATCTAGGCCAGCCTTGATATATTTTTCTCGTAGTTTCTTTATCATATAGCTGAGGTCGTCTTGGTCTTGTGCAATCACTACTTGATCGTGTGCAAAGCTTAAAGTATATATTCCGTACCGGTACTCCCATGCCTTCGCATTTTCTTTTCCATGTAGTCAAGGCTTTCTCTAAGTATATTTTGAATAGGGTTGGAGATGTGGAACAACCCTCCAGAAGCCCTTTTGTTGTGGTGAAGTCTCCTATGACTCTTGTTCCCACTTTAATGGACAGTTTATTTTCTTTTTACAGAGCTTTTGTAACTTCTATGATTTTCGTCTGTATTTCTAATTTGTACATTGCCTTTCATAGTTCTGACCTTGGTACAGAGTCATACGCCTTTTGCAGGTCCACAAATGCCAAATTTATATATCTGTTTTTTGCTTTTTTCTTTTCCAACAGTTGTTCTGGTGTGTATATGTGGTCTATGCATGATCTTCCTGCCGTGAGGCCTGCCTAATACTCCCCGATTTTGCATTTTATCGCTTGCTCTATCTTCTCTCGCAGTATCTTACCATATAATCTTCCTATTGATGATATTACGCTTATTCCCCTGTACTTTTATATCTCATTTCTTAAATCTAGATGTCATATATATGCCATTCCTTTGGGAGCTGTTCTCCATTTATGGCTTTCTGAAATATCCATTATATCATCCGGTGTAATTTTTTTGAGCAGTATTTTATAAGCTCAGGTGAGATGCCTCCAGGTCCCGGTGCTTTCTTATTTTTGATTGCTTTTATGGCCGTTCTCATTTCCCTATCTGTTATTTCTATTTCTTGTTGTAGGGATCTGCTTCGTCTTCGCCTGTTTTCTGTTCCAATGAATTGTGCTCTTTGTTCTGTTAACAGTTCGTTGTAATAGTTCTTCCATTCTTTGTCCTATATATTTTCCAATTTTAACAATATTAAATTTTATTATTTTATTTTAACAATATTAAATTAACTGACTAAATTTAAAAATAAATTTGCCGCTACTTTATTTTATACAATTGACAAATTAAATATTTTATAATAATCTATAATGTAAAGTGCGTAGGCAATAAACAATCGAAAACTAGTTATCAACAACGTAAAATATAATAAACACACATGAGTGTCTTTCTGGCATAAATTAAATTTCAAAATTATTTTCTTTCTAAAAGTGCTAAGTTCTAATATTGTAATTGTTAATTAACTTTAAACATAATGTTTTGTGATAATGTAAAAATTTTTATATACTAACCTCATGTTGTAAGTTTTTATGCTTCCGATACAATGTTCTTTCGTGTCTGATTGTAGTGTCACTGAAACATTAATTTAAATTTATTATAGCATATCCTGATAAAGCAAGTAAATTTTTTGAAAGCGCGATATTAACAAAGTTTTAGATATATACATATATATATATATATATATATATATATATATATATATATATATATATATATATATATTATATATATATATATATATATATATTTATATATATTTATATAAATATATATATATATATATATATATATATATATGTATATATATATATATATATATATATATATATATATATATATATATATATACAAAGAATACAGGATATTAGTGACTGTCGCTATAAACAAAAACACCAGTTTATTACTGACTACAACACCTGATAAACTGGTGGTTTTGTATATACAGTGTAGGTAAAATTTTAAGGTCGGTATGGTAAAATTTAACAGGATATCTAACGCAGATATAAAATCATATTTTCAACGAATTAGACAAAGATAACAATCATATTTCCCCTTCGTCTCCCCTCCTAAAATCCTTTTAACACTCATTGGCCATTGCCCATTAGTGAGACGATTAGTTCCGATCAGATATTCTCTGGTTCCGATCCTAATATACCTAAAAAACTAGAGGTGGGTCTTCTCGTTTTTTTAATTTTTATCGGAACCGTTTTTCGTAAACTGTAACTAGTTGATTGTTTACCAGTATTCAAATTAGCGAGTACACAAACATATTAGCTATTATCGTTTATGTGTATAAGTATTGAAATAAAAGAACCTAACGAAGGATATATTTATTGTAACTTGAAAAATAAATTAAATAATACAAATGGTACTTAAATAGTTACATTTACATTACACATTATTAAATCGCGAATCGTCTAAATTGACATTTAAAAACATAAGTTTTTCCACTTTTCTTGTTAATCGCGTTCTTCATTTATTTAAAATTATACCAGATGTTAAACATGTGTTCACAAGGAAAAGATTTTGTTACAATACTACAACATTTTATGAATATAGTGGTTAAGTTACGATATACATGGCGATGGTTTTTTCACCACGGTAATGGACAGTTCCAATCTCCGTTCGAAATTGTTTGTGGGTAATATATCATCAGACAATTACATGTCGACTTCTTTTATACCTCTCGATACAGGTGTATGTTTAGATGAGTCATGTCCAATTAATTCATCAAAAATACACCATGGACTTAAGTCATCTTTATCAGTTTCTTTTTCTTGGACTGATTGATTTTCAAGATTTACTAAACTTTTCGTTTCATCCGTTTTCCATAGTTAAAGAACCAGCTTTTAAAAAGTTTGCAGGGTGGATTCCTGGATATAAACCACCAACAAGAAAAACTTTGTCAGGTTCATTACTTCAGGAATATTATGTCAAAAGTGAGCAAATTATTAGATCGCAAGTTGTTAAAGAAGTAGAAAATATCTGTATTACCTGGACATCTGGAGTAACTGAGAGTTACTTCGCATTAACAGGACAATATTTAACACAGGACAATAGTTTTTATGTCAATTTAGACTATTCGCGATTTAATAATAACGTGTAATGTAAATGTAAGTCCGATTTACTATTTGTATTGTTTAGTTTAGAACAGAATATTTAAAACAGAATATTTAAAAATTGGAGGAAATACCACAGATCTGAGGCTTGAAAACGCAGTCATAAAAGGCTGCAACCAGTATAAATATCTAGGAAGCATCATATCAGCAGATGGCAGAGTTAAGATAGATGTACAAAACCGAATAACCCAAGGGAAAAAATGCATCCGAATACTGAATTCATTACTGTGGTCTAATAAAATAAAGATGCATACCAAACTTCGCGTATACAGAGCAATTGTAGAACCAATTACCACATATGGTGCCGAATGTTGGACGATGACAAAGAATGAACGAGATAAAGTAGACGTTGTGGAAATGGATTATCTTAGACGGTCATGTCGAGTATCGAGAATGGAAAGAATCAGGAATGAGGAAATACGAAACCGTACAGGAATTAGAGATACTCTTTCAGATAGAATACAAGGAAGGCAATTACAATGGTATGGTCACGTGATGAGAATGGAGGAGGAGCGGTGGCCAAAGAAAGCCTTAATGTATGTTCCGCCAGAAAGAAGGAAAAGGGGAAGACCACCAAATTCCTGGAGAAGAGAAATTACAAAAACAATGCAATCTAGAGGCTTAGAAGAGGGAGATTGGAGAGATAGGAAAAGATGGAGGCTGAAATGCGGGAAGCGGCAATCGCCGTAGGACCCCCGTTATATGATGATGATGATTGTTTAGTTTATTTTTCAAGTTATAATAAATATATCATTAGGTAGTTTCTTTCACTTCAAAAGATATACACATAAACGATAATAGCCGTTATGTTTGTTTATGTAGGTACTATCTTACTTGAAACTACTTTTAAACAATCATAGTTACTTGTTTATAAAAATTAAAATTTTTAAATGCTTTTTAGCATTCAAAAAAATTAAAATTTATTTGGAATCCTGAGAAAACTAACAAATATTTTTGAAAAATTTAAATGCAGAATGAAAGATTACATTATTACCGAGGGCCGAAGGTCCCTTAGAATAAACAAAAAGTTTTTTTAATGAGATATTTGAAATTAAAAATCACACTAAATTTTGTTTTTTTTTCATCCCTATAACTTATTAAAATACACATTATAGAAGTTTTCAGGGACTTTCAGCTCTCGGTAATAATGTATTGTTTCATTCTGCGTTTAATTTTTTCAAAAATATTTATTAGTTTTCTCAGGATTCGAAAAAAAATGAATGCATTTAAAAAACATTGACCCGAAATTTTGCACCTACGCTCTTAACGATAAACTAGCACGACCCACCTCTACTTCTCGTTACTCGATCTTTTGACCAAACCACCGAACAACGGTGGCCAAACGACTATCTAGACTAGACGTTGCCAAATAAATTAGTGTATGAATATTTTTTAATTTGGCGTTATTGTATGCATGTTTAATTGTTTATTATTTCATATTGGGAAATTATTTTGATGTTTAGATTTTTAGTTCGGAAATCGTACTTAAAATACGAAACATTAATAAATTTTATTTATATAAAACGATTTCCGAAATGGAAATCAAAATGTTATATTACAATTATTGTAAAGAAAACTTGTGGCATATTCCAATAAAAAAAACAGTAACCTGCCATTTAAATCAATTTCGCCCAAATTTGATTATCTTGAGCATTTTATCTTCTTGATAGAACATTGTTCAAATGCAAAAAAGACAACAGGTCAAATAAAACCAATAAGTTTGGCAACGTTGAATTTCCCCTTTTTTAATATTTCCATTCGGCGATATAAAGGGCGTACCTAATATACCTCTCTCTTTTTAAACAGCTGTTTCTCACTCCATCTCACGTAAGGTCCATACCGACCATAAAATTTTTCCTACACTGTATATATATATATATATATATATATATATATATATATATATATATATATATATATATGTATATATATATATATATATTATATATATATATATATACTCAATATATTAATAATATAAATATGTAAATATAATATATAAATATAATATTAGACACACTAGACAGTGTAGAATCCAAAATAGTATTTATGAACATTCCATTTCTGTTCGCAAGTCCGATTCAATTTCAACTCTAGGTCAACATCATCTTCAGACAGGTCACAAAATTGATTTTGAAAACTCCAGATCCATAGCCTCTATCCGCTTTTATAAACCAAGAATTATTCGAGAATCATAGAAATTGAATAAAAGCCAAATAGTGTATAAAAATACCAAATGCCGAGCATCTAATGCCGTAAACAGTAGTATAAATAAATTAATCGCACTCCATACGTATCTTTTGCTTTGGATTTGGTACAACTTCAGGTATTTGGAAAAAATTTCTCCAAAAGGTTAAAATTTTAGTATCGTCCAGCTGAAAAATTTTACAACAAAAAATCGACCCAGCTGGTCTCTATTTTTTAACCTCTTATCCGGAAGACCTCAAAAATTATCATATTCACGACACAAAAATAGATAAAATTAAATCTTTCATATCATAGCTGGTACAAAAATAACAATTTCGGGGCCAAGAAATAAAATTCGCGAAAAATATACAAATAACGGTTTGTAAATTTTTTTTAAGAAAATAGTGAAAAAAATTTTTATAGTTTCTGAAAATTTTACATGTAAGATATCTGCTAAACATTTATCTGCAAAGAAGAAATTTAAAGTTTAACCTTCTGCAGAACAGTCGTGTTAACATTTTTTTCCAGCATGAAGGATCCTTACTTATAGAGTTTTCAGAACTTGGATGAATACAAACCTGTATAATAAAACTTTAAATAAGCTCCATCCAACAATAAGATGAAAACGACTAGGAAAGCTCTGACGTAGTATCATTCTTCTGTATCAAACTTTAAAAACTTTCAATAAAAAATTTTCAAAACGATATTTTAATAATTATTTTTTTTGCAAATTTTCATTTGTATCTGCTGTAAAAATTTAATTACAAGCAACATTTTGCAAGAAAATATAGTTGCGAATAATTTTAGCGTTATCCATCTTTCTGGTATGTATGAAAAATAAGTTTCATTTTTTATTACAACTCTCATTCCTGCTTTGGAAGGATTAGAATTAGTGTTCCATTTTAAGAATTAGTGTTTTAAATGAGACTGCACACAAGACCAATATTCTGAATGCCATATTTTCCAATAATGTTGAACAATGCAATCTAGCAATTTATATCTTTTTAAAATATTCACAGTCTTGTCAAGATCAATATCAACAAAGGTAAGGACACTAAAGGTTCCGTACATAAAAAATGCGATGGAGTCAGTGCGACAGGATTTTCAGAGTCGTTACTTTGAACACAAAGATGACGCAAATTCAAAAGACACTCGATTTGCGTCAAAACAGTTAAAAATTCTTTATAAGTAAGGATCTGATTCCCAACAACTCTACTTAAGTGAAGTGTTACACTTTTCATATTGCTTTCCCAAATACCACAGAAGTGACTGCCATAAGGTACGTTCATCCAAGAAATTTTATTATCATTGAGTTCCTGTTGCAATTCATCTTTATAAGTTTTTGAACTAGTTAATTTATATATCTCATCGAGAACTCTTTTGGCACCCACAAAATTCGTGAATCTGAATATAAAACCTTAAATTTCCACGGTGAGATAAGTATCTTTTGAAAGCGGCTAAGAAACAATCTGTAGATAGCGAGGAGGCTAATTCGAGATGTGTAGTTTTCGTACTTAGATAAAACAACAAACATACGTAAGCCTTTTGGGTTTTTACGCCACAATATTTTCCTATACTGATGGAAAACGCACCAGTATAATCTACACCAGTGTGCAAAAAGGCTTTTGCCTGATTTACTCTTAAGGCAGGTAAGTCAGCCATCATAGAATAGGTAGGTTAAGGATTAAGACGATAACAACGATAACATCTCCAAATTATATTTCTGATGGCCTGACGACTAGACAGAATCCAATATTTTTTTTAGATGATTTTGCAACAAATACGCTTCAGCATGCAAGTACAATTTGTGGAAATAATCTATTAACAAAATGGTAAAAATATTGGCTTTGAGTAACAAAATCGGATATTTTTGTTCAAAACTACATTGAGAGTTGGACCCATCTACTGTAATTATTCCACTTTCAATAAATGGATTGAAACGACTTAGAGAAAATTTTACAGAGAGATTTTGAGAAGGGTTTTATACTCTTCAGAAAATTGTTTTTGCTAAACAGTTCGAATTAATTCAATTTCTGCAATTTCTAAATCAAAGATAGATATCTGTTTATTTGAAAGTAATTTTTTCAAAAAATCTCAATACGTGTACTGTGGAATTTAAAAGTTTCGACCAAATCGATAAATATTCAATAAGTGTATACAACAGTGGGATGGTTGACTAACGAAGAAGAAAGAAGAAATGAAGAACAAACCTCGAGAGGCGCAATCAACAACGTTTTCCTTCCAGTGAACAAAAAACCAATACTATGAAGGAACCATCTTGTGAATTTTAATAACTCTAAAAGGAAAGACAGTTAAGATTTGATTTCACGTATAGTGCGTCTGTATATCCGCTTATACGTATTTCATCATAAAAGGAATATTTGGAGCGGCTATTTACAAACGCTCTGAACTTGAAAACAATCTTTCCTGTCTTAGTAGAAGCAACACTAAAATGGCTTCGATGGCACAGATTAAAGCAGAAATTCAGATTTCTGCTTTAATCTGTGCCTTCTAAGAATTGCAAGGCAAAACAGACCTTGATAAAGATGTAATTAGAGACACGGGGAATCTAAAATTGCAATCGACAACATATCTCCTCAACTAAGCAAAAATCCTCTCCGAAGATTCCTTTTAGGATGAAATACGTATAACCGGATATACAGACGCACTATACATGAAATCAAATCTTAACTGTCTTTCCTTTTATTTCGATATACTCTTTATGAGTACTTGAAAGCAATTCGCTAAGGATTTTGCATAACTTTTTGTTTGTTCTTGGCTCACTCCTGTCCCACGATAAGCTCAACTTCTACCAGAGCCCGTCATGCCACTAGGAGGCTAACGAAACATAGTTGTTCCCTGAGGTTTCATTTCATTTTCAACAATTGGTTAATTATGCTTAGAGTTTAATACTTTAAACATTTTTTTACTACTTTAATAATGTTTTGTAGCACTTTTATACACTCATGGAAAAAATATCGAATATTTTGAAATTTTCTAATTTTTTTCACTATCATTCGTACATTTTATCATAAAACTCCTTCTTCACGTAAAGGAAAAATCACACTTATTCGGTTATTTTTGGTTTAATTTATTAAATTTATTTAAATATTGTTCTGATTAACTAAGTTTAAAACAAGTATGCCACTAATTCGACACTGCGATGAAGCCCAAGCAGCACCGATTGTAATTTTGTACGAGCAAAGTCAGTCTACACTTTCAAATACTTTAAAAAAGACACCACGAAAGAGGAAATTTTGTACGAAGGTCTGGTCAAGGACGGCAAAGGTGCACAACCGCAATTGATGACCGTTTTTTGGTTCTTAAGTCAACACGAAATCGCAACATGAAATTGACATCGATGCTCCTCAGAAATGAGCTACTAAATGTTAGACAAATTAATGTGAGTTCAGAAACAGTTAGACGAAGAATAATAGAAGCAAACTTAAAGCCTAGACGCCCTGCCAAAATTCCACGTCTTCTCCAAAATCATAAAGCTCGTCGTTTAGAATTTACAAGCATACGTATTCAGTAGAATATCGACGACTGGAAAAATGTTCTTTTCACTGATGAGACTAGAATCCTCTTATAAAAGCCAGATGGTCGAAACTGTTTATTTAACCTTCTACTACGGACTTGGTGCCCACATGACCGCCGACTGAATTCAAATTACGCGCAATTTTTTATTTTTTTGTTATTGGTTTCTGACTCGCAGCTACCTTTAAGTTACAGTGACTTCAATCGCTTCACTTATTGACAATTTTTTCAGTATTATGGTATTTAATTTATAACTATCTAAAGTTAGGAAGGGGTCATTTTGGCACCACGTCAGTGTTTGTGAAAAATCTACGAAAATGGCAGGTTCGTCCAAAACAGTATTTTGCGGTGATAAAAACTGTGAAGAAATCTGTTTGGCAAGCATGGCAAGACGAGGTAGAAAGTGAGATTAGCAATATGGAAGACTCAGGTGGCGCTCTTTAAATGACATTAAAAGTGAGCATGATACAGATTCGGTAGTAGAAGATGATAATAAAATAAGGAGCTAGTGGTGACTTGTCTGACAAATCCGATTCTAAGAGTGATAAAGAAGTTAAAAATGGAATGAGTTATTATGGTAAAAATAGATTTAAATGGTCGTCACAACCTTTTGTACAGAGAACGAGAACAGAGAAACATAACTTACTTTCGTATTTACCAGGACTTCGTAGTGATGCCAAACAGTTGGAAAAAAGTGCATCGCCTTGACAAATATGGCAGTGTCTAAATAATGACATTATACACCTGTATCGAAGAGATGCTCATAGGTTTTAGAGGGCATATAAAATTTCTCATGTACATGCCAAATAAACCCAACAAGTATGGTCTGAAGGTCTTGATATTTACTGATGCCCGTACTCATTATTTTTTCAATGAGTATATTTAAACCGGTAAAGGCAGCGATGGCAAATTATTAACAGATGAAGAAAGACGTTTGACTGTACCAACCTAATCCGTGGTAAAAATTATTCAATCTATTATAAATACCAACAAAAAT
The DNA here is from genome assembly GCA_918026665.1 of Diabrotica balteata. Taxonomy (NCBI): domain Eukaryota; kingdom Metazoa; phylum Arthropoda; class Insecta; order Coleoptera; family Chrysomelidae; genus Diabrotica; species Diabrotica balteata. Next base: position 57,970,646 of record OU898283.1, read on the forward strand.
GTAACTGCAGACCATTGGTTCTCCTCTATTGAACTTGCAAATGAGTTGCGACCAAGAGGATTAACGTATGTAGGTAGGCTTAAGAAGAACAAGAAAGAAATTCCCACCGAATTTTTGCACAACCGGAAGACAGAAGTAGGGAGTTGTATCTGGGGTTTTCCTAAATATATTACAATGTACCAAAGTAAAGCAAAGCTGTACTTTTAGAGTCTATGATGCATCAACAAAAATACACTGATGGCAAGTCTGAAATGAATGTCTTTTATAATGAATGGCAACTGGCAAGCTTGAAATGATTGTCTTTTATAATGAATCCAGAGGGGGCGTAGATGCCCTGGATAAAAAATGTGCAATTTATAGTTCAAGTAGACGTACTAGGCGTTGGTCTATAGCGGTACTTTATTCCATCATCAACATCGCAGGAGTTAATTCATATATACTACACCATAGGTATCTATAAACAAATAACATACTACGGGCAGAATTTGTGAAGCTGCTCGCTAAACAACTCGTTAAACATTTAAATAGAAGAATTATCAACAAAAGACTTCCAAGAGAATTTAGAAAGAACGTCAGTAGAATACTGAACAAACCAATAATTGATGAAAACTTGCATCCCGATATGAACCAAAACCGAAAAAGATGTGGGGTCTATCCACGAAAAAAGACTAAAAATTCATGTGATGTTTGTAAGACATCAATGTGTGATAACTGTAGAGCTAATATTTGTAAAGAATGTGCAAAGTAACTTTTTATCTGAATATATAATTTGATTTCAAAAATAACTAAAGTAGGTGTGTTGTAGTTTTTTATAAGGGGGGTTTATTTTTTGGTTTATTTTGTTTAGTTAATCTTTAATTTTTTATAACTATTAGTTTAGTAAACCGTTTCATTATTTCTTATATTTTGACATGTTATTTGTAATATGTTTCATAACTAACAATTTGGAAAAATATTATAAAAAAATTAATACACTAATGTAAAATATATCAAAGGAATTATATTGAATATAATTAGTTATATTTTTAAAAAATGTTGGCAATACTAAATAGAAATTACATGGGGTTTCCATGGTACCACATCCGTAGTTATGTTCCAGAAAGTACACGTCAGTATTAGAAGGTTAAATCCAATAGCGCACATGTGGGATCAGCTAAAACGCCGATACTGATCATGCACTTCTTTCAGTTTAAAAGACTTGTTTAAGCAATTCAAAATTTATCATTTAAGTTTAGAGTAAAATAATATTATTTACCTATTATTAAGCATTCTTTTTTTCGCAATTTTAACCTCATAAAAACTTAAAATTGTGCATTAAACATTTTTGAAATATACTCTTTCTTCACAATAAAAGTCTTGATTGACCAGATTTTATTTTCGAAAGACAAAAATTATTAAATTCCAAAATATTCGATATTTTTGTCCATGAGTAATGAGTATATAACTAGAAACGTTTATAGCATTTTTTGTTACTGTCGTAAATGTTACAGTATATTGTTTGTAGTTGATAATAATAATAAGAAACACCTAACTACCCAACTATGTATAACAACTTATTATGATTAAACGAATGATAGTAGGCTAAAGTGACTTACTCACTAAAGTCTTTTAACTTTCTTAACCTTTGGCATTCTACGTTAAGTCATTCTGTTTAATAAGTGCACTTGATGTCTCCAATTAAATTTCTTTATTGTTAATGCATTACGTGTTAAAGATGACGAATCAAATGATAAAAGGGGCATTATAGGCATTAAACAATTAAAAAATGAAATTCATGATTGATATATTTCAATTAGTTTATTGTGTCGACTCTGTTTAATAAACTTATTAAATGTTTAGACTTCTTGTTCGGCTATTTCGGCGTATTTCCATCAAAATCAAAGAAACAATTTAAAAAAAATTAAGAAACTGATGAATATATGCTGGTATGTTAATATTAAGAACGAATACTGAATAGAAAGAAACAATAAAACGTAATGTAACTGCTTTGGATAAAAATTGCATAGTACTCAGTTTTACATAAAAAACATAACCGACTTACTTCTATCATCAAATGCGAAGCCAAAACTTTTAGATTATTATTACTTTTAGATTATTAGTTTAGAAAACTAGACATTTATAAATGTGTTTCTTGTTCAATAATAATACTTTGATATTTTTTATGTTACACCGTTGTAAGTAGGCCTCAATGAAAATTAGGTGAAAAAACACACTTTACAAAAAACAAAACAAATCCTTCTGCGACCAATTAGAAAGAACAAGCCAAGATAGTGCAGCGGACATTTCTCTTCATTTTTCCGTGGCGATATTTTATGAATTCCATCACTGGGTTATACATTTTTATTTCTTAACTGTGTATGAACTCTATAAATTGAATTATTAAATTTAGATTTTTATTTACAATCTGTTTAAGTTTCAGCTCTTAATGTGATTAAGATATTAGATATTATCAAAAAAATTCTATCTTGTTTTTTAATGGTAATAGGAGGTTCTGATTTTTTTTAATATGTTTTTTTATCCGCTTTTCATTTAGTTTACCTTCAAGCGTGTGATATAAAAAATGTCAACGTTATTATAAATGTTTAGAAGCTAAAAATCAGCCCTTTTTTAAACTGCTTTTTAATAGCAAATCTAATATGATGTTGAAGTTTTTGAATATACATTAAAAATAAATCCTCAAAAAAAACGATTACGATTTAGAAAATACCTCTAGAGTGACTGTCTTGGCAAGTACAGTTGTTTAAATAATCGCTCTCTAGGATAAACAAATTGAATAGCTTATAAACTATTTGGTCGATTTATTTGAAATTTAGCACACTTTAATAACTGCCACAATTTTGAATAATAATAGTACATATTTATAAATTACTGCAAAATTAAGTTTCTTTTTCTATCTTGGTGAATTTTTATGTATACTTTTAATTTAGAAACTCGCAATTTGAAAAACATTTTAAGATCTTCAATTGCACAAAACGTTTTATAGTAAACAAATTATTTTTTATTTTTAAAGATTATTTAAAACAAAAATAAAGCAAAAGCAGCTGTAGGTCTTCGCGGATTTTTTAAAGCTACCCCTCAAATACCTTTTAGAAGCTTCAAATATCTGTATAAGATTTTTACGTGAAATCAATGATTTTTCCTACATAGACTGTTAAGTAAGTCATCCATCAATGTCGAAAATAATATATTATATATTATTAATACTTATTTAAAGGCATTTTTTTGAAAACGATCTCCGGAGTGGAAATCGAAACGTCAAATAAAAATTATAAAATGTAATTTGCATTATAATAAATTATGGTTAAATCCCATAATTTTTTTATCTATCTACAGTTTCATTCTTGTATAACTTTTTTTTAAATAATTCTACTTATTGATGTTAGTTTATTCTGAAACATTGAACAAATTATTATATTTCAAATCTATGTCTGTTTCTGTACAACTAATTTTATTATTACTTCTAATGCTCAAATTTAAGTCTTGTACTGCATTTATGCATAAAATTGGAGACGACTTATTAATTATACTAAATTTTAAAAATAAATTGTTTTTTACAAATATCTTTAACTTATAGAATCCTGATACATTTAATTAATTACCACTATAACCAAAAAATAAATTGTTTGGAACGAACTCGAAAATGACTGGATTAATTTGGTTAATTTTTATTTTCTGTTTCATTGATTAAATCTTGCCCAAGTACTTTCGCTTCCTAGATCATCTTCAGGGGCATTTCGTCAAACTGTATGCTATCCAACAAATGCAATGTCATAAACTTAAAATTAAACATAAAATTGAACATAACACTACACTAAACAAGGACAAACAGTTTAAAATTATTTAAAAAATAGTGGAAGCTACATTCTGGTCAGCAACCGGAGAGAGAACTTCTCTTTTCTGCCATAAGATGTATTCACTTCTGTCGGTCACGCAAGTACCCAAGTACCAAGCTCTTGTGTTGTTTTGAATTTGATTTTTTATAAATATACTCAGGAAATACGTATACATGTGAACCTGTAGGTAGTCTGTTTACTTTCAATAACATGAAGTCTAAATGCTTTACAAGAAGCTGACTACTTATTTTTTATGACATTTATGACATTGTACAAACCTCGGCACCCTTCACTTTATTTAATAAATATATCTGGGGTTCTTTTTTCCTTCTTCTATTCTAGTTGACCGTTTGATTACACAAATTCCATTGAACTCTCTTCATTATTACCTATTGATTTTAGATCCTCTTGCAGCATTTTATAGCTCCACGTAGCTGTATTCAAATCTAGAGATTATCTTCAGTCAAAGGTCAATCTCTCATTGTTTGTTCTTTCACCCCACTGACTACACTGACTATTTTATCTCTTTTTAATATCCTCGTATGTTCAAAAATTACAGTTGTACTATTTTATTCAATTCTTCATAGTATTTATTAAACGTTTCTCCGGGTAATTATTGGTTCTCGGATTGAGTTAATATGTTTCGGCGCTGAGATTTAGTTTTGGTAAAAAATATTCATCCAAATTACCTATCAAAACTTCTAGGAGCTAGCAAAATTTTCTGTAAAATTTACAATTTTTTTTATCAAAGCATTTCTCATTAAAATGATCGTAACTTCTTTCATACTATTTCCTTGATTTACTGTGCAATAATTTTATTGATGCTTTGCTATTTCTTCTTGACAACTATCATTTTTTTTTAATTCTATTATTTATTTTAAAACTTGAAATTATATAATTGCTAGAATTAATTTTTAACTGAGGCTGTTTAAAGTGAAGTTGTATTTTTAAAATGATAATATCCCTGAGCAAGTGAATGTACTTGCTCAGTTTGTGTTTATAATTGGCAATTATAGAAATAAATGAGATTTTTAATAAAATATAAATGTTTAAAACCCAATAAAATCGAAAAGAAACTGGACTAAATATTGCATCGGTTTGAATATTTATGTTTGCCATGATCACAAAAGGTTGTAGTAGAATAATAGATAAGTGGAACAAAAATATTAATTTACTGATGCAATAAATAACCAGTATTTCCATTAAATATAGTTCGTTAAAATTTCGTGTTTTGCATGCATGTAGAAAATCATTTTTAAATTTATAAACATATTTGCATGCATGTAAAAAAATGACATATTTCACTTTCGTAGATCGCATTGTAAAAAACAATTAATAGGTGAAAAATAAAACACCTTAGAGGTTTAATAAATAAAAATGAAAAAAAAAAATAGAATCGGTAGAAGAAAATCAGTTATAGAAGACAGTGTAAGGTTTATTATAAAATTATAATAAGCTATATTTCAGCGATATTCGACATAAACTCAATTCATTAAACCCTTACTATCCCACATTAAATATAATATAAATAACTGTAATCTCTTCTATATAAATCAAACAAAAATTACTTTTAGTGTTTAATATCTTATATACATTTATTCCCTCATAATATCGTTTATCCACGATAAATACTTACTGGCATCTGTAAAAACTATGTAAAAACTTAAATCACAACCGTTGACAGGCACACCGGTACTTAAAGATAAAGAAACTATTCCCCTCAACATCCACTTGCCGTATCGCTCTATGACTAGACCACTACCACTGTCTCCATTGCACGGTCCTGCATCAGGGGTACCCGCACAGAAAGTTCTTTGCGAAGTTATGGAGTTGTACTGAGGGTTGCTCCTTAAGCATGTTTCTTGTGATACTATTGGTACCTTGACAGCCCTTGGTCGGTTCATAGAAAGAGTGCCATTTTCATTCCTTCCCCATCCAGCAACGATCCCATTAATTCCTACTATATTTTGCAAGTTGTTGTCTCGATTCCAAAGGCAAGCTGGTCTTATCAGTCGGGTATACTGAACGTTGTCTTTTAGTACCAAAATGGATATATCTCCATCTGACGACAGATATTTATATCCTGGATGAACGTGAACTGTTCCAATATTATAAACACTTGGATCTGATAATGGCAAGTTTTTAATACTGCATTTTCCTAGCGACACCATTAAGTCCTTCGCTTGAGTTGGTTCACGATTACGAACTATGCAGTGCCCAGCTGTTATAATGTGTTTATGGGACACCAGGGTACCACCACATATATAATTTAACCGATTATTTCGCAACACAAACAGAGCAACTAACCAAGGATATGTACCATCCTCAAATTCATCACCATTAACTATTAGCTCAGTTACTTTAAAAGACACACCACAAGTTTCTTCCCTACTATGATTTTCGCGATACTTAGGTGGAACATACTCTTCGTCTTCGGTGTATTCATCGCTGTTAAATCTAGGAGGAAACTGTTGATAGTACTCGTTTTGACGTCCATACACTGGTCCGGGTTCTTCTCTTTCGTACTGGTACATTGGTTGTTCGCCTCGATAGGGGTATATGATTGGTTCGTTTTGATATGAATTAACCATTTGTTCCCCTTCATAAGGATATTGAGGTGGTGGACTTAAAAACATCCATGGTGACAAATAAGAATTGTGCTCTTCGTAGTGCTTCTTTCCATATTTACCTTCTCTCTTTTTTCCTTTGGTGCTAAAAAATGGATTGTAATCCCCAAAATCCTTCAATTTAGGTGGTTTATAGCAGTCATCATCGTGTTTATGTTTCGATTCACTAACATCACTAAAAGCTTGTAAAATTGTAACTAGTAGACACAAAATTTTAAATGTGAACATATTTTTGAACACTAATAATATCTTCTGTGTTACAATTCATTTAAACACGAACAAATTGTTAAGAAAATGTGTTAGTGTTAGCTGATGTGATGTGTTTTTAATTGTCATTGGACGGGTCTTTAAGTGTTTCGAATTATCAGTAAAGTGGATTCACGAAATTCTAGGTACTTTACCGTATCGGTGGACTTTCTTTTCCATGTTTCGTATATTATTAGGGTTTAGTAATAAAGAGATACCGTAATTTTTGAAATCAATTATGTTTAATGTCGTATGATAATAATGTTACAAAAAAGGGGTAACACAATTCTTGGCAACAATTCAGAAAGCAGTTCTGGTAACATGTTAGTTCTCCATATATAATACGATCATTTCAGTTTTTTAATTTTCTATTTCATCGTTTATCGAATGTATTATTGAACGAATGAATGATAATGAATGAAATACGAGGACGACCCAGAACAAGTTGAATGTTGACATTGTCAAGTCAGATTAGTTCTGCTTCTTCTTAATGCTCTATATATATATATATATATATATATATATATATATATATATATATATATGGAACATTAAGAAGAAGCAGAACTAATCTGACTTGACAATGGCAAGTGTGACCTTGCCGAAACGTCACCGAAACAATGGTTTTTAAAAAACCAAAACTTTTTAACGCGGATTCATACCGGGAAAATAGTCGTACTTCAGAGATACCGCGATGCCAGTTGTGATGTTTATATTTGTTTTATTGACTACGCCAAAGCATTTGACCTTGACCGTTGTCCGAATCCTACAGAGAGTAGGATTGGATGAGAAGGACATTTGGATCATCATGAATTTATACTGGAACCAGCGTGCTAAGTCAAGGTCGAAGACCAGCTGACCGACCAAGTAAAGATCATGCGACGAGTAGAGCAAGGTTGTGTGCTCTCGCCGACTCTCTTCAATATAAACTCGAGGAAATTTTTACTGAAGCCCTCACAATCCTAGAGATGAGAATCCGAGTGAATAGACCTTATTATTAAGAGCACTAAATTCATGGTTGTCAGCCGTGCAAGTCCAGATTCTATTGGCAGGTAGCGAAGAGATTCAGAGTCGACAAATTCACTAACCTATTTATTTATTTATTTATTACCCATTATTCAAGT
>OU898283.1:57983475-58157049 GCA_918026665.1 Diabrotica balteata
TTTATGATTGAAATCGGGTGAACGTGGAGGCCATTCAATTTTACCTTGTCTACCAATTTATCGTCCGGGAAATATCTCATCTAAATAACGCAAACATTTACGCCAACTATCCGACGTTAAATTTTTTTCGATAAAAAATTTCCCAATTGACTGAGTACCTACTATACCTGACGATACATTTAATTTTTGTGGTCATTGAGTATGGATTTGACGCATTCAGTGTGAATTTGCGTCACTCCAGTACCTTAAATTGTGTCGACTTATACTTCCACACAGTGTAAAGATTGCTTTATTGCAAAACATATTCTGTTAACGAAATTTTAATAATTTTCAATTTTATCCATCGTTGCCTTAGTAAACTCTAATCTAAGATCGAAGTATTGAATAGTTGAACTCGTATGAAATTCACACTGAATGCGTGAAAACCATACCAGACCACAAAAATTAAATGTATCGTCAGGTATAGTCAGTATAGTCAGGTATACTCAGTCAATTGGGACATTTTTTATCGAAGGAAATTTAACGTCATATAGTTGGTGTAAATGTTCGGCGTTATTTAGATATTTTCCGTACGATAAATTGGTAGATAAGGTAGAATTGAATGGCCTCCACGTTCACCCGATTTCAATCCTAAATATTATTTTTATTAGAGATACTTGAAAAATTCAGTTTACAAAACTTAACCAGCCAAGTCTTGCAGAGGAAAGGCAACGAATTATCGATTTATCTCAAATAATTTCTAGACAATCATGGAGAAATGTGGTAGACGCATTCTACCGTCGATTAGGGTACTGTCAACTCACAAATTGAGCACATTTGGAACACTTAATAACGTAACTATTGTTAAAAAATGGTCTAATCTATCAATTGTTACGTTTTAATGTAGTTGAGAATATGAAAGTGTTAAAAACGCTAAATAGCAAAGGCCGACAACAAATACACCAAATAAAGGATAAAAATGGAATCATTAGAAACGACAAAAATCAGATAATAAACATTGTCGAAGATTATTATACAGAATTATACTCGTCCAGCGTAGCAAAACCTGAAACCCATGATATGGAACGAAGAATACTAAATGTAGGATCTGAAACACTACCAGAAATTACTACCGAGGAAGTTGTAAATGCCTTAAAGCAAATGAAAAATGGAAAATCTCCTGGAGACGACGGAATAACAAAAGAGATGATTACAGCTGGAGGTCAAACTACTATGGAGGCAGTTAAAATCTTACTGAACAAGTGCCTATTCGGGGGTGCTATTCCAACCTCTTGGCAAAACGCGCAGGTACTTTTACTACACAAGAAAGGAGACAAACACAAACTCGAAAATTACAGACCAATAAGCCTGTTACCACATCCATACAAACTGCTTACCAAAATAATTACCAACAGACTATCAAACAAATTTGATAGTTACCAGCCTGTTGAACAAGCGGGTTTCCGCAAAGGTTATAGTACAATAGAACACCTACAGACAATAAGGACACTTATTGAAAAATGTAACGAATACAATGAACCTCTTCATTTGGCATTTGTGGATTACAATAAGGCATTCGATTCCATAGAATTCTGGGCGGTATTAGACGGAATGAATAACGCAAGGATAGATTCCAGATATAGAATGCTCCTAAAATACATATACGACAATGCAACTATGCAAATAAATGTAGCAGAAGGCCTAACAACAAACAAAATAAGATCAGAAAGAGGTGTTCGACAGGGAGACACCATATCTCCAAAATTATTTACTCTTGCATTAGAAGATGTGTTCAAGAAGTTAAATTGGGAACAACTCGGAATTAAAATTGATGGCAGGTTTTTAAGCCATCTAAGATTTGCCGATGACATAGTACTCATAAGCAACAATACAGAGGAACTAATCTACATGCTGAAGGAGCTTAAACAAGAATCTGAAAAAATCGGTTTAAAAATGAATTTAAATAAAACAAAAGTAATGACAAATCAAAATATCACAATCGACTTAGATGGAAGTGAGATCGAAAGTGTCGAAGAGTATATATACCTAGGTCACACCATCAAACTAGGCAAACAGAATCAAACAGCAGAGATAACTAGAAGAATCCGAATGACTTGGGCAGCAGTAGGCAGACTCAGTGATGTGTTGAAGAACAAAAAGATACCAATAAATCTAAAGAAAAGGGTATTCAACAGTTGTATTCTACCGGTCATGACTTATGGAATGGAGACCATGACACTTACAGAGTTGTCAGCCAACAGATTAAGAACAACACAGAGGGCCATCGAACGAGCTATGTTGGGAGTATCACTAAGAGAACATATACGAAACGAGGACATACGAAGCAGGACGAAGGTGGAAGATGTAATTGGAAGGATTGCACAAATGAAATGGAACTGGGTAGGGCACGTGGCACGGCAAAACAACGACAGATGGACGAAAAACATTGTACATTGGAGACCACGCGAACACAGTCGGAGTAGAGGAAGACCACAAAAACGATGGATAGACGACATCAAAGCAAAAATGGGGAGAAACTGGCACCAAATAGCACAAAACAGGGAAGAGTGGAGAACTCATGGGGAGGCCTTTGTCCAGGAGTGGATGCAAACAGGCTGAAGAAGAGAGAAGAAGAATGTAGTTGAAAATAATTAATATCAAAAAATTTATTGAAACAATTAGCCGTTGTCAGACTTCTGTTTTATGTATTTAAGACCTTCCAGACTATAAAAAATTAAAAGTGTTACATATAGTTGAACTCGTATTGAATAGAAGATTCTAATAATGACTGAATATACAGGTTGATGCATTTGAAAAACCAAAGTTACTAATAATATCAGAGAAACGGCAAATCTGGCAACATTGCAAATATCAAATATGGAATCTCCGTATCCCAAAATAGGTGTATCTCAAATTTTGTACAATTATAACTAGCAATTTACGAGATAATTGGCCGTTTCCAGACTTTTGGGCCACTCTGTATATCGTTAAATGTATGTCTTAATACATTAAGTACAGAAGAATTTGGCGAAAACATATTTCCACGAAACAAATAGTTTTTAATTAGAACCGGAATAGATGTATAGGATTAAGTATACAATGGTAGGATGGTAAACATAAAACTTTAAATCAATGATTTTTGAAGATGATTTCTATAAAAATTCAGGTTTAAAATCGACTAACTTTAACGGTTCAAGCAACTGTTTTAGACCCTGTAATGCATTTATATTTAATTACTTCTCGTTATAAATCTCGATTTTCGGGTTTATTATAATGAAGATAAAAATAAATATTTTATTTCTTCGATCACTTCGACGTTGCCGCATACCTGTCACATAATTACCTAGTTCAATAACTTTTCTGCTTTTTAAAATTTTTATAATCTTTCCTTGTAAATATATGAAATAGTTATTTTTTATAATTTTAGTACTAATATTATTTTCTTTTTTTTTTCAGGGGCAGAATGGTTTTGAAGATTTGCGAAGGTATGTCAAGCAAGGTGGGGATTTCTGTAAAGAATTATCGCAGATTTTACAAGAAAGGTTAGTAGATACATTTTAACACTATTATAGAATATCTATTTGCGATAAATGGTAAATATCAAGTATATTGCAATAAAAATAACTACCGAACCAAAATAAAATAAACCTAACTTCACGTCATGTACATAGTCTAACCTGTAAAGGCACATACAAATATAATATATTCTTGATTAGTTATTTTTGGTTTTTACATCATTTTTTTATTCGTGTTCATCTTAAAATAAATTGTTTTTAAAAACTATTTTTGGCTTTTTAATCTTCTATTTCACTTAATCGTATAATACGAACCAGTTCTTGTGGCTTTTATGCATTCTTTTTTAATCTTTATTAACGGTGTTTTAATTATTATAATTGTAAGCTTTACAGTATTTAAATGCATAAGCTTTGTTGTTTCGTATTTTTTTTCTCCTATATTGCATTTGAACAGCATTTTTTTAGTTATTCATGTATTTTTTTGACTATAAATGTTACAAGTTTAATATAAAACTCTTATAAACATAAACCTAACCGTTTTACTCTTTTAGAGCTGAAGCTGAAACCCAATACGCCAAAAGCCTTTCAAAATTGAGCACCAAGCTCTCTCGCGCCTGTCGAGAAGGAGTTGGTGGCTTGAACGAATCGTGGAAAGCTGTAGCTTTAGAACTAGAGACGAAGGCCGAAGCTCACCGGTTACTCGGTGTGGCACTTTTAGAAGAAACTGCCAAACCTTTAAAAAATCTCACGGAAAGCCAACAGAGGTAAGTATTACTTGTAAACTCACTTGGTTTTATTTTTTGTTTAAAAAATTGCGATTAGAAGTGCTGATCATAAGTCTTTAAGATCGACTTAAAACATAAATACTACATTTATTATAATTGCTTTATTTAAAGTTTTTATTTTGATTACCTTTCATTGCCCCAATTATAAATTGTAGACATACAATTTTATACTGTTTAATCGCCAAAGTATTTCTATTATTTATATGCCTACGACAAAACTTAATAATAATAATACTGATTTAAACGTTTTCTATAAACTGTTTAAATTTTATATCTTTTTGAAAACAAAATTACCACTTAAGCAAAATTTACAAATAAATATTAATTAATGTCTATTTTAGTGCTTCTTAAAACAATCAGTTAAAATTTAAAAATTTAAATCATTTGAATCCGGTTTATTTAATTATCTACTTGACATTTAAGTTAATTACTTTGTACAAGTAAAAATCTCGAGTATAAAAAAGCGATATTCTCGATCTTAGCAAGTTATTAAAATTGTTAAACAATTCTGCTAAATAATATATTTTATATGGGATTAAGCAACAATTAGTTGTAATTGAAATTAAATTTTATAATTGTTGTTTGGCGTTTCGATTTCCTCTCTGAAAATCGTTTTCAAAAAAGTTTATTATTTCAGAACCTTTTCAGGCAAAACAAGGTGATATAAAAATAAAATAACACAAATTGTATTAAAAATAGCAAAAATTTGTGGACATGGGAGACATAGATAGGAAGGATAGATCTGTCAAAATCTGAAAATGAAATTGTGTAACTTAAATATGAATCCCTAAAATATGATTCCGTTCCGTTTAAATAATTTTTTTTCTCTAGATTAAGTTGCTGTTTATCAACCACTTTATTGATTTGACACAATGTCAAAAAATAAACATCCTCAATGAAATAATAATTAAAATATATTTTGAATAAAATAAACATAGCCGTTACCAAGGGTCACGTTATTTGTCAAATGAAATACGGCAACTATTAAATCACTTTTGACGTATCCTCCAATTTTGATAGTAAACGGCTCCCGAGAAAATCGAAAAAGCACTTTGGGTCTTTAATAATTGTTGACAATACATTTATAATATAAATAAAAAAACAGCAAGTGCTGAAAAGAGAAACTAATAATTACTTAAAAAACTGTTAAAAATAGAGATATGAAGTAGTTACTTTCAAAATAAACACAAATAGTAAACCACTTTTAAAAACTTTACAATTCAAGAAGTGCAGAGTGCGTCAATGTTAATTAGAACTGTGAAGATATATTTTAAATAAGTAAAAAAAAAATAAAAAATATTATTATATATTGTACTCAATTTTACGGAATACTTAAGCAAAGAAAAGTAAACAAACAGGTTCTGCTTATTTTTCTTTTGTGTGAAAGGAAATTTTCGGGGGGAATTTTAAACCGAATAGGACTACACGCAGGACAGACTGGGTGGGCCTTCTCATACTTCTCATCCAAGGTAAAACAAGAAAAAATACCTGGATCAACTACAAACACAGAGACACTATCTATGTAATAAACTGAAGATTTGAATCAAGATGACATACACGCAAACACAAAATACACAAAGACACAAGCACACCATGCTTAATCCGCAAATTAGCAAAGAGTCCTATCCCAACGGCCTTATCCTGTAAAATTTGTTCATAGACTATTACGCTCATCAATCGCAACGTGTAATTGTATCGTTGCCATGAGTTGGCACGCTCTGTGCCTATCTGCCGTCATCTTCTCCAGGTGAGAGCAGCCAATTCCAGCTGCTCTGCCATATATCTTCACGGGAGAAGCGGCTATCGAGTTCTACCTACGCTTGTCTCGGAGCTCTCGGAGAGAATGGCATTTTCTCGTTGTATGGTAGCATTGATGGGGTAAGGGCGCACTGCCTCGCTGGACGGATTTTTCGACGAAAAAATTTTTCAACAGGAACAGTTTAAGATTTTCACAGTTTAGTTAAGTATTGAGTTTATTTATAATAACTGTACGTATTTAAATAATTTTTTTCATTAAAAAAATCGTTAATTATTTTGTGCCAGAACTTTTGCGATATACGTTATAGAACTTTTTTTAAATCTAGTTTGTATATCAATATATTGTACTTACAATGTTTACTACTTAGTTACTTAAGGTTTGCAATAAATATTTTCTCCATCAATATAGTTCAGGATAGAATGCAATCCATGTAAAAATGTTCTTAGAAATATTTAAACCCAGCAAATTATACACCTAAAACTGAATTTGAAATCATTCTCGTAATGCCCATTTAGCGATTGGATAAGATAAGCAAAACATTTGTAAGATAAGTAATTTTGATGAAAATCTTAAATTATCAGTAAAAAATGTAAAATGATTATAAGCCGGACTTAGATATGTGAATGTAACACGGAGGTCTAAAATTAAACAATAAAATAAAATTATAATTTACACACAATATTATAATTTACATAACACAATAAAATATAATTTTTATTAAATACAATTTTTTAAAGAATATCTAATTGTGTTTATTAAAAATACGTTTGTTTTAATTCACAAATAGCTGTAATTGATTGAAATTTAATATTTTTAGGATAAGGAAACAGTCGGAGTCTTCGGTGGACAAGGCATCGAAGTTGTTGTCGGACTGGAGAGCTAGTGAGGCAAAAGGTAAAAAACATAGTCATTCTTGTGCCAGGGAAAACGAAAAACTGCAAGATGCTGCCGTTTTGGATACTACTAAATACGGAAAACAAACGTAAGTGTTTTTCTACAGGGAATTTTCACAAAAGATTAAATTAATTTAATATCATTTTCATATTCTGTGAAGATGATAACTTCTGCGTTTCCATCTATTTTTTATTATTTTATATTCAGATCTTACATAAGATGTCTCCAATATTAGTTATCTCCATCGTGATTATCAGTCCAGTAAAAATATAAAAAATAAAGGGTTGACGATTATTCCCCAAAATTCTCATGTTTTTGTCTTGAATATTTTTTCACACAAGACAACATTTTAATCAGTGTTGATCATCTTTATCATTCGTAAGTTTAAACTTTTGTTGGCATCAAACTTCGCTCCAACTTTTCAAGGGGCGTCTTGCAACTCTTCTTCCTGTTCGTTTATAATTTTTATTATTTGTCTAGTTAGTCGATTTTCATTAATTCTGTTTATTTTTTGTGATAATGATATCTCCTATTTTTCCATATGAGCACATCTAAAATATTTCTGTTTTTCTTGTGGCATGTTGAAATTAAATATTGTATTTATATACGACTAAACTACAATTGATTGTAATGAATGAATAAATAAATTACATTTTACATTTACAAAATGATTTCCGAACTGAAAATCGAAACTTTAAAACAAATATAAGATGTAACTATTTTCATTTCAATCAATTGGGGTTTAATCCCATATAAATACAATATTTAACATCTAAAATCCGACATTTATTGTCGAAGAGTTGAGTATTCCTATTATAAATTATTTTATTTTTTTTTTTCAGGATTTCCAAAAGTTCTAGTCTAATTCATTTGGCTCAAATGAAACAACATTCCACAGATAAGGAAAACGCAAAAGTAAGTATATCTATCATCTGGAATCGCTTTCAGAGTAATAAAATTCCATATGCACTTTATTTAATGGGAATAAACCATGGGAATTGTAGCAACACTAACTATTTTTAACGTTTCTCATTAATTTTATTCATGTAAAATTTTACTACAAATTTTTTATCTCTGGTATAAAAGTTTTTTTTTGATAGTAGGTTCTCCTTTTCTAGACACCAAATAGACTACACAATAAATATACCATACTTTAATGTATCACACATGTAAATAACACGTGAATCGCTCAATTTTATCATGATTAAATTGTTTCAGTTGGAAGGTAAAAAACGAAAAGCAGAGGATGCTGTGAAGAAGTCCGACATCGAGTATTATTCACTTTGCGTGAGAGCTGAGAGAGCAAGGTAACAATTATCAACGGTTATTTATACATTTAAAACATTGAGAACTTAAGAGAGTAAAGTATCTAGTAGTTAAAAATCATTAAAAATTAATAGTTAATTTGTCTTTAGACACTTGTGCATCTTTTTAACTCAGGAAGTCGCCGTGAAAGTTTTAATATCAATATCACGAAATCCAAATTAATGACAGTAGTAAAAATACATGTAGGTCCAAATCAACTTGTGCTGAACCGTGCAGTTATTAAAAGGGTAGAACATTTTACATACTATGGGAGCCGACTAAACGCCAACAGTGAGTCCAGAAAAATTTTTCTCCAAAAATGGGATATCCCGCAATTTATTTAGGTGTTGGTTTAAAGCCATACCTAGGTGAAACCAAGACTTTAAAGGCAAGAACAATAAATGGGTTGAACGAATTTGAGCTCTTGTGTTATCGTTAAGTTCTTAAGATATCGGGGACGACATACACTACCAATGGAAAGGAGGTGCTTAAATGACGAATACAGAGAGAGAACTGCTAAACCAAATAACAATGAGAAATAGAGATTACTTTGATTATATCGTTAGAGGATCCAATTACTGTGACTTAATATTTAGGGATAAGTTGTAGAACGACGATGGATTGTGTTAGTTACGTAACGAAAGACAAGGGACGGGTTTTACGTTAGATCAGGTGGAAGATCTATTTCGAGCGGCTGGTGATAAAGAATGATTTCATGATATTGTTGACATAATATTAGTTAACAACTCAAAATGGACACGAAACGAGAAGAATAAATCAATGAAGTCATTGAGCTGTATGTTTTGTTAACGAATTAGTGAAATAATTCCATTTTATATCGTAAGATAATTTTCCGTAACGTACTTGATTTTTAACTATCAGTGATGGATGTATTTGTTATTCAAAATTTGTATATATACAAAGTGATTCATCTTTTTCAGACTTGAATGGGAATCAGCAGTATTACGTGGTGCGAGTACCTTCCAGGCACTAGAAGAAGAACGCTTAAAAAACCTAAAATCTGTGCTTAGCTCTTACTTACATCATATCAGGGATTTGGGGCCCAGGTTAATTGAGGTAAAAAAAAGTTTTAACAGGATTTAGTTTTAAGATTGAGAACTAGACAAAATTGTTTTTAAGGGATGTCATTATGTTTGTGTGTTGTGTATTGTTTGATATTGGTATAGAAAAGTACATACAGTTTTACTTTAAAGACAGATATGTTGTGTTTTTAAAATACACACAAACACTTTTAAAGGAGTCGTTTGTTTTCGTAGACATTACCCTACATATACTGTATCGGATATTTTAAGCAGCGCATTCAACATAAGATTCCTATCAAGGATAACTACGATGTTTGATTAAGAACTAAAACATCCTTTTTGGTATCTAAATATCAGCGCACTACCTTATAGAGGTTTCTAGCGCTTTTTAAAAAATAGTTTCATTACTATACTTAACTTACGTTAATAACAAAGTATCGATTTATATCTGGAAATATATGTAGCATATATTTACTGTATATACTATAATCTGGTTATTCTTAAATAACTAGAAGAAATAGGATCCGAAACGTAGATCTGTCGTAATGATGATTACTAAGATGATGATAATGATGAAATCTTATGTCTTCGAGACATAGGAACTAACAACCAAGACGAACTCTGGCTAAATAATTGTGAATATACAAATATAGCACTGACGCAGACCTTTTCGATCTATGCAGCTTGACAGCTCATTCTTAGTTTTCGCTTTCCAATTTTGAACACCTTTCCTGTTAGGGTTTTTTCCCATCAGCGCCCATCAGTGCTTTTCAGATAAAACTATCCACCTTAAATAACTTATGAACCTCTAAGTTTTTGGAACAACGCAAAAACATTTTAATTAATATCTGAAGGGGGAGGCATAATATCATATTTAAGGTTGCTGGAAATGCACCCTCTCACCCCCTGTATCAACCCTTTATTTTTTTTTAATTACTTCCCCCTTTTTTTATTTTATATTTGGATTCTCCTTTTTGTACTGATTTCAGAAATGTATAATACATGATACTTGAAGTGATTAGTTTATGAGAAAAGTAAATACAAAAGCAAGAAAATTGGATTGAAAAAAAATTATTTTTTAACAATTTTATTACACACATTTAGAACAAACATTTCACTACTAAAAATTTTTACAATAATTGTTCAAACTGACTGCCTTTCACTTCCATACAATAGTACAATATATTTTGAAATTCTTCTCTGACATTGCTTAACACGTCTGCATTTAATTGTCGACATTCATCCTCTATTCTTTGTTGTAAATCATCTAGATATTCTGGTTGAGTAGCATAATTTTTGTTTTTAAATACTCCCATAAGAAGAAGTCTAGGGTGTTCAATCCGGTGACCTAGGTGGCCAATCGATCATCTGTCGTCTTTTACCTATCCAAGGACCGGGAAACGTTTCGTTTAAAAATTATCGCACAGGTAAAGCAAAGTGTGGAGAAGCTCCATCATGGTGAAATACAACCAAATCATCGGAAAGGTTATCATCATTTTCTACTATTGTTCTAACAATCAACCACTTGCCTATATAATTCAAGATACGATGTACCATTTAAGCTTCCAGTGATAAAGAAGGGTCCGATAATGTAATTACGTATGATACCACACCATACGTTTAACCTTTGAGGATGCTGTGTGTGAAATTCGCGTACAATATGTGGATCACTCTCAGCCCAGTATCGGCAATTATATCTGTTCACCAAACCGTTTAATGAGAATGAGCATTCATCCGAGAAGCAAATATTGTTTAACAATTGTGGATTGTTAATGATGCATTTTATCATTAATTCGCAACATTCGGGACGACGATCAAAATCTTCTTCATTTAACTCTTGTACTAATTTAATTTTATATGGATAAAACTTAAATTTATGGAGGACTCGGAAGGCTGTAGAAGATGAAACACCGATTGCTCTGCTTATTGTTGACAGTGACTGTGATTGTTAAGAGTCTAAGTTAACTTGCCCTAAAACAGCTACTTGGATTGCTTTTTTATTTACAAGTTCCTGTCGGTTATGTTTTTTTATTGCAAACTGACTCTCTTGATCTAATTTTTTCTGAATCAGTTCAATCACACACTTATGAGTTGCATGTCTATTGTGGTGTGTTTCATTAAAAATTCTAGCAACAGCTCTTGCACAATTATTATTTTTGTAGTATAAACCTACAATTTCGATTCTTTCTTGCAAAGTGTGCACTATTTCAGCGATCAAATTGCACACGTATCAAAATAAGCTGTTACTTACAAGTTATAACAAATTGTCGCTATTAACAGATTAAAACAAATATAAAAATGATATCGAAAACCTTTGATAAAACTTGAATAAAAAGTGAATTTTTTTTGTTTCTTGGTTTTTAAAGGTATTACAAATAGTACGGTTAAATATTTAAAGAGTTTAAATTATGCTACAACTTATTTTGTTAGAGTCAATTAAGGTGAGGGAGATACTGTCTTGTTAACAGAAAAATTGTCTATCTGATAAACTAATCACTTCAAGCCAAAGGTATTATACATTTTTGAAATCAAAACAAAAAGGAGAATCCAAATATAAAACAAAAAAGGGGGAAGTAATTTAAAAAAAATAAAGGGTTGATACAGGGGGTGAGAGGGTGCATTTTCCAGCAACCTTTAATATAAAATTATGTCTCCCCCTTCAGATATTAATTGACGTATTTTTTCGTTTTTTCCAAAAAATTAGAGGTTCAAAAGTTATTTAAGGTGGATAGTTTTATCTGAAAAGCACTGTATATATATATATATATATATATATATATATATATATATATATATATATATATATATGTATATATATAGTATCTAAAGTAAATTTATCTTTTCTACTTAGGCATCCGAAAGGCTTAAAGGTCCTGTTAATCAAGCAGACCCTACCAAAGACCTAGTCACGTTCCAGAATCTCAGGCACAGTTCACAACAAGTTTCGGAGCAATTACTGCCAGATTTTTATTGCGAACATACCACATTGGCTATGAATCGAGAAAGGCGGAAACAAGTAAGTATTTAATAATATAATAATAAGAATCTAAATTAACAAGAAATTAACGTCATATTTAAGGATAAAATATGATAAATATATAACAAGAAATTAAAGTTTAATCTTTGTTTAAGTGCCAACCACGTAATAATTGAATTATTTAAATATAGTATATAACAATAGGTTGGAGGTAGGCGGTGGAGCAGTACAGCAAGAGATAAGAGCTGCGCTCGTGATACTCCTCATAGATCCCTAACGGTACGCTAACGTATATATATATATATATATATATATATATATATATATATATATAACAATAGTTACAGCATTCTTATACTTGCTTATAAATATGTGTGAGAAAACAGCCTTAAAAGTTAATTTTTAATTTGGTTTTAATTTTTTGTAATTTAAAATCAATAAAATTGACAGTATCTAGTGAAACTTTTTTTGAATTTAGATAGAAGAAAATTGGCATGACGTTAATACTACAAAATAGTTATAAAACTAAAAAAACTTATTAAATATGTCATTACGACCAGAACACTAAAATAATTTATGTGGATATAGTTTAGAGTAATTCTTTGAGTAGGTACTACTCACCACACCACAAACACCACAAAAAATTTATAAATAATATTGTACTATATTTTTCCAGACTATTAACATTATGTTTATATTCATAGGCACTTGTGAAATTACTTCAATTAATCAGGCAAGACATGGAAAGGGAAAGGAAGTCCAAAATAGGTTTAGAAAATTTATCTAAGGCCATCCAGCAAACGCCCAGCTTTGGATCCGAAGATTCCCAACAGAGCGTCATAGAAAAATTATATCATGTAAGTCATAACAGAAAAGTTATTTGTTGTTTTACAATTTACCTTAGGAATATTTTGAAAATTATTCCTATCGAATAATGACATATTATCTGCATTAGACATTATTCTAAATGTGTTTTAGATTATTAATATATTAATCTAAGTGTGTGTTAGATAAGGAAGTATATATATATATATATATATATATATATATATATAATATATATATATATATATATTATATATATATATATATATATATATATATATATATTTATATATATTATATATTATATATATATATATATATATATATATATATTAGCTATGCCGTACGCCTTGGAACGTAAAAACGCACTGTAACTCAGGAAAACTAAAGAGTAGTATTCAACAAAATGGATATAAACCTCTTAGGTTTCTATGAAATTTCCATGATCTGAATATGCTACTATGAACTGATATTGCTAAGACGGTCACTTATAAAGAGAAGCGGATAAAAAGAAAACATAGATACATGGTATAAAGAAATGGAGGTAACATGATATTAACATTTTTGTA
This sequence comes from Diabrotica balteata, assembly GCA_918026665.1. NCBI lineage: Eukaryota > Metazoa > Arthropoda > Insecta > Coleoptera > Chrysomelidae > Diabrotica > Diabrotica balteata. Next base: position 57,997,127 of record OU898283.1, read on the forward strand.
GATGATTTTCACAAGGAATTTCTGGCAGTATAAACTAATTGAGTTTTGTCAAGATCGTTCGATGGTTATTGAAAATGCACGATTCAAACATCACCCAAGATATTACATACTTAATCATCTCCAAAATGTACAGCGGACCATATTTTTCGCAATTAATTTGATTGAAATAACTAATATTCGGTTCCATTCTGCAAGTATATTCAAAAATAATTTAAAAAATGCCAAAACCTGTCTTAGTGCCGATATTTGATCTAATCGTATACTTCTTTAACATTTATGTTCGATCAAAAGCAATACTAATGTACAATAAGCTAATTGTCTGTCGTATGACCTATGTACAGCAGTCGATTTCCCGAGAAGATATAAAAACATTATAGAATCAACGTCCAACCGTTGAAAGACAAAAATAAGAACAATAGTAAAAGAGACATTTAATGAAGATTTAGATAAATAAGTATAAAGTGTAGGTACTAATGGCACACACGATCTTCTAAAAAGCACGTGGAACGAATGTTTAAAATGCAGTGGTCAAAGCTACCACATGTCAACTAATAATGATAATAAAAAATACCGACCATTTACTAAAAGCCTACTAAACCTACCATAAAAATAAAATAATTTCCTTTTTTAATATTTCATTTTATTAAAATATTTGAATACACAATTAGTCAATGCATAAGTCCACAATTAACATTAAAAATAATATAGATATAAGCCTATATTTCAAAAAGTTATTGCTTTCCTCAAAAGGTATGTATCAATTTACATTCTTTTTAACATAATAAACGCCTGCAGAAAAAAATATCATAACACGATCCAAAAGTGATTTTACGAGATTAGCGGGATTCCAGGACTCGACTTCGTCTCGTTCTGAAAACTTCTTATACTTCTGATACCCTTAACTCGAAGCAAAATATCGGGAATTTGAAATCTTTATTTTTTCGAAATAGCGGAAATATTCTTAATTGCAACACACCATACCTATATTAGTCTTTGTTTTTATTTGGGTTTGAGAAATGGATAGTCAGTATTTCATGATAGTAATGAATAATTTGGATACACGATAAATACATTTAGAAATTTGGATATTTACTTACTAGAATGTTGAAAATATCATAGCTCAGTCTCATGAACAATAAAGAGGTACTTAGAAGAGTGGGTACCAGAAAGAGTTCAAGTTTCATATTAGATAATTTATTGGTTTTTAAAATATGGGTTGATAGAAATAGATTTTCCAGAGTAATCCCCAAAATTCAATAGAAGACGGCACTTCAAGAAGAGGCAGAAAATTATTTCTAATAGCTATCTTACACGTTTCTTGTATCATATCCAGTTTTTTATTACACCCGAAACAAATTTTAATTGTGGTATATTTTTATTTTAGATGAAATCAATGTTGACATATCTAGAGGCAGCAAAGCACAAGGTCCAGAATGCCTTATCGGAATTGGACAGTCGACCCAGAGCATCCCATCCACTTGCTTCACATATCACTATAACTAGAGATAAATCAGGGCTACAGCAAAGCGTACTAAAAGTAAGTGGGTACTAGTATTTATATATACTTATATATTTATTTACACAAAGGTAAAAACTTTGTACAATTTACTTGTAAATTTAAAAGAATAAGGTTGCGTTCCAGAGACCCTGATAGCTAATCATTTTTTACCTTACTTCATACTTCTTCTTCTTACTTATTTATTTATAGGCTTACTATGCCTGTCTAGATTAGAATTCCCCTTTTTCTTGCCTTCAGATACTGTTTCGATAGTTTGGTGATTAATTTCGCTCTATTTTTACTGGTGGGCGGAATAATGACTGGAGGATGCTAGCCGGATTTACCAACCAAGGTAACCGGATGCCGTCATCTCTTTTATTTAGAAAATTTGGTTTTTTTTCAATTTCTGTGGCTTCTCGGATAATTCTTGGTTTATAGAAGCGGATGGAGGTTATGGTTCTGGAGTTTTCAAAATCAATTTTGTTACCGTATGAAGATGGTGTTGGCCTAAAGCTGAAATTGAATCGGAATTGCGAACAGAAATATAATGTTTATAAATCCGATTTTTAATTCTACGATTGGTTTGGCCTATATAAGATCGAGGGTAGTCTGCACTAGGAATTTCATAAACTCTGTGTTGTTCATTTGGAATGTTGATTTTGATTGATCGGACAAAGTGATGTAAGTTTTTGTTGACTAAGAGGGTCTTAGTCTTTTGGTTGAGATTGAATGAAAGATTGATGTCTGTGGATGCTCCTATTGATGTGATTTTTGCATTAACCGTTTTGGATGAGGGCTTGTTTAAATCTCGACAGCTCAACGGGTCTAATTGCATCATCGCAAAGGCGTATTGATCTTGAGACAAGCGTATAAATGACTGAATATATTTGTGATGGTGGATGATGAAAATTGACATGCAAAAAACGTTTGGTATGTGTGGGTTTTCGATAAACAGAGGGATGAAACCCTTGGGATTGGTTTTTCAAATTGGGTTGAAACAACACCAAAGCATTCCTAAGATAGTTCTTGGGTCGTGAAGTCTTCCATAAAAATATTGGCAATTACTGGAGATAGTGGGGAGCCCATAAGGGCACCATTTATTTGTCTGTGTAATTTATTTTGGAAGATGAAATAAGTGTTGGACATTCTTCTTCTTCTTCTTTTGCCCTTTAATTCGTCCAATTTTGAACATAGGCTTCCCCCAGTTTCCTCCATTCGCTTCTGTTTTGTGCTTTCTGTTTCCAGTGTATTCCTCCTATCTTTCTAATGTCATCTCCCCATCTCATCTGGGGTCGTCCTCTTGCTCTCTTTCCTGTCCATGGTCTCCAATGTTGTATCGTGTTGTTCCACCTATTGTCTGTTTGTCTGGCGTTATGACCTGCGAAACTCCATTTTAGCCTGGCTATATGTTGACCTGCGTCTTTGACTTTTGTTTTGTTTCTTATCCAGATGTTTTGCTTCTTGTCTTTTAATTTTACTCCCAACATTGCTCTCTCCATGGCTCTTTGTGTCTTCACTATCTTATCCATGTTTGCTTTGGTCAGAGTCCATGTTTGGCATGCGTATGTGAGAATTGGGAGTATGCACTGGTCAAACACTCTTGTTTTTAAGTACTGTTGTATTTTCTTATTCTTTAGGACCCATTTTAATTTCCCAAATCCTGCCCAGGCTAATCTGACTCTTCTTTTTACCTCCGCTGTTTGGTTTTCCTTATTTATTTTTATTATCTGTCTCAAATATATATAATCATTAACCGCTTCTATTGTGATTCCATTTAGTATTACGTTTCTATTATCTTGTGTGTTTGTCATTGTTTTCGTTTTGGTAAGATTCATTTTTAGGCCTATTTGTTCAGATTCCTTGGCTAGTTCGGTTAGCATAGTTTGTAGTTCTTCAAAACTTGATGTTATTATTACTACATCGTCTGCATATCTTAGATGGTTTAGTTTCTTTCCATTTATGTTTATTCCCATGTTTGTCCATTCCATTGTTTTGAAAACATCTTCCAGTGCTAATGTAAATAATTTAGGAGAAATAACATCGCCCTGTCGCACTCCTCTGTTAATTGGTATAGGTTTTGTGTTTTCTTCCAATTGTACTGTCATTGTTGCTTTCTTATATATATTGTGTATTAGCATTCTGTATCTGGAATCTATTCTACAGTTGTTTATAGCTCTTTCTATTGCCCACATTTCCACACTATCAAAAGCTTTCTCATAGTCAACGAATGCTAAATGCAGATCTAAATGATATTCGTTAGCTTTCTCTATCAGTGTCCTAATTGTTAAAAGATGGTCAGTGGTGCTATATCCTTTTCTGAATCCTGCCTGCTCTACTGGTTGATATGAGTCAAGTTTGTGTGCTAGCCTGTTGTTGATAATCCTCATGAATAATTTGTACGTTTGCGACAGCAGTGAGATGGGTCTGTAATTTTTTATGTCCTTTTTGTCTCCTTTTTTAAATAGCAGGATTGTAAGACTTTCGTTCCATTCGTCGGGTATTTCTCCTCTATGTAGACACTGGTTAAATAGATTTCGCAGTGTTTGCAAGATTTCTTCTTTCCCTTCTTTCAGCATTTCAGCAAGGATTCCATCCGGTCCCGGTGCTTTATTGTTCTTTAATTGTAATAATGCTACCTCTATTTCATAATTTTCTATTTTTGGCAGTGTTTCTGAGTTTACATTAGTGATTGTTTTTTTAATATATTCTTGTGTGTTTACGTTTGCGTCTTTCTTTGAGGTGTATAGCTCTTTATAAAATCTTTCTACTTCTTCCGATATCTTATCTTTTCTCCTTTCTTCCCTTCCTGTTTCATCCTTTATTGAAATGAGTAGAGGCTTCCCTAAATTTGGTCGTAAACATTTTAGGCCCTTGTTTCTCTCAATTACTTTCTCAATTTCATTTTCAGTGTATGTTCTCAGATCTTCTCTTGCTTTTCTCCTAATTAGTTTGTTTAGTTCTACGTATTCTACTGTGTTTCTTTTGTTTTCGCTTATTAGTTTTCGTCTGTTTTCCATTAATTGAAGTGTCCTGCTACTTAATCTATTTTCTTTGGTTCTTAGTTTTTTGGCGGTTTTCATTCCCGCTTCTAAGAGTTTTTCTTTCATTTCTTTATTAATTTTATTAATTTCCGACTCTTCCTTTCCTAATTGGTGTTTATAGTTTTCCCTTAAAGCTTGTCTATATTCTTCTGCGTTTTGTTTTATTCTGCTATGGTCAATAGCCGTTGGTTTTCTTCCGGCTTTCTGCATCTGTAGTTTGTTTATTTCTATTTTGGCTCGTAGTATGCGGTGGTCGCTGCCAGTTGAGAATTTATTAAGTGCAGTTACGTCTTCGAAGATTTTTGTATTTTGGCAGAGGAAGTAATCTATTTCATTTTTTGTCACCCCATTTGGGGAGACCCATGTCCATTTTCTGTTTGGCTTCTTATTAAAGTATGTGTTTATTGCATGAAGGTTTTGTTGTTCTAAGTATTCTAGTAGTTTCTCACCCCTACTATTCCTTGTTCCAAGTCCATAGTTTCCTATTTTGTTTTCTGACTCTTCCATTTTCTTTCCGATTTTTGCGTTAAAATCTCCCATAATGATCGTTGTTTTTATGTTTTTGTCTTCCATTGCTGTGGTGATATCCTCATAAAATTTGTCAATTTCTTCCTCCTCGTGTGTTGTTGTTGGGGCATATACTTGTATTAGTTTCATTCTTGTCTTCCTGTTAATTTCTAGTATTATGTATCCTACTCTATCTGATATGCTCTTATACTCGATTACGTTTTGTTTAATTTTCTTCTTGATCAGGAATCCTATTCCTCCGTATGTTTTCTTCCTCCTTTCCTTTGTAATATAGGCGATTTCCTGATTCTAGTTCTAGACACATTTCTCCTCTTCTTTTGACCTCTGACAACCCTACAATGTCCCATTTGATTTTAGTTAATTCCTCTTCGAGTTCGTACAGTTTTTCATCTTGAGCCATGGATCTGATGTTATATGTCGCTATGTGTATTTTGTTGGGTTCTTTCAGTTTCGGTTTTCTCTTATTTGTTCTTGTCGAGCTTTTGCCTCCCCCAGAATTCGTGAGGCTGATCGGTTTCCCGATGTGGGATTCCGGATTTCTCCTACCCACCTGGGGTACATTTCCTTTTTGTTTTAAATTCGACATAGTTTGGGGAAAAGTGTTGGACATACAATGTTTAATAAGAGATAAGTAGTCTTGTTGGTTACTGTAATTAGTTTTCAGAATGTTTAGAGTTTCGTCAGGAATGTTTGTAAAGAATGAAACAGTATCAAAACTTACTAAAATGTCTGACGGTGAGATAGGGTATTGTTTAAGAAGTTCAATAAAATGGAAAGAATTTTTGACGAAGAATGAAGCATTTTCGGCAATTAAAAAAAATTTAAAGTTTATTAATGTAAGAAGAAGTGTTTAGGATAACGGTGGCATTTCCTTTATCGGCATTAACAATGACTAGATTTAGATTTAACTAAAGTTGTTTCAGGGCATTTTTCTCGGTTTTGCTAATATTTGAAATTGAAGGTTTTGAGTTTATAAGAACTGTAGCAATGTCTTATCTAGTTATTTCAGCATCTTTGGAAGGTTAACTGGAAATAGCTTCTTCAGTTTGACAAATGATTGTCTCAAATTGAATGTAACTTGGGGTAACAGAGTAACCTCAACTACTAGCACCCCTGCTAACGCTGAAGTGGCGTTCTCACTTCAGTCAGTGTTTCAGTCTTAGATTCGACAGTGTTTAGGGCTGCCTGTGTGTTGTTACGGTCAAAACTATTCCATAATATAGGGCGTACATTGAAAGAATGACCTTTGATGTAAGGGTAAGGGATGTAAGGGGACACCTTTGATGTCACTGACAAAATCGACAAAATCGACAAAATTCTTAAATCAAGAGGAATAAGGACAAAATTTACCCCCCAACAAAAACGTTCATCTCTTATCCGATCAATTAAAGACAACATTCGAAATGAACAAAACACGGAGTCTATGAAATTTCTTGTGCAGACTGCCCCTATCCTATATGGGCCAAACTCATCGTAGAACCCAAAATAGGATTTATAAACATTCCATTTTTGTTTGCAATTCCGATTCAATTTTAGCTCTAGGTCAACACCATCTTCATACAGGTCACAAAATTGGTTTTAAAAACTCTGAAACCATAACCTTAACCCGCTTCTATAAACCAAGAATTATTCAAGAAGCCATAGAAATTTAAAAAACGCCAAATTGTCTCAATAAAAGAGGTGACGGCATACAGTTACCTTCGACATGGAGACCTCTTGTAAAGAAAATATATTTTCTCATAAAAAAATGATAGTTCGCTCCACTCGTGAGTCAAAATCCTACTGTCAGAAATGTTCGCACCAACCACCGCGCCAATCTCCGCGCCCATCCCCTCGCTCTCTTTCACGCCAACCTCAATCCAAAACACGTCACAATCGATGGTATAAATATTTCCAGTTTCAGTAACGCATTGGTTAGTGATCAGTGTAGTAGTTTCTTTGAGCTTGGGAGACTGAGGCCTCGGAAGCCCTGAAGAAGACATCAAAGAGGATGTCGAATGCTCGGCATAATGATAATCGACGGTGCTCAACCCGGAAGACTGTTGAGTTTAGTTCGTGTAATAGTATTAATCTTATATTATGTATATATATATATATATATATATATATATATATATATATATATATATGAATTAAATGGCTAAATATATGGCCTAGGAGGACAAATTCGTTAAACTTCCCGTGCTCGAATCGTTATCAATAAAGTGTTATGATCATTTCGGCCTAACCCAGCCTCATCAGACACTTGGGCTGATACAAATTTAAACTCGGAAAGTCCAACGAATATCTCCCATCACTTCACTACAACAGTAGTTAGCGTACAAAGGCGCCACCTGCTTTGACGACCGTGAACGAAACTGATATGATAATATCGTTTTTTGTATCCCCCGCGCTATGCGAAATGTGTAAAAGATTAAATCTTTTAGCAAAAACTGCTATCGCTTTATTGAATTAAATGGCTAAATATACGGCCTAGGAGGACAAATTTTATTCAACTTCCCGTGCTGCTTTTGCTAAAAGATTTAATCGTTTACACATTTCGCATAGCGCAGAGGATACAGAAAACGATACTATCATATCGTTTTCGTTCACGGCCGCCAAAGCAGGTGGCGCCTTTGTACGCTAACTACTGTTGTAGTGAGTTATGGGAGATATTCGTTGGACTTTCCGAGTTTGAATTTGTATCAGCTCAAGTGTCTGATGAGGCTGGGATAGGCACGGCAAGTTTAACGAATTTGTCCTCCTAGGCCATAAATTTGGTCATTTGATTCAATAAAGCGATGGCAGCTTTTGATAATATACATATATATATATATATATATATATATATATATATATATATATATATATATATATATATATATATATATATATATACCGATTACGTCATCCCATGTCCGTTCTAGTCTTTCCCCTGTTTTGTTTTTCAATATTTTTGCTTCCTCCTCTCTGATACGGTATCTTTCATCCGGTGATTATATATATTAGTAATAGATTATATTCATGATTTTATTATTTGTCATATTGTACTATTTGGTCGGTTTCTTTTATAACTCCAAATAGGATACAGTTTTCTTACTTAAGTATTTAAATTTCTTTCGGTTATCAACTTGTTCAATAGTTAAATGGAGAGTATTGTCAGACAATATCAAATTAAATAATCATAATCAAAGAATTTCGATTTGTAAGTAAATCGATTTACAAGAGGCGGATTGATGATGCATCAAATATAAGTGATAGTGGTGATGCGAAATCGAATCATAAGGTTCATATAAATAAAGTTTTCCAGAATCTTCTGTAAAGAAAAATGTAATTGTATGTAATTTATATCATATTATTTTTAACAATACAATATTACTAGCATTCAAAGAATAAATAGAAGATACTTCAAAACAAATAAAAATAAAAGAAACTTAAAACTGAACTATGAAACAGAAGCAACTTGCCAGTACAAAAAACGCATAAGAAAATCGTTATAGTATAATGCCGAGTTTAATTTAACGAGTTTAGCTTCCGTTACCATATCATCCGAACTTGATGGTGAACTTACAAATACTATCTATCTCTGGTTGCTAAACTAACTAAACAAAGAATTTTCTTATACATATATCATTTAGTTTTAGAAAAGTTATCCTTTAATTTTTTTACAAAGTTTCGTATTTCTTAGGTTCCTCAATGGTTGCGAGACGAATGGTGTGAAACAGATAAGAGTCCTGTTAGCCAGAAATCGACACGGTCGAACCAATCAGATAACTCTGACCCCCACAATAATGACGTAGATGATTCGGATTGGTTAGTCAGAGGATCTGCAGATGGCAATTCGAATCAGCCAGATTCTGACTTTGGTAAGTTAAATTTTATTGGATGTTAAGCTAAAAATACTAAGAAACAAAAAACCTTCCTCTAATTGAGTTGGACAGATCATCAAAATTATATAGACATAATGAGTTCATAAAAGAAACATAATTAAACTATTGTAATTGGAAATACCGAAATGACGTCAACAAAGTCACTACATTTCCAAGAGCAGATATTGGATCGGATCACCAATTCCTTGTGGTGGATAGTAAACTAAGGTTAAAACGAATCCAACGACAAATACCAAAAACCAATATAATCAATTTTGACCATATAAGCATAAAATAAAACATTAAAAAAGAATTCAACAATAGAATAAAGAACATCGCATCGAACTATCGAACGATGGAAAGAATTTAAAAACCAAGTTAACAAAATCTCCACAAACAATGAATACAGAAGTAATTTAACTAAGAAAAATCATTAGATGCCAGAAGACATTTTGAAATTGATGGAACAGCATGGATTTATAAAATCGAAGAAAACAGAATATAGACATCTACAGAGAAGAATTAAAAGAGAGATAAAATTAGCCAAAGAAAAATGGATTATAGAAAGGTGCTAGGAAATTGAGGATGTGATTCTAGGCACGAATTTTTTAATGTGCACAAAATAGTAAATGAAATAAGCAACATATTTAAAAAACAAGTTCCTCCCTCTGTACTAGTTAAAACTTACAACACAATTTTTGTAAACAAGATTGTTGTTTGATAATATCAGAGTTGTTTGAAGATGACAGAAATAATATTACCGAATCCTACCAAAATTGTACCGACGGCCCAGAAATTATAAAATCAAAAGTACAACACGCTTTAAAAAATGTTTAAATTAGAAAAGTAGTAAAATAAATATAGATAAAGATAGATGTAATAAATATAGATAAAAATAATATAAAATAGATAAAGATAACATAAAAATACTAGTAAAACCTTTTAATGCAATATATAACACTGGAGTGATTACAGCAGACTGGCTTGAGTCCATCTTTGTTGCAATACATCTTTTCTAAGAATACTCCACAACAGAATTAGACTCAAATGCGAAGAATATCTCAAATTTACGAAATTTGGTTTTAGAATGTTATGGGAACTAGGGAGACACTTTTTACGCTAAATATCCTATTACAAAAATGCCGTGATCATAGAAAAGATGTATTTAAATGTTTCGTTGACTTAAAGGACAACATGTAAAATTAATGCAGATGCTAAAAAATATAGGAACAGATGACAAAGATATTCGTGTCATTAAAAATCTGTAGTGAAATCAAACTGATATTTTAAAAATTGGAGACATTTACACCGACGAAATCTCCATACTACAAGGAGTCAGACAAAGTTGCATTTTGTTCTCAACGTTGTTCAATGTTTATTCGGACCAGTTATTTAAAAAGGCACTTGACAGACAGACATATAGAATCAAAATTAACGGGGAACTCCTTAATGTAATTAGATAAGCAGACAATATAAAAATTTTTTCAAAAAATATTGAAGGTCTATTGAAAACCATTCCTTCATAGTTCATGTTTAAGTAAATGGAGTTCAAGTTAAAAAGTTCATAAAATTACATATTTGGGAACTGTCATATCGAACCAAGTAGATCCAGACATAGAAATAAAATGAACAATAGCAATGACTAAAACTATTTTTATAATAATGAAAACATTTCTTTGCAATAATCATCGGAGTTTACATTTAAGAAAAAGAATGGTCAAGTGCTATATTTGGTCTGTACTTTTGTATGAAGCAGAAGTCTGGACACTAAAAGTATCAAGTGTGAACAAAATCAAAGCATTGCGAATGTGAATTCATAGACGAATGCTGAAGATACCTTGGAGAGCAAGAGAAACTAATGAGGAAGTACTAAGGAGAGTCAACAAAGATAGATGAGAATTGCTAAAGACTGTTACACACCGTAAAATGTCTTATCTGAGACATATAGTAAAAGGAAATCGATATAGAATATTACAACTGATCCTTAAAATAGAAGGCCGTAGAGGTGCAGAAAGAAAACAGGTTTTTTGGTTAAAAAAATTCGTGGATTTACTCAGATAATAAATGAAGGACAATTATTCTATGTGGAAGAAGATCGAGAAGCCTTCTCAATGGTGATCGCCAACGTCAAATAACTTGATATGACACGTGAAGAAAAAGAAGAATTGGAAATACAGAAATTTATTCGAAACTATTTTAAAAGAAAAGAAAATACTTGGAAGTCAGATACCATCAAATGTAGACTAACAATTAATCTGATTAAACCTAAATATATCTGCCTAAAAAGTTGATAAAATGGATATACACTAAAATCCTATAAAAATTAATTTACTTATGTAAACACATCATAGTGAACATAGTAGATATGACTGCTCGAATAATCATAAGAGCATTCAAGTCAGTCCTTTGGTAAAGACATAAGAAATAAAACAAAGTTGCAATTTATGCGGAAATTGTAAAATAAGAAACAAACTACTTTCAACAGAAATGGACTTTCTCAAAAAATTATCAGAAGGTAGAAAATATTAAAATCGAAGCCCTCAGAAAAACGACGAAATCATTGTTATTAATGATATAGATCATTTGGTACAGACGTAATCAGCAAAGGTCAAGACCGAGTATTATATCGAATAATAAACTGAAAGGAAGAAGGAAAAGTTAAGGCCCAAAAGAGATCTGGTAAGGTACAGTCTCTAAATAAAAGAGATTGGGAGAAAAAACTGGGAACCGAGGCTGCTTAATTCGCTAAAAACCCTGACTGTATATATAGTAAAAAACTAACTAATTCTTTTTTTCTTCTATAGATGAATTTTCGTCACAATGCAGCAGTACTGGTGACAACTTGTGTATCGCAGATGATCCACCTGTTAATCCCATAGCCACCTGCAGAGCCATTTACGCTTACACCCCCAATATGAACGATGAGCTGCTGATAAAAGCTGGAGATATTATCACAGTGTACCGTCAACAAGATGACGGTTGGTGGTTAGGAGAATGTAATGGAAGCGTTGGAATCTTTCCGGCTACCTACGTTGAATTATTTCAAGACTGATATATGGTTTTCTTTTTGAACCCCAAGTTTATCGGGAACCTTTGACGTTTATTGTGTGATCGTAATTTACGTACCTATATTAAAATTTATTAAAAAGTATTACTTAAGACTATGCAATAACAACTGTGTAATAAATGATCTATTAGACGAAATCCAAGGATTTTTTTAACATTTCTCGACCGTAAATATCGTTTTCATCCGAGTTGGCACCTATGACGGTAACCATTGCATACTCGTGCTTATGAAACTACTTTTCTATGACCTTTTTTGAGGTTTCCGATTTAATTATTCTTTTTTGCCAGCAGTTTTCTAAAAGAATATTGGCAAAAAATAACAATTTTTTTTCGTTTTTATGGCTATTTGAAATAATGACCAAATCACAATCCTCCTATTTCTTTTAAATAAATCAGTGAATGAACTTGGACTTCTTTCCTTTCTGGTTCTCAAAATGTATCCTTTGCTATAGATTTCGTAATACCTTACTTTTTGTATATACTGTATAATATCTCTACAATAATATTAACACGGATACTCTTACAAAATATTTATGTTAATTATGACCCTACTAAAAAATATTTTGGTAAATTTTAATACATTTTGATGAGGTTTTAATATAATTGTAATTATAAGTAATTCATATACTCATCACTTTGATATTTTGTAATAATGATTATTTTTAAATGTCCGTCTATGATTGTATTCTATATTGTTTGTTAATTTGTAAAAATGAATAAAAACATTATTCTTCAATTGTTTTTCTATTATCCTTTATGACCAATTTGGGAGGAACTGCATAGGAAAATTTTTAGGAAGGTAAAATTTTTCGTTGTTAGGAAAAGTTTAGGACAATGTTAAATTTTAGAGATCAATTTAAGTAATGTGACCAATAAAAGATACATAATGTATTATATTTAACAACGATGTTTATAAGATTTTACTTTAGCTTCTAGCTTCCTCAGATTTATTTGACCGCTGACAGATTTTTTTCTGGAATCTGTCTGTGATGAATCGGTCGTACTGCAGCCAATTTACTTATTCTACATCTTCCATTTTTTTATGATACCCATTTCAGAATTCTAATACCTTTTTCTAGTTTATACGGGTCTAGTGGATGGGTACCACATATACTTGGAGTCACTTCGTTGTCTCCACAAAGGGTTTGTCGCCTGCAATTCAATGCCTCGAAGTCATGAAAGATATGGTTGACTGTTTCAGTTTTTCTACTACAGAGTCTGCAGTTGGAGTCTCTATGAAACAGTCCCATTGTATGCAGGTGTCCCTAACTGACGCATGTCCAGTAAGGAAACCTGTTATGACTCTGAGTTCTATGAGCAGATATCTGACCCATGTACATCTGTTATGACAACCACTGATAGATAGTTTTATTATTATCAAATTTATTTTCTTTTTCAAGTATTCCATTTGCGGTATAAATACTTAATAATACTGACCATTTTCCTTCAAAACTTTATTAAGATTGATGCATCTAACTTTATTTTCCAGTAGCAGCAACTTATATTGCTGTTTTGTTATAGCACTAGTCTCTGTTGTCCCTTTCCCCCGTTAGAATATATCTAGGTATGTGTTCTAATTGAGGATTGAAATCTTTTCGTTTTTTTTTCGCCAAAGACAACTTGAGTGGTAGACACACACTACGTTCAGCAGTTCTCTATCAACTATAAATTATACTGACATATGATCACTTGTTCTTAGAATTGTCTCTTGTATTTATATATCAGCAATTATATCACCACCATTTCTTACCAACACTTGTATCTATTACTTAATTCGACTCTAAAAACTGTTGATTGAGATATGAATCATATAAAGGGTGTTTTTTAGAGGTATAGAACTTTGAAATGGAATACATCAAAGATGACTTTTTTAAATTGACATGAAATTGACTTTATTTAAAAGATAATCTTTTGGCATTATAACTTAATGACTTAATGATTTATGATCATCACGGCTAGCTCTGACGTAGTCTAATCTAGATGTCTAATTTTCGATGACTTTTTCCAACATTTGCGGCCGTACATGGCAATTCTGTTTTCCAAGTGGTCAATAGTTTTAGGCTTAATAGCGTAGGCTAACGACTTCGGATATTCCTACAGAAAATAGTCTGACCATGTTAAATCGCACGATCTTGGATCGTGCGAAACGTTTCTTTTAATCAATCATTAGTGGCACCAGCTGTGTGACATGCTACGCCGTCTTGTTGAACCCACAGCTCCTGTAGATCATGGTTTTTTAATTAAGGAATGAAAAAGTCAGTAATCATGGCTCTATAGCGGTCACCATTGACTTTAACGTTCTGACCAGCATCGTTTTTGAAGAAGTAAAAGAGAAACTGGAAGAAGGAAGTCATCAGCCCACAAAGCATACCAAAGAGTTATTTTTTCTGGATGTAATAATATCTCAACATACACTTAAAGGATTATCTTCACTCCCAAATACAGCAGTTTTGTTTGTTGACATAGTCATTTAACCAAAAGTAAGCTTTATCTCTAAACAAAAATCGCTTATGAAAATCAGGATCAACGGCAATCTTGTTTTGCTCCCATTCACAGAAGCTGTACGAGATGGATTTTTTTAAGCACGCAAACCAAGATCTATCCGCAAAATCTGATAAACTGATTCAGGTCTTCCTATATACTACGCTCTACATCAGCAACAATTTCTTTTGTACTCACTGTGCGACATTTCTGTGAATACGTATTATCATTTAGAGTAAACATGGTGTGAAAATATTCCATAGTAAATCGAATTAATTGCTCTGATGGACGATTATGTTGACCATAAAATGGATGTAGTGCGCGATACGTATTTCGAACAGAACCATGTGTTTCAAAATAAATATACACAATTTGGAAGCATTGTTCAAGCATCAGTCTATTCATGCTGAAATTCCAAACCAAACTAAACATAAATCACTGGACTGCTGTCAAAATGCCGCCAGTTAAAAAAGGTGTTGCAAACTTACATTTCCATACCTCTAAAAAACAGCCATTATTTTATTCATATATCATTTCGAGGTCATCGAAGTCATCAAGACATCCTTCTCTTCCCTATAATGCGCTGGGTTCGTTGTGTAATCATCTGTATCAGTTGGTATTTATCTCCACCCGTAAAATGTCCCAGATACTATAGTTTTCTAGTTTTAATTTTCAATATTATCAGTTTTTGTTGTTTCCCTCTAAGTCGAGTGTTACCATGTTCAAGTAATAATGGAAACTTTGCCGTAATTTTGTAACAATAATATTTTGGCTCATGGAGGGCTAAAAGGGAGGACTGAACAATCAATGGGCTTGGAGACGGAGTACGTAAAAAAATTGATACGTTTGCGAATAGCTACTTGTGTTTTGGTTGGAGAGCAAGGTCGTGGATAAGGGGTGCTGGGAGAACTAACTACAAAAAGAAATAAAAAAATATTTACAGATATGTCCTGGGCAAATACTAAACAAGAAGATTTCTAAGCTTTAACAAAATTGATGCTGGATAAATTCTGGGAGAAATCAAATGAAATAGCAAATCTGGACTTCAGGTTATCCTGGATGAAAACAATATGTGATTTTTCAAATTCGGCTGCTTATTTTCCACTTAAAACCATGCCGGCTTACCTAGCCCTCAGACGATGTTTTAAATCCCCTGTCACAGAATACAGCTTACAACAAACGTTGATTAACTCAATTTACAAAGACCACTTATCATTTTGTGCTCAAATCACCCTTTTCTCACCAAAACTCATGGAATTAAGGAAAAACTTTACCGGTTTTTTTAAACTCTACGATAACGGACAACATCGAAGCCCCGTTGACGAAATTCCGACTTCCACAATAAAAACACTCACCTGTTACAGCGCCCTATCGCGAAGCGACATCATCCTCAAAAATCAGTATAAGCATAAACGGAATGATTCGTGTTTATTTCCTGTGTAAATATCTAATCGGAACCAAGATTAATCGAAAGAGCAATTTGTTTATTAAAAACATACATTTAAAACATGTAAAAGTAATCTGAGAAAATTGATATTAACAGCTTAAAACAACCTAACGTAAACTAAAAGTCACAGAAAAATTAAATGAGGTATGGGGATATCACGGCAGATCTAACCACCGCCAGTATGAAGACAAATGGAATTGTATTAAAAAAGCTATCATAACCACCAACAAGTCTCTGATCGCTTCCCAAAAGTACAAAAAGAATAATTGGATGACTGATGAAATATTATCAATGACGGTCGAGCGCAGATCATTTAAAAACAAAGACCGAACCAAACATCAGCAGATTAACCGACAAATACGAAAAGAATATCGCAAGGCTAAAGAACAGTGGCTACTAGACAGGTGTACAGAAATGGAGGAATTGGAATAAAAACATCACCACTTTAACATACATAAACTTACAAAACCTTGCAGTTTTAACAGAGTTGTGAAGAACAATAAATTAATTACTGACCCCAAGGATCTACTGTAACATTGGAGAAACTACACACAGCAACTACACTCAGACAACACTAGAAGAAACTCTGAAACTGAATATAAAAGTGAACCTTCCCCCAAAATATTGAAGTCAGAAGTTATAAGGGCAATCATACAAAGCAAATGGGGAAAAGCACTAGGCCCAGACGACATATACATAGAAGTTCTAACCATGTTGAGTGAAGACAATATAGACGCCCTGATAAATCGTTTTAATTACATTTATGGGTCTGGTCAAATACCACAGGATTGGCTTCAATCAACCTTTATACCAATCCCAAAAAAGCCAAACGCTAATAGTTGCGACCATTTCCGACTGTTCAGCTTATTGAGCCAGGTCCTAAAACTCTTCTTAAAGATAATTCACACAAGAAGATACAACAGATGTGAAGGAGGCATTAACCTCACACAGTTCGGTTTCAGACAAGGATTTGGCACAAGAGAAGCACTTTATAGCTTAACTGTCCTACTTCAGAAATGCAGAGATCAGCAAAAAGATGTCTTCCTATGCTTTATATTGTAACCTCGGAAATCTTTTTGGGTGGTGCTAGAAAGATAACCAATGGAGACACTGCGGACGGCAGCCAGATGGTTGGTGGAGAGCGAGTCGTGGGTTCGAAACTAGCTTTTGGAACCGGGAATGGATCCAACGGAAGAAATAGGTAAAGATGGGATAAGAGATATTAGAAAAGGGGGGGGACACAAAAAAAATATTATATTGGGGGGGGGAAAAAATATATATTTTAAAAACTAATATTATATTATATACATCGCCCAGATAGTTGTAGATGAAATTACTTACAGTAGATCTTGACGAAGGCAATCATACAAAGCAAATGGGGAAAAGCACTAGGCCCAGACGACATATACATAGAGGTTCTAACCATATTGAGTGAAGACAATATAGACGCCCTGATAAATCGTTTTAATTACATTTATGGGTCTGGTCAAATACCACAGGATTGGCTTCAATCAACCTTTATACCAATCCCATAAAAGCCAAACGCTAATAGTTGCGACCATTTCCGAATGATCAGCTTATTGAGCTAGGTCCTAAAACTCTTCTTAAAGATAATTCACACAAAAAGATACAACAGATGTGAAAGAGGCATTAACCCCACACAGTTCGGTTTCAGACAAGGATTTGGCACAAGAGAAGCACTTTATAGCTTAACTGTCCTACTTCAGAAATGCAGAGATCAGCAAAAAGATGTCTTCCTATGCTTTATATTGTAACCTTCAAATAGATCTGGTCAACGCAATATATAAACAAATAATAAATATATTAAGTATTACATTTACTTACCTACGAAACTTAATCAGCCTGATCTTTCTACAGTTCAAAAGCATAGTAATATTTAAAGATAGTAATTGTTCAGAGCTATTATTTTATCAGGGAACTTGTTAGGAGCCGACAAATAAAATACATGCATAAAACAATAACAATATATTAAACACAAAATTATGATGCTGCTAAATGCAACCCAGGTAATAAAAATACACAACTATGAAATGGTGTTATATATGTATAAAATTAAGCTATAATGTAATAAAAAAATACCTTTACCAAGATGTATAAGGCAATCATATACAAATATAGTTTGGCGTATATCGAGATATCATAGGAAAGATAATGAACAAAAATTATAGGAAATACAAAAGATAGCAAAAATTACTTAACTCTAAATTTACAAAAAAAAAAACAAAAAGTTTACAAGAATGAAAACATAAACCAAACCGCACTTGGCTAAGTCAATTAACTATCTCGCACTATTATTTAATAAAAAACTGAGACTTGTATGTTCATAGGTAATATTTATAGAAATTTCTTGAATGGTTCAATTACATTCAAAAATCGGCAATCTTCAGGTGAAGATATAGATGATACGTCCAGATAATGGCAGGTGATATGGTACCATACCATATTACTCGCCCAGATAGTTGTAGATGAAATTACTTACAGTAGATCTTGACGAAGGCAGCTTAATTCACTGAATTTAATACTTTTCTGGTACTAAACACTGAATTTAATAACCATTAAAGGTAGTGTAGAACTATATATAATTTAATATAGTCTAAGAAACAAAAACTCAAATATAAAGTGTATACACACTTAGAAAATAATTTACAAAGACGATACGATAAGAAATAAAGTGAGCAAAGCGTAACACGAGATATTGGCCTTAACTCAACAACGGCCCACCAACAAGTAACTTGGTTCCACTCAAAATTTCACCAACTGTCCTTGAAAAAGGAAGAAGAAAATATTCTCCCACTCAAGAATGATAGGACAGTTGTATGTGTTTCTCAGAAGGTAAGGCCTTAACGACTATTGGAAACTTTGAGGTAAAATAATCGGTATTAACAATTGGACATAAGAAACAGACAATACTTGGGATTAAGTTATTGTCAAAAGAAACGGGCCTTCGACGAAAATTACCAATTTATGAAAAGGAAACTGCATACCAAAACGCATTATACTCTTTTCATAATGAATATTATGACGGAAGGATTAAAAACCATTCCTAATTAGGGAATTCCATTTTAGCTGGGTATCTACAATATTTTGCTGTCGTTACACGATCATAGGCGTATCGCACAGGGGTAAAAGGAATTAGAAATATTTAATATATTAATAATAAAAAAAATGTTACAATATATTACCTGAAAGTGTTCGATTGTATTAATCATTCAGAATTAGTAAGATTGCTCCAGGAACGTTCGATAGATGAGAATGACCTTAAAATCATAAGTAACCTTTATATGAATCAAGTGGCATCTGTGAGAGTAGGACTGGAATCTACATCATATTTCTTAATCGAAATAGGTGTAGACGGTTGTGTTCTGTCACCCCTCATTTTTAATCTTTACTCTGAAACGTTTTTTGATAGAGCCTTAAGTGACACTGACGACGGAGTCAAAATCAACGGAAAGACTATTAGTAATCTTCGCTATGCTGATGATACCGTCATAATAGCTGATAGCCAAGAAGCGCTACAACGACTGATAGATAGAATAAACACTGAAGGAGAACGACTGGGCTTAAAGATTAATATAAACAAGGCGAAGGTAATGCTGATAGTAGAACACGAAATATGCAAATAAATATAAGAGTTAAGAATACGAACATCCAAAAGGTCCAAGTATCTCGGTAGTTTGATTACTGAAGATTTAGATCCAGACATAGAGATACATAGCAGGATTGGCCAAGCCAGAACAGTATTTACTAATGTGAGAACCTTGCTAAGCAACAGCAGGTTTAACTTAACGCTTCGATATCGCTTTGTAAAATGTTACATTTACTCCATACTGCTATATGGTGTAGAAATCTGGACCATAAAGGCCAATGTGATAATCCGACTGGAGAGCTTTGAAATGTATTTAGAAGACTACTTAAATTCCTAGACAGATCACAACAATGTCAAAGTAGTAAATCAAATGGGCAGAGAACGAGAATTGCTGCCAATAATAAAAAGAAGAAAAACTGCTTATGGCTTAAAAACATGGCTTAAAAACATAAGGGGTTGGACAAACCTCGATGCCCATACACTGTTTAGAGCCACACAATATCCACTAATTGGATAGGGCACCATAAGAAGAACAGTAATCTAACTTCAACAAAGACTTAATCACCCATCTTAATAATTTAAATTATTTAATAAAAAAAGTTATTATCATCAGCTTTAATAAAAACTTAAATCAACATTTATAAATTCAACACTTAGTTACAACACAGTTACAAAATCAATCAAACGTTCATTTGCACCTTTTGGTTTCTCATAACCAAGGTAAATGAGTATTAAACCTATAATTTTTGTATCTATAAAGAAATTACACAAAATAGAATAAAACTGACTACTAGAACTCTTTGTCAGTGGGATTTCATTAAAATTTATACAAATTTCTATTGTTTGTTTGCGAAGATAAAACAAACATTTTCAGAGGATTTTTAAGATAAAAGTGGAAATATTTTTCAGGGAAAACATCTTTAAATTTAAGGTGAAGCAAGAAGAGTTCTGGCATCTGATGGCAAATGGGAAAGATCAGGAATTTCTTTAAGAATTTTTAATAAATCATTTAATCTTTATGCATTGTGTGATATTTTAAAGGAAAGCCAAGTTGCATATTTTATTAGAAAAATTAAAAAAGACTCGAGAAGATTCTGCAGAATTTTCGTTACAACCATATATAGATCCTTCTTCAATTTTACTGAAAGAAGAGCTTTGTAAAGGAACTAAATCAGAATGGTCCTCCACGTGATCCATTCGTATTATTTTAAATACTTAACATGATGTTGATAAAAACTTTAAATCAAAAGTATTGTAATCTGAACTATTTGAACTGCAACTCTAGTAAAAGTCATGTGATAAGTTAGGGATTCCGAGGAAATGTTTGAAGATAGAACATCGGGGCTATTAATATTTTCAACAATATGTTCTACATTTTTCTTAACCATTCTCTGTTCATCACGCTTATAAACAAATCGTTTTCTTTTAAACATAACTATTTTTAGGTAGAATTACGCTTACATTTTTCTAATAAAATAAAAATCCTTAAACCAAACTCGGAAGTACGAAGATGACGTTAATCAACATTTTAAATACATTCTGAACTTAGCTGTTCGAGACTACTTAAAATCCCTGAAAATAGAAGAAGTAAAAGGGGAAGCTGAAGGTGAAGAAGGCAGTAACATAGCTGAAGAGGTTGAGTTCGAATATATTGACGTTCTAGATGAAGATATTTAAACAACAACTATCTGTTTGGATAAAATTTGTTTCATATTTAAGAAAATAAAACAATCTACAAAATAACTAATTCGTTTCAAAAGTGTGTGCCGAACTGCTGGAACATCTACACAGATTTCATCTATCCTGGATGTTCCAACAAAATGGAACTTGACTCATGGTATTATGGATGTCGCCTTAAAGTTAAAAAGGGGGATCGACTATCTATGTGCAAGCGACAGTGTCAATAAATTAAACAATTTTCAATTACACTAAACCGAATAGCAGATGTTACCTTCTGGTTGTACATTTTTAAAGATGTTTAAAATAGTAAGTGAAACCCTTAGAGGAGACAAGTACGCAACGTATCATGAGTGATAGTCAGTTTAAATATACATACTGTTGGACAAAATCGAATTACAAACAAAGGTGCCTAAATGACTTAAACGCTAAATCTACATAGGGACGATAAACCGAATCGTCCCTATGTAGATGAATAACTTTTAACTGCCTTTCAAAAGGCCAAAGATAAAATTTTAAAAAATTATAGGCAAACAAATTGGATTTATTATGCAGTACTTATTTTGGTAGAGGCAGAGCTCAAACCAAATGTGCTGATGACATCAAGCAAATGGCTGGTCACGAATGGATGCAAAAAACAACAAACAGAAATGAATGGACATACATAAGAGAGGTTTATATTCGACGATGGATGGAATAGCTGATGATTATGATGATGATGATGATGACTTATTTTAGACCCAACACATAAACTTGAAGCATTTAATAACTTACTTTGGAGTAAAGACTTAAAGAAAGAGTTGTATTCAGTGTTTAAGAACCTGTTACAAAAGGGAATTAGCAAGCTGTAGAAAATAGAACTCAAAATACTTTTTTTTTTTATTTAAAAGAAAACATTGCCGCATCCACCAATAGGTTATTAGCGGCGTTACTCAGTAAATAAAACATTAAATCTGATACAAAATATTGATTGACCTTAGGTAATTTAATAAGTTTTTTACGGGACAGTTTTCTCCTAATAAATCTGGTAGAGTATTTGGTAAATTGTTTATTAAACGTTCTCTATGGAATTTTGGACACTCAATTAACAAATGCGCGACAGTAAGAGGCGTAGCACATAGGTCGCACAGGGGGAGTTCACTGGCCGAAAGTAAATAAGAGTGTGTGATCTTAGTGTGTCCGTAGCCGTTAGAACCGTTTGAATAAACCGTGTACTAGCACTAGTTTTCCACTGTCGTGTATCTGGTTTTAGCGATCTTAATTTAGATTGCGATAGAAACCATTCGCGCTGCCACTGACCAATCACTTTTTGTTTAAAAAACGTTTTGAGATCTTTACATACACTGTCACGCCCTAATTCAGATTCCGCACTTGTTGCTGCATCACGAGCACTACGGTCTGCCTCTTCATTGCCGATAATTCCAATATGCGATGGGATCCATATAAATTTAGGGGTTATGTGGTTCTCTTGGGCGATTTGTAGTTCAGTTTTTATTAGTTGCTCCAGGGGCTGTTTAGGATACAGATGCTGTATTGCAAGAAGAGAGCTGAGCGAGTCCGTGAGAAACAGAGGTTTTGAAATTCTTAAGAGGTTTGCATATTTTAGGGCACGATACAAAGCAAATAATTCAGCGGTAAAAACACTTGAGCTAGGCGGTAGTTTAAATTTGAAAGTAGACGTTGGAGTAACAAATACACAACCAATGCCATCATTAGATTTAGAGGCATCGGTAAAGATATTTGTTTAGTTAAGGTAGTCTCCTTCAAGAATCTCGTTTAGTTTGTTTTTAATTAGTATGTTGTTATTGTATTTTTTGGAGAACTCTATTAGAGAAGTGTTGCAATTTGGGATGCTTATTAACCATGGAGCCGGATGTTGGATGTTACACTGAAATACGTTTGGGATTATTGTATCAAAATTATTCAGAATTGATCTTACTCGTGTGTAATAAGGTTTTCCAGTACGAGGTTTATTAAAAAGAAAGTCAAGATTATTTTTAGAAAAAGTATTTTCGAAGAGTGGATTATCCTTATTAGCAGCTATAGAAGAAGCGTGTGAAAGTGTTAAAAGTGCTCGCCTATACTGCAATGATGGTTCTCCAGTTTCAGAATATAAGCTTTCTATGGGTGAAGTGTGAAAAGCTCCGAGAACGATCCGAAGTGCGGCATTGTGAATTGTATCTAACGGTTTTAGGGTACTCTTGGTTGCAGAGGCATAAACAATTGAACCGTAATCGAGTTTGGATCTAATTAGTGTTTTATACAGAAGGAGTAGTGTAGAGAAGTCAGAACCCCAGAAACGATTTGATACGGTTTTAAGCAAATTAAGTCTTTTGTTGCATGTTAGCGCCAAGTGTTGTTTGTGATTTTTCCAGGAAAGTTTTTGATCCAGCCACATACCAAGGAATTTCACGGAGTTTTGGAATGGAATGATGCTGTTGTGAAGATAAAGGACTGGTGTAATGGATGATTTTTTCGTGAACACCACACCAGTTGTCTTTGTAACGGAGAATTTAAAGCCGGTACTAGCCGTCCATTCATCTAGTTGGGTTAGAAATGTCTGTACTATTCTGCACATAGATTCCTTTGTGCCTTTAATATACACCACTAAATCGTCGGCGTAGAGGCAAGCTTTGAGAGGTTTATGTAATTTGTTTAATATGTTGTTTATGGCAACTAAGAATAGGGTAGGACTAATTACTGAGCCTTGTGGGGTACCGTTTTCTGCAGTATAAAAATCAGAATAAACGTTGTTATCTCTTACTTGGAAAGAAAAGTCTTTTAAGAAATTTTCGATATAGGCTAAGCAGTGTCCTCTAATATTGGATGCGTGCAATTTTTTAATGATGTTAAATCTCCAACATGTATTGAAGGCTTTCTTTAAATCGAAGAAAATAGCTATGCACATTTGATTCATTGCTAACGCTTCTTGGATATCACTTTGTAAGTCTACGATGTTGTCAATTGCTGACCGGTTACGTCTGAAGCCGTTTTGCTCTGATAAGAAGAAATGAGATTTTTCCAGTGTCCACATAAGCCGGGCATTGACTATTTTCTCCATTAATTTAGCCATGGCACATGTTAGAGAGATGGGTCGGTATGATTCTGGATCAAGTCGAGGTTTTCTGGATTTTAAAAACGGCAAAATTGTGGCTTTTGCCCATACAGACGGATATTGTCGTTGCTGCCAAATTTGATTGAAAATTTGCAAAAGATGTTGTTTTGCTAAGGTTGATAAATGCTTTAGGAATACAACAGGAATATTGTCGGGTCCTGGACTTGAGTTTTTCATATCTTGTAAGGAGTTATTTAGTTCTGTAATAGTAAGAGGTTGAGATAGGGGGTTTTCGTGGGATTCTTCTAGAGACAGGATGGCGCGTTCTTTCTTTAGCTTGTAGTCTCTAAAATTATTGTCGTAGTTTTCGCTAGAGGAATGTTGTTCAAAGGTGGAAGCAAGAGTTTCAGCAATATCTTGTGAAGAAGAGACCGTGGTATTGTTTATTTTAAGAGTGCTAATTGATGAAGAATACTTTAAACCGGATATTTTCTTTACCCTTTTCCAAACTTCGTTCATTTGAGTAGAACTGTTTATTTCTGAGACGTATTTTGACCATGAGGCTTTTTTTGAATTTTTTATGATTAATTGGGCTCTAGCTTTTAACCGTTTGAATTCTATTTTACTTTCTTGAGTTTTGTGCCGTTTAAACCTATTTAAAGCTTTTTTACTTTGCCGTATTGCTTCTTCGCAATCCTTATTCCACCATGGTACTGGATGATGATTGTGAATTTTTTTGGTTTTTTGAATGTAGAGTTCTGCACTTTTCAGTATTAACTCATTAAAATTGGTGATTGTTCTATCGATATCACAGTAATTTATTTCACAGCTCTCGACGGAATTATCAATATATGTTGGAAAGCTCACCCAATCAGCATTATCTGTTTTCCATTTTAAGACAAAGGTGTCTTTTGGTTCCGGTATGGTGTTAGTATTGCAGATTTTTATGGGGTAGTGGTCGCTGCCGTAGGTGAACGACAACACTTCCCAGGATAAGCATGGAGTTAAAGTTGGATCACATAGACTTAGGTCAATTGCCGAGGATTCTCCTGATGCTGAGTTGAACCTCGTGGGGGTTCCATCATTAAGAAAATTTAAATTAACATTATGTATTAGGTTTTCTATTATTCTTCCCATCGTATTTGTGTTAGAAGATCCCCATATTATATTGTGTCCATTAAAGTCACCGACGACTATACGTGGTGTTGGAATTTTGTATAAGAGGTGCAGTATATCTGTATAATTTACCTGTGAGTTGGGAGGAATGTAGATATTACATAGATAAAATGACATTAAGGAATCAATTTTGATGACTATGGCTTCTAAATTGCTTAGTACGGGAAATAAATTTGCATTGAGAGATTTTTTTACTAATGTCATAACACCACCACTAGCATGGTTAACAAGCATCCTGTCTTTACGGAAGCACATGTATTGTTTAGGATTGTATTTCTGTTGGGGTTTTAAATTGGTCTCTTGTAGACAGATTATGTCTGGACAGTTTTCAGCAATGATAATCTGTAGCATAGCCAAGCGATGGAAAAATCCATCGATATTCCATTGTATGATCGAGTTGAAAATAAGAAATGAAAAATTTAAATAAGAAAAAAAAATAAAAACTAAACGATAGCTGCTAATAGGTGCTGGTTTGTGATGCATCACTTTCAAATTCAGATCCCACCTCTCCAAGATAAGCAAATATTTTTTTGTTTAAGTTGGTTAATCTCGCTTTTATTGACCTTTCTTTTAAATAAGGACGGATTTGTTTTAACATGTGAGAGAGACCTTGCAAATCAGATGTGAAATCCTTGATTGAGATTATGGGATTAGATAAGCCGGCAGTGTTGTCTAGTAGGAGGGCTAATTGTTCGCTATTCAGTAGAAATGGTGGTTCGTGATTATTGATGAAGGTTTTGGCTGGTTCTATCATGGATAAAAAGGATAATTCCGAATGCATTACTTCAGGTTTAGTTTTCTTTTGCTTTTTTCGAGTTCCTGTGGATTTTGGTGTTACAAATGGGCTTTCTTGAGGCGCAGTGTCAGTTTCTGGAGAGATGACTTCATTTATAGAGCGTTTTGAATGCGTTTCTTTATTTCCTGTTTCTTCTGTATTTACATTAGGTAACTCTGACTCGGTATGTGGCAAAAGGATATTTTGGTGTGATATTGGAGGTAGAGTTTCGTTAGATAGCGACATTGATGGTTGCGTTTCTGTTACAGTTTGTGCAGTCAAATCAGCTATAGTTGTGATATTAGAAGCTGTAGAACTTAGTGGAGTTTGATGTATTTCAGATATACTTGTAGGTTCGGTGCAGGCTGCTGCCACGTGTCCTGGTTTCTTACATTTAAAGCAGACGTTCCCATCTTGTGAAAAGAATACTGTGTAGTTTGTGTTTTCGAATGATATTGTTATGGCGCTTGGGATGGTTAAATTATGAGGGCTAACATATACTTGCCGTCTAAAGCTAAGGATATGGCTATAATCGGGAAGATTTGCACCAATTTTTAGAAATGTTATGGGAGATACAAGATTTAGACCAATTTTAAGTAGTTCTTTTTCAAGGATATTATGTGGAATGGTCGGGCATACGTTTGACATAACAATTCATTCAGCAGGTGTTATAAGCCGTCTAGCTCTTAAAACTTCTCCTCGGATAGTGATTTGACCATGGTTATCTAAAAACTCATCTAGGATATTTTTGGTGGAAAGGTACATGCAAATTCGGTTGTTGGAAAGGCGGGAGGCGAAAATGATATTTTTTGGTTGAACTAAATTACCAAGAGGAATTAGGTAGTCTTGAAGTGGAGTATTTTCAATTGCACTAAACACTAGTGCTTGTTCTTTGGAAGGAAATTTAAATTGATTGGTCACTGCTGAGTAGCTTTTTGGTACAGTTCCTTTAAGTTGAGATGCTTCGGAGTCAAGTTGTTGTGCATTACTTAAATCCATGTTTGCTTCGGTAAATTTATTTTAAAATAACAGGTGTTATCCGCAAGAGTGAGTGCGGCCCTGTCCCCTGATGGGAACCCAACCAGTTCTTATCAATTTAAAACTCGATTGAAAAATTTCTTGGTTAATGTAATATTATTGGTAATATACAATAAAATGTTTGTTGTTTGCAATAATTAAGTGAAAAATAATATCTCATTGATCACTTACTGCCTTTTTGATTGATATGCACAACTTTCACAAAATAAATTAGACTATTTACTTGCACTTTTGCACAAAATTACGATCATAACTAAAAACACAGGTTAACTTGTGCTCAGTCAGGACCGGTCCCAACTCAAAATACTTCTGCATATTCAGTGGTCACAAAAGTACAAGATAAGCTTGAAATCAATTTCGAAAGCTATTATCAATCAAAGGTAATAAGAAAACCAAATGTCTTAAGTACTGAATTCTATGAGTACTTAGCACTCCTGCGAACTACAGCATAAGAAGATATTTTGAAGTGGTGACAAATATAAGTGAATATGGTGAAATAAAGAATTATTTCCTATCTATTCTTGTTGAAATGGCCAGAGACTTACTAAGTATTCCTGCTACGTATGTATCATCTGAGAGATTGTTTTCTAAAGCTGGCTTAGTTATTCGAAAACAGCACAATAGATTGACTAATGAATCAACTACCTACCTCTTTTTTAACCTTTAATCGTTAAAATTAGTTCTAGGTTTAGTTTTCTTTATAGTTGAAATATAGTCATAATATGTATAATTTGGTAATAATAGGGATATATTTCGCTAAAAATTATTTGCCTCTTATTATTTTTTAATACATACACTAGCCTTCTTTCGTCTTGTAAATGATTTTTATTAACAATCTATTTTTTTTTTAATAAATATCTCTGATGATAAATTTAGATAATAGTGTGTATGTATGTATGTGTACAAAACATTTTTGTAGCTGCTAATAAAATAAAGTACTTTGAGAAAAACTGTGTATTGTTTGTTAAAATTTACATAAAAAATAAAAAATAAGTAGTTGCGACTTTTTATTTATATTTTTATTTATTTATTTAGGTCTTTTAAGTAAATACTACATTACAATATTACAAATATTATTATAATATATATATATATATATATATATATATATATATATTATATATATATATATATATATATATATATATATATATTGGAATAATAATAGATATACAAGAAATTAGCATAGTAATATTATGATGTTTAATTAATAAACTTACGTAAATAGTGGTTAAAGAAATAATTTATAAGTTATATACTAGCGAATATTATTAAAAAATAATTATATGAGGATATTTTTAAGAATTTAGCATATTAATAAATGTTAAAAGTTTTTTTTTTTAATTATAAACATATTTAATTGAGCCATGTGCATAGGCAACCACTGTCATACACTGTGTTATTTGACATTTGGTTGCGGATGAAAAATGGGGTTAAATATTAGTTTGGGATTTTAATTTAAATATAATCACGGATGTAAAATAGTAGTATATTAGTGTAAGACAATTATATATATATATTATATATATATATATATATATATATTTATATATATATATATATATTATATATATATATATATATATTTATATATATAAATATATATATATATATTTTATATATATATACCTATATATATATATATTATATATATATATATAAAGTATATTATAATAGTGACTTCTGATCTAAAAAGCCTAAATGTCCATAAGATTCTCACTACTAGAAGTTTCTGGAAAACGTCAATATACAAGGCAGTTAGGTCTATTTGCATAGTCGATTATTCCAGAACTTTCATATATTGATGACATAAAGAGTTTCGAACATGATGGATTGCTAGAAAAGTCTGGAAGGATAAAATGATATAAATGCCAGGTAATTTGGAACAGGAAGGCATTAAGTTACAGTCAGGCATGAATTTACAGTCAATTGATTAAGTTACAGAAGTCAGTCAGTCAGTTACAATTGATTAAGTTACAATAATTCATGAAATGATTAAGTTAAATTAAGTTAGAAGAATTCATGAAGTGATTAAGTTAATTTAAGTTAGAAGAAGGCATTGAGTTAGATGAAGTCAGTCAGTCAGTTACAATTAAATTAAGATTCATCAAGAAAATTAGTTCAAGACAGTTATAATTAAATTAAATTAGAAGAAAGGATTAACTTAGAAGAATTCATTAAGTCAGATATAGTTGGATAGTATGAGAGTAAATTAATTCAATATAGACAGTTCAATACAGGAGTATAATATATTATATGGAGATTACAAGAATTTTAGATTATAATATCTATATGCAATTTCACAAATACAAGGATAACCGAGGCTGATTAAGAAGATATTTAGTGGTGATTATAACTTTTATTTTGGAAAACTTTAGGCATTCAGTGATAGAAAGGTACCAAATTTTGTTAATATAATTTAATAATTGTAAGAATTTCAAATTTTAGATAGGTTGTTTTAAATTTATATTGTTTATATTAGATAAATATGTCTGTTTCATAATAGTTAATATATGTAATAATATATATATATATATATATATATATATATATATATATATATATATATATAATCATTAATAATAATAAAGATAATGTAAAAAAGTACTTACAAACTAATTCTTTGAGAACTGCGATAAAAACCCTATACTTATATATTTTATTTTCAACACTCATTGCTTATATACAAACAAAACATCATAACAATTTTGGCGCCCAACGTGAGGCTCTCTATTTAAAAGAATTAGTTTGGGAAGATAAGTGCTCTCATATAAGTAAATTAACTTTCATAAAAAAAATATATAGATTTTATTTTTAATTAAATTTGAACAAGTAAAGTCTCAATATGTCTCAAGGAAAAAAAGGTACAAGAAACAAAAAGAATGAAGAAGATGTGGAAATAGAAACACAAGCTGTACAAGAGGAGAGTTTAGTACAAGTTCCACAAGATACAGTGGAAATCAATCAAGAAAGAGGAGAAAATGTCAATATGGCAGCTCTGATGTCAATAATGATGCAGATGAACAAGACGTTGGAAGAGAATTCGAAAGAAGTCAAAGAAGACATAAGAAAAAAATGGAACAGAAATTAGAAGAGAATTCGAAAAAAAAAATGGAAGAGAATTCGAAAAAAAAATGGAAGAGAATTATAAAAAATAGAAAAGAAATTAGAAGATAATAATAATAAAATTGTAAAACAAATAGATAAAAAACTTGAAGCTGCAGAGAAAAAAGTAGCAAATGAAATAAAAAAATATACGGCATGACTACAAGAAAAGGATAGAAAATGAGAGAACAGCAGTAAATAGGATTATTCAAGATAATATGATAGATATAGAACAGAAAATAGAGTTGCAGAAATGTAACTTATAAGTTAAAATTAACGAAGACAGGAGAAAGACAGAAGAAAAATTAGAAGATATGCAACAAAATATCCAAATAAATAGTAATCAAATAAGAAATGTGGAACAGAGAATGGATGATATTTCACAAATGAGAGACATAGGGAGACCTTACTTAAATTTAACAAATGACACTGGGATTAAATTCTCTGGTAATATCAAAAATTTGCATCCTAGAGTATACATAAATAGTTTAAAACATAAATTAAGATTAGTGAATAATGTAGGAAATATTTAATAAAAAAGAAGAAAAGGGTTCAACCCAGGAAATTGGAAAAAAAGTGTGACAAAAAATAAAAGAATGTGCGGCGAACAATACATCGGCTATCAAAGATGCAGTACTGATGACGTCAAAGTAGGAATGTTAAGCCGCAAAGAGAATTATCACAAGGATCTGGAAGACAAGGCACTTATTACTACTATTTAAGGAATAACGACAATGTCAAATTCAGAGCATGCAAAAGATGTATTTGAGAACACTTGGTCTCAAAGAAGATATGGTACACGATTCGTTAAAAGGAATGGAACACGGTTTAATTCATTCTCGTCTACCGTTAGCCAAAGATGCATTTCAAATAGTAACAATTAAAACGAGAAAATTTAATTGAATTTTTTAACAACTTAGCGAAGGTGCCTTCTCACTATTGTAGACAAGAAACCTCAAAGTTGTATTTGGAGCAGTTCTTTCAGACCAAACAGGATATATATCGAGAGTATCGAAAATATTGCGAAGATAACATGAAAGTTAATTTGATAGTCAGCAATACATTAATTGATAACATTTTTTCTGACATGAATATCTCACTGTACAAACCACGTAAAGATCGATGCAATATCTTGAGAAAAAATGCAGCAAGAAAAGAAAAAGACGCAGATAAGCAACTAGCCATTCAAGGTTTTATCTACTCTGTTTGCATGGACATGCAAGCAGTTAAAATATGGTCAGTTATTAACGCAAATAAGCTTTATTGCAAAACAACACGAGCTGTTCATAATTTTACAATTTATAATTTGGCATCGCGCGAATGTACAAATTACTGGTGGGATGAGTCAGAAGGTGATTTATCTGCTTCCAGCTTTACAACTTTTATATTAAACTTTATTCAAGAGTAGTGCGTCAAAGACATACCGATAGTTTTATATTCTGATAGATGATGTTACCAAAATAGGAATTGTGTGCTGTCTAACGCCTTGCCAAATTGTTCAATTTAGAAAGGTTTCACGATAGAGCAAAAATATTTAGAAAAAGGGCACACTCAAATGGAGTGTAACTCTGTCCACTCCGTTATAGAACGAAGATTGAAAAACTCTTTGTACTGCCAAGTGATTATGTACGACTCACAAAAGAAGCAAGGAAAAACCCAATGCCCTTAGAAGCTCTTTTTGTAACTCATGAGTTTTTCAAGGATTTCTTAAAACCATGGATTTACAAGAGCATTCGTCCAGTCAAGAAATCAAATGATCCCACTGTCATGGATTTGAGACACTTAAAATATGACCACCACGAAAAAAATATTTAATATAAGATTGATTTTAGTCATGAACTACAACCACTACCAGCCAGATCTCCAAAGTATCCCAAAAGTTTTATCTATGACTCACTACATACAGATCGACTTCGCTTCAAACAAAAAAAGTGGCAACATTTGCAAGAAATGAAGTCTGTTTTACCTCGGGATTGTCATGCATTTTACGACAATTTACCCCACTCCCCATAAATTTGGAAATAGTTCAGTTTAAAAATATTATTAGATATTAATTTTTTATTTAACCGGTTCAATTTTTCTTTTACTCATTATAGTTTCACTGTGGCATTTTTATATTATTATTAATATTATTTTATATCAATTTATAAATAAACATTGTTTATTTATTTTTTAGTTTATTTATCAGTTTCAGCCCCATTATCAAACATCTATCATTTCAGTAAGTTCATAATACTACCCATTTAACCAATTTCAATTGATCACTGCAACAGCCTGTATCTCATTTTTTTTGTACCTAATCACTTTCAATAGCCTGCATCTGCTGTATAATAATAAATATATAAAAAAAATTAACAACAAAGGATGGTTGACCTTCAGTACAACACAAATAAGTAAAATTAAAAATTATTTTGAATTTGGACCTGTATTAACTTGTAGAAACAGAAAAATGTTTCTCCTGTAAACTTACGGTTAACTCACTACTTACGGGGTATTAGAATGAGATCGTCGATATATATATATATATATATATATATATATATATATATATATATATATATATATATACATCGTCCGTGCATCGTCCTCCGTATAGATATATTTACACCCTAGCCGGTGATGAAACTGTATGTAGGGAACAGCACATTACAGAAAATTACCTTTTGGATGCTCCAGAAGTCCATATTCGGAGAGAAGGAGGGCAAATGTATTGGTGTAGGGAACTACAAGAATAATTCCTTCAAGAATTGAAAATAGATATAAGATATGTGTATATGTACAAAAAATGTATTATTATTTTTTATTCTATTACTTATATATCTAACGTTTTTATGACGTGTTGTGTTTAATTTTTTCTAATTGTACCTTACGCCCTCTTTCCTTTCCAATTATCCCTCATACGTTACGACTGGGCTATTAGGCGTGAAGTTACATATCTAATGTCTTTATGGCATGGTATTTAATTTCACTATACATTCTAGTCTATTGAGACAGCTTTGAGAGTTTAATTCTTTGTTATTAATATCCAGTTAAAATATGTCTATTTTGTAAAAAATCTAATGCCTTTATGGCATAAAGATATGTTTAATCTTTCTATACCATTAAATTTTATACGTATATCATATGATATATCGCACATCCTTGTACGTTAAGTCGTCTAGAATCACATACCTAAGACCTTTATAATTCATCTTCACGTATAATTTTTCTATAGATTTGCACCTATCGCCTTCTTTCCTTTCCAATTACCCCTTATACGTTACGACTGGGCTAATAGGCGTGAAGATACATATCTAATGTCTTTATGGCATGCTATTTAATTTTACTATACATTCTGGTCTATTGAGATAGCTTTGAGAGTTTAATTGTTTGTTATTAATAACCAGTTAAAATACGTCTATTTTATCAAAAATATAATGCCTTTATGGCATAATGATATATTTAATTACGTAAAAATCACCTGTATTGGATAAATCCAATCATTTTTATTTAATGCCTTTATGGCGTGATACCTCGCATATCTCTCTACGTTAAGCGGTTTAGGCACTACATACCTCCAATCTTTATTGTCCATGAATCTACGGAAAAAGAAGAAGAATAGTTCCTATTCGTCTATCACCTGTTATCTTGGTTATGTCTCTACGTTAAGCCGTATTATTTTTATAATAATTTAGTTATTTATTTAATATTTTAATTTAAAAAATAGCGCCAACTGGACTAAAAATGACGAATGTTTAAAATTGGCGGCGCCAACTAGCGGATAGCTGAACTGTGATAGTTGGTAATGTAGATTCCTTTGTTTAAAATTTTTAATTTATTTAATATTTTAATTTAAAATTGGATTGAAAATGGCGGTGCCACCTAGCGGACAATAGTTGAATTACGCGCCACCAAGAGGACAATAGTTGAATTACGGTAGAGGAGATTCCTTCGACGTGACGTCATCTATCTCTCTTACTCACTACAAAATACTTCTCTCTCTAACACATTGATTTCCCTATCTCTATAGTGATCCAAACGTTGTACTTCTACTTATATATATATATATATATATATATATATATATATATATATAATATATATATATATATATATATATATATATATATATATATATTTATATATATATATATATATATATAAATATATATATATATATATATATATTTATATATATATATATATATATATTTATATATATATATATATATATATATATATATATATATATATATATAAGGATCACTCAGACGAGTGGTGGGTTCTTATATCGGTCTCTAGGTGGAGAAATAAAAGAGACAAAGTTGATAGGCTACAAGTGTCGCCGGAAAAAGGGCGACAAGGGCAAAATGTTGTAGGGCTTTGATCGGTAACTTCATTTACACTACTTTTATAATTTTTATTAATATCACTTATAATGCTACCTAAAGTTAAAATCAAAGCTTAATAATCATAAAATAGTTGGAAGTTATCTATGATTTTCTTGGTTCTTGCTCACTAATTAACATTAAATAACATTTAATTTACTTTAGACCACATGGTCATTTGCTGTGCTAATTTTATAAGTTCATATATGTTGTTAGTTACTTAATTGTTTATACAAGATCAGCGTATTATGTCCATTTACTAGAGTTTCATTCACATTATTGTTAATAACATTGACTGCTACATGTCTTTTTTAGGTAATAATTAACATCGTTTCCATGATTGTGTGGTTCTCATACTGTACTTTTTTAGATGAACTGATGATGCTTTCAAAACTCGAAAGCGAAACGTCTTCAAAATAGATAAAGTAGCCTATCAACTTTGTCTTTTATTTCTCCACCTAGAGACCGATATAAGAACCCACCACTCGTCTGAGTGATCCTTATATATATTGGATTGACGGTCGTACTCCTTTTTTCCGATATATATATATATATATATATATATTAGTTTGTAGTTCTCTGGTATTGGTACTTTAAAACGGTTTCATAAAATATGCTGTTTTCTCCCACTCCGATTATTTTTGGATTAGTCTGGTCCTATTCAACTTTACATTTTATTGTTATTTGTATTATTTATTATCACTACACTATACGAATGCTGGGTAAAACGTAGGGTTATTTTAAAAAGACGAAAATTATTTCTAATAATGAACACTAATCATACATTATTATAGTTTTTAAACAAAAACTGCTTGCACGACATCTACTGCAATTTGCAAAGTGACTAAAGTAGGGTGCGAATCAGCCATTTTGTGTTTTAATGTTTTTGACTGTTGTTGGTTGGTGCATTGCTCGCGATTATTAATTTATTCTTTGAGTACTATAGTTCATTGCAAGAGCAATGAATACTTTTCTGACCTCAAAAAACTGTATTCTGATTTAATAATCACAAGTCCGTTTAAAAAAAAAACTATTTACTTTCAATATTTTGGCACTTATTGTGTATACTACTGATGTTTAATAAATTACTGTGTTTTAGATTAGATCATACAACAATTTGACATTACATTTATTGGTGGTGTTTTAAATTCCATAATAATGCATCAATGGTTAAATTCTTCCTGTGGTGTGGTCCAAATTGCAGATAAGTTTTTTTTAGTCAATACCTCAAATACCTCTTAAATAAATATCTAAGGTGGTGTGCCATGAGAAAAGCAAATTAAGTGATCACGACCTACTAGTTCTAAATAGCCGGTAACAAAAATCTGATCAAACAAGCTTAAAAATTAAATAAAGATCACACACACTTCTTATAAACCAACAAACAAATCTACCGAATACGCATTCATGGTGGATAGACAATCAAAAACCCAATCCAGTTGGCTTATCTTTCCAAACAATTGAACAATGCCGAAAAGCGCCTGCAGGACCGGAGTCAATATGTTTGAAAAATTGTTGCTGAGTCGAAACAACTGTACTAAATAATTTTATTAATCTGTTACTTGATGTGAACATTTTATTTTGCAATAATTCTATTTTTTTGCACTTATTTATATATAGTTTAAGTTTAAATGATAAGACGAAACTTTTAACCCATTTATGCCACAACTATTTTTGTTAAAATATATCGACGATTTTCTCAAAAATGTAATAGGTAATATACCCTAAAATGTATTGAAAAATTAATAAAAAAAAATTGAACAGTTAGTTTCCGCAAAACATGCTGCGTCGTTAACGAACCGTTTTTACATAATAAAAATAGTAACATTGATGCAACTACATTGTATTTTATTTTCTTCTAACAAATATCATTTGCTCACTAAAATGAAAAAAATAAAAAAGGCATAATTTAATTCTATTCCTTAAAGCTTAGGCTTAAAATAGTTTATATGATAATCTTTGGAGCATTTCTCGTGGAGTGGAATTTCACATTTGCCGCATGCTTTCGTAGTTTTATTTAAACATACACGATATCTTCTTTGAATACCAGTAATAATTATATGCGTTTTTGATGTCGATCGAGCAGAAATTGTTACAATATTTTAAGGTTTAGTGAATAATATACGATCTTCATGTCTTCTAAATAATAAGTTCTCATTTTTATATCAGTGTCATATCATTATCTTCCCATTTTAAAGCCGCAATTTTAGCGCTCTCGTCAAAAGCGGCAGGAACATCCTCTTGGTTTTTTTATCATTTCGTTATTGTCTTCTAAGAGACACTGGTTATTTATCATTACGTTTTTGACTTCTAAAGGATACTTTTCTATGTTTTTTTGGCTTACAGTTCCAGTCCCACTAAACCCCATTTCTCCAATTGATGAAAGAAATGACATTCTGGTAAAAAAGTACGAAAATTTTATATTCTTGTAAATGATGTGTCATGTGCCTAATAAGTCGTCATGTACCTGATGTGTATTTAATATTGTAAGTTTCTGTGTTACTTGGCAACGTTGCGTTGGGCTGTCAACGGCGACAGTTGACAAGTAACCAAGAAATGGAGGCAAGCTCTTTCTCATCTCTGTAATGTATATTTGCTAATAAAGTAACCTAAGTATAATATAGTATTTATCACGGGCTCAAACAACATTTTGGCGACGAGATAAAAAAAAGTTCCTATTTACGATAGAGTTTATACAGAGAGGTGGTTTATATTAGTTATTGTAGCCAGCAACATGGCGTTGATAGGTAATATTGAAGCTTTTACCGATGTTCCAGAAGAATTTGAATCCTACATAGAGAAAGATTAGAACATTTGTTCACTGTTAATAAGGTTGAAGAAAATGTGAAGGTTTCAATGTTAATCACACTAGGAGGTACGAGTCTTTTTCAGATGTTGAAAAACTTAGTGGCCCCGAAAAAATCAACGGACTTTACGTTCCAAGAAGTGAAAGGAAAATTGATTAAACATTTTTCTCCACCTGTGTCGGAAATCTACGAACGTTTTGTTTTCAATCTGTGTGAACAAAAAGCTGATCAATCTATCTCTGATTACAATGTAGAGTTAGCAAATTCTTGTAATTTTGGACAGTTTTTAGAAGAGGCTCTAAGGGATAGGTTTGTTTGTGGGATTAGAGATGAAGGAACACAAAAGAAGTTGTTGGGTGAGCTAGATTTAACATTTCAGAATGCTTGTCAGCTAGCTTTGGCATCAGAAGTAGCACAGAAACAAGTTAAGTTGTTATCTGAGGAAGGTAATATAAATGCATTAAACAGAGGCAAGCATAGAAATCCAAGGTTTAGATCAACTCTCAGTGCAGATCAAAGTTTTAAAAAAATTGTGGGAGAAGTCATTATAGAGGTAAATGTCCAGCTGAAAAATGGAGATGTTTTAATTGTGCAAAGTTGGGACATGTCAAGAATTTGTGTCCAGATATTCGACCACAACCTATGAATGTAGTACAAGAAGAAGAGTATAACATTGAGAGTGATGAGGTAAATAATGACATATTTAATCTTCATACAGTGAGTGATGTGTCAAATTCTGCATATCATGTAACCCTACAGATAAACAATAATAATTTAACCTTTGAGATAGATACTAGTGGATGTAGAACAGTAATATCTGCATCAAAATTTGAAGATGTACTAAATCTAGCTTTATCACCTGTAAATTACAAACTTACTGCTGTTTCAGGTCAACCTATTAAAGCTGTAGGTGAATGTATAGTGAATGTACATTATGGGAGTAAAACATGTGAGTTGCCATTGGCAGTTATAGAGTCAGGTAAGGAATTCACAAAACTGCTTGGAAGGAATTGGCTCAATATCTTGTTTCCTGATTGGAAAGCTATATTTTGTATCGATGGGCAAATCAGCCATATAAATGAACGAGATTACCTAATCGAGTCTATTAAAAATAAATATAAATTATTATTTGATGGCAATATGTGTAGTCCAATCAAACATTTTGAAGTAAAATTTAACGTAAAAGATAATGTGATTCCTATTTTTAAAAGGCATACTCAATGCCATATGCTATTAAGCCATTAGTTGAAAGAAAATTAGATCAAATGGTTCAAGTTGGTATTTTAAAACCTGTCAAACATAGTGAATGGGCTTCACCCATTGTAGTTGTAGCTAAGAAAAACACTGAGGATATTAGAATTTGCACTGATTTTCAAGTTACTCTAAATAAAGTTTTAAGTGTAGAGCAATACCCATTACCACTACCTGAGGATATTTTTGCAAGTTTAGCTGGAGGTAAAATATTTTGTTGTATAGATTTATCAGGTGCATATCAACAACTTAAAGTAAATGAGGCTTTCCAAAAATATTTAACTATAAATAAACATATTGGCTTATTTAGGTTTACTAGGTTAACATATGGTATAGCAAGTGCACCAGCAATTTTTCAATCAGTAATGGATCAGATCTTGGCAGGTATACCAAATGTTCATTGCTATTTAGATGATATCCTTATTTCGGGTACTTCAATAGAACATGTCAGTAGATTATTGGAAATAGTTTTTAACAGATTAAGTAGTTATAATATCAAGGTAAATGCTCAAAAATGTTCATTTTTTAAAGATCAGGTTGAATATCTTGGTCACCGTATAGACAAAGATAGTATTCATCCTACTAGTGATATATTAAGAGCTATTAAAGAGGCACCTGAACCTAAAGATATAACACAACTCCGATCTTACTTAGGATTAATTAATTACTATGGTAAATTTATCCGTATGTTATCAGTCCGCTTAAAACCGTTTTATAAATTATTGGAAAAGAATGTAAAATTTAATTTTAATGCAGAATGTAAAGCTGCTTTTTCCTTAAGTAAGGAGTTAATTGAGGCAAATCAAGTTCTGGCATTATGATCCTAATAAGCAAATTGCTGTTTAATGTGATGCTAGTTCGTATGGAGTGGGAGGTGTTCTTAGTCATCGGTACTCTGATGGCCCAGAAAAGCCTATACATTTTGTATCTGGAACTCTTAGTAAGGCTGAGCAGAATTATTCCCAAATTGAACGTGAAGCTCTAGCCATTATATTTTGTATTAAAAAGTTTCATAAATATTTATATGGTAGACAGTTTATTTTAGTGTCAGATCATAAACCACTTAAAGTAATCTTTAATCCAGATCGTAATATTTCAGTTATGTCGGCATCTAGAATAATACGCTGGAATGTTATACTATCAGCCTATGATTATAAAGTAGAGTATCGAAAAGGGTCACAAATGTATGAAGCAGATATGTTATCAAGGTTACCACTAAGTGATCCTACGGAGGTTGATGGTTATATAAATTCGTTTAATTTAACAGAGGAACTACCCCTCACCTCTGAGGATGTGGCTAAAGTAACAAAGACAGATACGGTTTTAGTTAAGGTATTAGATTTTGTAAAGACAGGATGGCCTAGTAAAATTACTGATCCAGTTATGAAGCCATATTTTTTAAAACGACATGAGATGTCTGTGGAAGAAAACTGTCTACTTGTGGGTTCAAGAGTAATAGTCCCTACTGTTTTGAGAAATAAAATTCTAGAATTAATTCATGAGAACCACAATGGTATGGTAAGATCCAAAATGCTTGCTAGGTCAATAGTTTGGTGGCCAGGTCTACGACAAGATATTGAGCAAATGATCTCCAGTTGTGAAATATGTCAATTATCACAAAACAATAGTGAAAAATCTTTAATGCCATGGCCTAGAACTGCTAATGTTTTTGAACGTGTTCATATTGATTTCTTTTTTTTTAATAATGTCTCTTATCTGTTATTAGTGGACAGTAAATCTTAATGGATTGATGTACATGTCATGGTTAGAGATACTAATATAACAAATACTATAGAAAAATTAAAACTAACATTTTCTATAATGGGTCTACCAGACATCATTGTTAGTGACAATGGCCCACCATTTAATTCTAACTGTTTTTTGAAATTTTGTGAAATAAATGGTATCAAGGTAGTAAAGTCTCCTCCATATCACCCCCAGTCCAATGGTACTTCT
The DNA here is from genome assembly GCA_918026665.1 of Diabrotica balteata. Lineage (NCBI taxonomy): Eukaryota > Metazoa > Arthropoda > Insecta > Coleoptera > Chrysomelidae > Diabrotica > Diabrotica balteata. Next base: position 58,037,850 of record OU898283.1, read on the forward strand.
GAGAGACACGTACAAACAGTAAAGGTTGCTTTCAAGAAATTTCTTTTAGAAAAGTCAACATTAACAGTAGAACAAAGGTTAGTCAACTTCCTTTTTACCTATAGAAATACTCCCTGTGCAAGTACAGGTGTGAGTCCTAATGAGTATATTTTTAAAGTTAAACCAAAAGCAGTCATTGATTTGATCAAACCTAAAAAGGGTAATTATTGTAGTTATAATAAATCATCAGATTTCAAACAAATTGAATGCTTTTTAGTGGGGGAGAAAGTATTAGTAGGTAGACTAGGTCCTTATATAACAGATAAGTGGCAGGAGGGTACTATAATAAAACTGTGTAAGTCCAGTGACATATTTGGTTCAAGTAAATGATAGAGTTTTGTACAAACATGTAAACAGTATTCGGAAATTTTCAACTACTACAAACATAGAACAACCAAATACTTCACTGACTACAAACCACGGGTTAAGACCTGCAGTAGTTCAGGAAAATTGTAATTCTGAAATTGTTGACCCTCCAAGTCACCAAATGACTTCTGTTAATATATAATATAAATATTTGCTAATAAAGTAACCTAAGTATAATATCGTATTTATCAGGGGCTCAAACATAACAGTACCCAATGGTTTAAACATTGGTTTTTTAACCTTTAGTTTCCTGACTGTAATTTTAAGTACCATCAAATTCTGGTACCCTTATATGCCAGGCATAAAATTTAATAATACTTACCACATAAAATTGCACTCTCGTAGTTTTCAGCTGAAATTTAAAACTTCGAATGATATTCAAACGATTTTGTATTAAATAAACAATAAGATTTGTAGGTACTCGAAAGGATCGTCCCAATAAAATATATTTTATTAAAACTTAAAAGGCGGAATTAGATGTAACGTTGGGAAGTAACTGTCAGAAAAAATCTGAACGTCGTGGGAGACTAAGGGTTAAATGATATAGTTTCTCTATCAACCATAATATCATATCCGCTTCTGTAGAATTGCTGGTAGATGTTTTATTAATTTGCAAACTTACAAATTTGCAAATTTAAAAACTTTCCATAAGCCATTATTATAATTTTCTCCATTCATGTCTTCATAACTTTAATCCTGATTCTACGCTAAAAAAGCATTTAGTATGAAATCCATTTCCGCATCACGATATACGATAATCATTTCCTTACCTGTCCAGGATTTAACTTTATACAAAATTGACATAATTTAACTTCTGAAATGGTATCTTGTATACATATTTAATGCGTAAAGCGAAAACGTTATTGTGTCCCATTATAAATGTTGATTATCTTGCGATATTTTTTTATTTTCCCTATAATTCTAAATATAGCATTTTTCATATAAAAATGCTTGCACGTCATTAAAGATTTACGACGTCGGAACCCCACAGCGTTGCCAAAACATCAGAATAGTTAGTGAGTGAGGAATTTTTAAAATGTCGTCACTAAAATACAAATATTGTCACTAAAATACACAAGAAAACATTGTAATACAAAATTATACATTCTAAATTTTAAACTTATCTCTTTTAAAGCTTTAATAGTAAAAACGTCCCGCCTTTATTTCTTGTTCACAATAATCTATCTTATATGAAAGTTTATCAGCTTTCTACAGACTATTTATTTGTTTTGGCATAGCACAATCAAAATACACAACAATAATTAGTTTTTAAAGCTATTAATCTAAATTTAATATGTATTTATAAATACAATTTATTAATATATGTTATATTATGATTAAATTGTGTGAGAAATCAAAACATAAACAAAATTCTTACTCTGAAAAAGCGGCAACACTTCACAATTTTTCCACATGCTAAACTGTTAATAAAATTTAAAGTATTCCTGTGTCAGTTGCGTACACTTGTCTAATCTATTTAATTAAAATTATTATTTTGTGGAATATTAGACTTAAAGAGTTATTTTATAAAATTTATATTATTAATATTATTAATTGTTTTTGGATATTTAATCAATATAATTCTAAAATTTCCAATGTAATGGTAACTACATTTTTCTGATTATTACACCATGTTGACGCCTATGAAAGATCCAGCAGTTCCGTATGGGTTTAGTATTACTAGCTGTGTTAGGAAAATTTGAACTTTAAGGTTGACGTTCTGAAATTTTTAAATATAAGTGATGTCACTTTATATAAATTGTGACGTGCAACGTTTTTACTTTGAAAAATGGTATATTTTACAATTCTGTAATTAAATTTTTAGTCCACTGATATACTTTCTTAAGCATTTTTGTCTCTTGAGAAAACAGTAAATGATATTCTAAGCACATAATTATATTTATCCTGGTTCTACAGGTCTGCCACTTACTTCAAATTTAGTTTTACTTTTTATTTACTAAAACCAGTCTTTATACTGCCTTTTCATTCTTCTTTTAATTGGCGATCATAAAAACTTTCCAGACAAGTTTTTGTATAATTTGTTACCCTTTTTATTAATTAAACTTTTTATAATATATGTAATATATGTCAAAACAGTGATGATACTTCAGGTCCAGCAGTTTTTAATTTTGTTATTTCTTTGTGTATCATGTTCATTCTATCATATTTATAACATTAACATTATTTTTTTCGTCTGCCGTCTTTTTTCATATTTTTTGTCAACCTACAGACTTCTGGCACTCGTGTTCCACCCATCATATATCCTACTACTCGTACTTTCTTTCCACTGTCTTTTCCTTTCTTCGCCATATTTTGACTTCTCTATTACATTACAGATAAGTTTGTCTTCTGTTTGTAGCCAAGTTCAATATTAAGTCTCTACCAATCCTTAAACAAAAACGTAAAATAGAAAAACCAAGTTAATGCGTAAATTTTTATAGGGTTTTGTCAAGTCCGATACTGTGTCAAGCACTGAGTCCTGGACTTAGCTGTATGATTGTAAAATAGGGGTGGTTGTGGCAGCCAAACCATGTTTGACACATGTAAGTGGGGCCACTCGTGTACGCCACGTGAGCGAGTCACGTGTCGGCGCAAATCATAGAACGTAAAGACGATTTGTCACCGGCAGGCATAAGTGTGCTTTGAAATGGACACACCCAAACCTATTTTCGCCAATGTGTTTGGTAATTGTTATTCTCAAATCTGCGAAAAGTGTTGACGGGATGCTAGAGAGAAAAAGAAATTTTGTGTAACTCTCGCATTTGTGGAAAATATTTCTATTATTTGTATTCATATTTTTCAAAAGATTGGTTAGTTTACACCTTTATATAATTTTCCATACTATTGAAAAAAAAATCTTCTATTACAGATCCTGTTTTTTACGTATGCTATGTATATTCTTATTACGTGATACACCAGATAACAGTGGAGTTACAAGAAAAGTCCATGTGAAGAACAAATTAAAATAAGTTACTTGGTATCAAATCAGGACTGAAAGATGGAGGATACATTAATTAACTGTGGTGTTTTAGTTGCTTAAAAAGTTCGTTATGTATTTGTGTATGTGTTAAATTTATAGTCATATTTCTAGATTCGATTCGTATAAATATATAGCATTGTTTGCTTGTCAATTTTTTAAAAAATAGTAATGTTGTTATTTTACTTCCCATAGCAAATTTTATAGATTATTTAATAGTTCGTTGCAAATTCTAGAGATAGGAAAATCCAAAACTGTCTATCGTCATTAGAAATCGTAAATAAATAAATTAAGAATAAAGAATTATAAGCTCTAACATGACAATATGTTAGGTATAAATATCTTTAGGTAGGTATATACAATTCGTAAGAATTCGACTAACAGTTTTCCACAAAAATGTTTCTATTTATATAAAATGCCATTATTCGAGAGTTCCGGCGATTCCCTTTGACTAGACTAGAAGGTCAATCGAACGGGTTTTCATTCGACCTGCTTCTGGAACCTTCGAATCGTAGGGGTTCGATCGTTTCAGGTAGGTATTACCTGGAATTTCTGCAAGCTGGTAAAATCTATAACATATCAGAATTAAAAAGAATATTTATGAGACATTTATCGTAACATTGCCTCCTCTTGATGGTTCCTTCTAGAAACTTGTCGAGACTGGAACTGGAACGGTATGCTGGTATCGGCAACTGGACCCTCTTTTACAACTTCCAGTTGTATAAAAATGACAAGAAACGGTTTTCTCTCCGCACCAGTAACTATGCGGATTGCAACATCCTGGACTTCGATGTCTTTAAAGATCTCCACCATATTTCGGATAACCCTCCAATCGAATTGGCGGCACTCCAACTTTGGCATAGCTAACTTTTGAACGTCGGACTCTAGTACGTGCTCTCTAAATTGAAGTAAGGCTTCCCATACATCTCGGTAGGTAGGTTGGTCACGGGCAGTGTCTTTTGTTACCAGATAGAAAATGTACCGTGATGCATCTTGGAGTTTCAAGGTTTTCCCGGGAGCTGGCACTTGGCATTGAAGTTCTGCAACTCGACCAAACTTCTTTCGAAAGACGGATGCCAACCCTAGTGCGTCTTTGATACTGGCCGGGATGGTAAGGGCCAGTGAGTAGTCATCGGGAAGCGCGAGTAGATGTTGCCTTTCTTCAGTGGTAACACCATGTCTTGCTTTACCGGTACCTCCATAGGCACCCATGAATTCCTCAAACGTGAGGTCAGACACATCTTGTACTTGGTTTACTTCCACTTCTTCATCTACGTCGTGGTCACCTTCAAAAGACGCCAGCCGGTTATGGTGTACTATCATCGGCTTTCCCCTCGGAATCTTGCTTATTCGGTAAATGACATCATTGATCTTTTCCATAATGAGGTATGGACCTTCCCAAAACTGCTGCAACTTGGAGGAGCAACCTTTTCGCTTTTTGGGATTATAAAGCCAGACTTTGTCGCTCTTCTTAAAACACCCCTTTTCGGCTTGCGTATCGTACCGTTTCTTCATTCGGTCACTAGCGATCTGGAGATGGGAACGGACCAACTCGTGTACATCGTCCATTCTTCTTCGTAATTCGATCACACCCAAACTCTAGATCACAAGGTAGTCGCATCTCGCGTCCGAATAGGACTCTGGCTGGTGTCTGGCCTGTCGATTCGTTAACAGCAGATCTGTAGGCCATTGTGAAGAACGGAAGATATTGGTCCCAGTCTCGCTGATGATCGGACACCATCTTTGTCAAATACTTGCCAACTGTCCTATTCATTCGTTCTACTATACCATCCGATCGCGGATGATAAGCCGTAGTTCTTGTTTTCTTCATACCTAGTGTATCACATATTCCTTGGAATAGATCGCTTTCGAAGTTCCTGCCTTGGTCACTATGGATCTCCAAAGGCACTCCAAATCGGCTGATATATTCTTGGATCAACTTATCTGCAACGGTGGCTGCCTTCTAGTTTGGAAGTGCATAAATCTCGACCCATTTAGTGAAGTAATCCATTACTACCAACATGTACTTGCCTCCATTATCACTTTCTGGAAATGGCCAAGCAATGTCCAAAGCTATTCTTTCAAACGGGCTTCCAACATTATATTGTCTCATAGGAGCTCTCCTTTTTAGATAAGGCCCGTTACTCGTAGCACAAATAGTACATTTCTTACACCAGTCTTTTACATCGTCGGAACTGTTCATCCAATAAAACCGTTCCCGAATTCGCTGAAGGGTCTTCTTTACACTAAAATGCCCTCCTGATGGACTGTCATGTAACTGACGAAGTACTTCGGCTATTCTGCTCTTTGGAATCACCAACTGTCCAGTATTTCCTGTTTATGTACTGTAGTGTTTGTTGTAATCCGCTATGTAGATTTCTTGAGTGACTATCTGCTATAAGTAGCTTTGTTAACGCACTATCCTTTGGCAAAATTATACGATGTTTTTCTCCGTACTTTAGATTCGTGTGTCTCAGTCTTCCGGTGACTCTTAGAATTCCTTGTCTATCCAGGAATGGTACCAATGACGCTAATTTATTTTTCTTGTCTAATTGCTGTTTCTTCTCCAGCTTATTTATTTCTTGTTTGAAGTAGGCGTGCTGTGTGTGTTTTATCACCTTTAACAGCGTTTTCTTTAATTCTTGGACTGTAAGCTGACTTTGTCCATTGTCCTTCTTTTTTCTGCATTTGTCTACAAATCTCCTACAGTATGAAAGTACTCTTCTTATTCTTTCTAAATTTGAGAATCTCTCGCACATGTCCTTCTTTATCGTTGTCGTGTGCACCGTTATTTTCGTTTTGACTCCCTCCTCATTTGTCTCTGGTATTTCTTCTGATTCCTGCGTTAAAGTTGTGTTACTAGTCAGCCAAGTTGGTCCCTTCCACCATAGCTCTGCTTCTAATAATTCTGATGCGGTACTTATACGTGAGAGGATGTCCGCTGGGTTTTCCTTTGTATCTACCTTATGCCAATTTTTCGGTCCTATAAAGCCTCTTATTACCTCTACTCTGTTAGCGACGAACATTTTCCACCTTTTTGATGATCCCCTTATCCAAGCTAGGATTATCGTTGAGTCCGACCATGCATATACCTCAATGTTTTCCCTGTTCAATGCTTGTAGGGTTTTCTTCATTAAATTTGCTAGTAGTACCGCGGCACACAGCTCGAACCTCGGTAACGTCGTTTTCCCTTTCAATGGTGCGACTTTCGATTTTGCTATCATTAGATTCGTTTTGATTTCTGGGCCTAATACCCTTGAGTAGATTACCGCTCCATATCGTTTCATAGACGCATCTGCAAATCCATGTAGTTCTACTCTGTTTATCTTGCTTAAGTTGTTCCACCTGGGCAATGTTATTTTCTCCAGACTTACTAATTGCGCCTGGTATGTATTCCACCTGCTTTGTTGGTTGCTAGTTAATTCTTTATCCCAACTGGTCTTTTGCTCCCATAATTCCTGTATGAACATTTTCGCCTGGATTACTACAGGTGCTATCCATCCCAGTGGGTCGTATAGTTTTGCTACTTCTGACAGTACGTGTCTTTTCGTTATTTTCTTTGCCGTCGTTATCCCTATTTTGAATGTGATTATATCCTCTTTAGGGGACCAGTGTATTCCTAGCGTTTTTCGTACTTCTTGTTTGAATGCCTTGGAGTCTACGTTCCTCATATCCTCCGGTACGTTCTCCATTATTTTTTCTTCGTTGCTCAACCATTTTCTAAGAACGAAACCTTTTCTAAACAGTTGTATTAATTCCTTTTGGGATGTTTCTGCTTCCTGCACTGTCTCAGCTCCTCCTAGTATATCGTCTACATACATGTTTTCTTTTACAATTTTCGATGCCAACGGGAACCTCGCTCCTTTGTCTTCTTGTAATTGTTGTATTGTTCTTAACGCTAAAAAGGGTGCTGCGGCCGTGCAGTATATCACCGTCGTTAAGTTATACTCTTGTATGGGGTCCTTTGTGTCCTTTCTCCATAAAATTTTTTGATATTTTTGGTCTTCTTCTGCCATTCTGATTTGTCTAAACATTTTTTCCAGATCCGCTGAGTATGCTATCTTATTGGATCTCCATCGTAATAGTATATTTGTCAAATCTTGTTGTAATTTCGGCCCTGTGTGCATAATATCATTCAGGCTTACCGCCGATGAGCTTTTGCTTATTTTCATTGTAGTACTGTCCTCTTTTCTCACTGGATGATGAGGTAAGTAGTACCCATCTCCCTGGTTTTCTGCTATTACCATATGACCTTGGTTTTCATAATCTTTTATGAATTGAATGCAAATGAAGATGAATGCAGATGAATTATAAGCAAAAAAACCAATGATTAACCACAAAATTAAACTTGAAAAACAAAAGCACTTTTCGAATTTAATCAATAACTCCAGTAATAAAACAAAAACCATGTGGCAACTAGTAAACACAAAATTAAAGAACCAAGAATCTTGACCTTCCAAAAAAACTGGAATACAATAATAGACAATTAGAGTGTCCTAAAGAAATATCTAATGTTTTTGCTGAGTATCTAATTGATTCAGTAGAATCCATAGTTCCAAAAACTGGTCAATGGAATAAAAATAACCATACATTAACAAGACGTACACCTAATGAATCACTTTATTTTTGTTCAGTCATTGAAGACAATGTTTTGGAGGTAACTAGTTCTTTTAAAAACAAGAAGTCACAGGGTTTGATGACATGCCGGTTTCACTCTTAAAGGAATGTTCATTACAATTAGTTCCTTTTATAACTGAATTAATTAACTATTCCGTGAGTACCGGAAAATTCCCAGATATTTTAAAAACATCAAAAGTAGTACCGATTTATAAGAAAGGTTCACGAAACTTATTGTCAAATTACAGGGGCATATCTATTTTAAGCGTTATCGCAAAAACTTATGAAAAAGTAGTGTATAATGTAATTACGTTATTTTTAGATAAAACCAGAATCCTTAGTAATAAACAATATGGATTTCGACAAGGACGTTCGTGTGAAACTTGTAAAATTTGTACACTTTTGGAATATCCTTTGATCTCTTGAGGGCCTTCGAATGTCTTGATCCAGTGTGTTTGAAAGAAAAACTTATAGCTATAGGCATTCGCGAACCAGTTAACTCATGGATCTATTCGTACACAACAAATAGACCTCTTTTTGTGTCTATTAATAATATTTCATCGGAAATATACTACAGTAATTAAGGAATACCCCAGGGTGGCATATTGGGTCCACTACTATTTTTACTTTATGTAAATGATATGCCTGAATATATCTCAGAAAAACATATATTCATGTATGCAGACGATACCACCATACTTGTCTCAGCGGGATCCGTCGAGTTAGCACAATCTCAGATCAAAAATGTAATACTGTCGTTTAAAAACTGGTGCTACCGAAATAATTTGGTAATAAATCTGGATAAGACAGTGTGTATTCAGTTTTCTTATGGTGAAAGAAAAAAAACTACTTCTTTGTTCGAAATTGCAGACAACGTGGTTATTAAATCAGTTAACAGTACTACGTTTCTTGGCACGATTGTGGACAACACTTTAAATTTTCGTGAACACGTAAACAATACCTGTTAAAATTAAATAAATCATATTTCGCGATATTGTCGTTAAAGGACGACGATATAAATGCATTGGTTACACTATACTATTCTCAGGTGTATTCCATAATCAGTCAAAACATTATTGTTTGGGGACAGGCATCGGAAAGTTTGAGAGTATTTATCCTACAAAAACGAATAATTCGAACAATATTTGGTTTACGCTTTAAGGACAGTTGTCGACAATGTTTTAAAAATAATAACATTCTTACGCTTGCTTCAATATATATTTATAAATTACTATCACATACGTTCACTAAGTTAAATGTTCTTAAAACAGCAACTGACTTACACGCGTATAACACAAGAAATGCAAGGACACTTTATCTTCCCCATCATAATCACACAAATTTCAGAAAGTCTCCTGAATATGCAGGCTCCCTACTTTTTAATAAACTACCGTCTAGTTTTAAAAACTTTAATTCACTAAGAAATTTTCAAAAAAAATTAAAACAATTCTTAATCAGCCATGCCTTTTATTCAGTACGTGAATTTACAGAATGTTTAACTGAAATTATTTAGAAGATGCCCAATGTCTGTTGCATATTTTTATTTTTGTATTTTTAATATGTTTTGTGCAATTGTTAGCGACTTATTGTTTATTGTCTTTGTACTGTAGATTACTTTTAATTGTAACTATGTATTATTCTAATGTTATATTGTAATTTTTGACATACCCTATGCATACATGTATGTAACAAAGGGCAAATAAAAATATCTATCTATCTATCTATTGTCTGTAATTCGCTTCTAACTGTTTGTCTTTTGCAAACTTCCTTTCTAGTTGCATCAATCTGGCGAATGCTTGCTGTTTAGATTCTCCTAACTTTGCAACGTCTTCCCTAAACGGAATTTTTACTTCGTATCTCCTTTCTTCATTCCTTTTTACAGTCTGTCGATACAGTTCTTCACATTCTTGTTCTTCTACTGAGAAACTTGTGTCCTGATTTACTTCTTCTAATTCCCAGAAGTTCTTTATTTGTACGTCCATTTCTTGTCTTGATATCATACAGCATACTTCTGCTTTTATATTCTCCCTTTCTCGTGCTATTCCCGAAACTATCCATCCTAGTTTGGTGTTTTGACTCAGGAGTCCATTACTTATTCTGTGCATCCCTTCTGTCAATATGTAACTGTATTCTTTTACCCCTAGTAGTAAGTCTATTTTCCCTACCTTGTAATATCTTGGATCTGCCAGTATTGCATTTTTCTCGTTATAGTCCGGTAGAATTATATAAAAAAACTTACGGTTTTTTTGTGTTCTTAGACGTTGAGGATCCCTCGCTTCTGGTGGGTTCTGCAATCGGTCCTGTCCTTTGGCTGCTCTGCGGCTCTAGTATGGCTCTCGGCTTTGGTTCTGCTCTCGGCTCTAGTATGGCTCTCGGCTTTGGTACTGCTCTCGGCTCTAGTATGGCTCTCGGCTTTGGTACTGCTCTCGGCTCTAGTATGGCTCTCGACTTTGGTACTGCTCTCGGCTCTAGTATGGCTCTCGGCTTTGGTACTGCTTTCGGTTCTAGTATGGCTCTCGGCTTTGGTACTGTCCTCGGCTCTAGTATGGCTCTCGGCTTTGGTACTGCTCTCGTTCTAGTATGGCTCTCGGCTTTGGTACTGCTCTCGTTCTCCCGGGTCTAGTGGTCTCTCTCTGCTACTGAGGGTGTTGCTGGCGTGGACTGTATAGGCTCTCTCAAACTTCCTTGAAGTATTCTGTTTCTCGATAGGACCATAAACAAATCCCTTTCGTTGGCTCAGTGGAGATGTTCGTTCAGTTGTAATGAAAACACCAAATAATAGTAGCAGAGTTTATTGATTAGACGTACACTATGGGTGCTGACCCGGGATTACTTTGAGTAGAGACTGTTGCAGTTGATCGCTGAAGACTATCAGGTTTGTTGAGTGAATACTGATTGAATGCTTCTCTAGGCAAGAGATATTAGTTTTATATAAGTTTTAATTGGGTCAATATATTCGCGGGCCTCGCGTGATATGTGTGTCTAATTTATGTAAATTGTTTAACTTTGTCAGCACTTTTGACTGATGTCCAAATTATATTGTTGATAATTGACCAAATCCGTATGTAACCTAATTAACTACGTGTGTGTATTTAATAACAAATAAATTCATTCGGTCTACTGGGTGATAAAATTATACTGTCCAATTTCGGATATGAATTCTGAAGATTTGATATTGGACAACATGTGAGAGGTTAAGTCCAAAGAATACCGGAATAACAAAAAACTATAGGATATAGCATTATATATTGAAATAAAAATATATTGAAATAAAGTTCACACTCAAATATCTTCAATAAACAATATCTCATATATTGATTATCAAAAGTTTGTTCTACGTACGTGAACCTTCAAAATTAATGGTACAGACAATATAAATTAAAATCTCAAATCACAATTGTTGTTCTAAATCTCCTAATCAATATATTCCTATCTTTTCTAAAGCAATTGTAAAAATTGTGTTGTTAATAAAGAAAACTGATGAATAGCAAAACTATCTCTCTGATGACGAGTTATCCAAATCCTTGTTCCTTGTAGCCTACTCTATCTATTCTTGGCAGTTCCCTAGGTAATCAACAATCTTACAACAAATTGTTGCGAGCCTATCGTCTTTAATGATCTCCTTCAAATGCACGTATCGTTCAAATGATGCTAGCCACTTCCCAACCTTTTTCCCTCAAAAAACTAGCTAAAGTCTCATTCTTACAAACCATCCCACCTTTTTCAATCTCTTCCAATCAAATCTCGTCACAATTTGACATCTTTTCATTTAGATAACAAAAAACGATTTTACCTACAATTATAAATGTCCTAAAAACTATTAACAAACTAATCGGTTTATACAAATTCTTAAGAATTAACAGAGAAATATAATTCTAAACATATATTCCATTATCCTAATTACTGTACAAGTCCATTTGGAAAACCCGCTTAGCATTGTCTTGTTTCACTAATTTCACTCGAATATACTTTACAAAGAAAATAATTTATGTATATCTTAAATTTTGTTTGCTACAGGTAATCCAAAGATAAAGGACTTTCACTTCGTCGAAATAATCTTTTGTAGTTTATTAGTCGAATTATTTTAATTATTTAATTTTTGGACTTGGAAATATATTAAGCAAACCAATATTTTTCTCGATTTTACATATCATAACAATATATATATATATATATATATATATATATATATATATATATATATATATATATATATATAAATATATATATATATATATGGTAATGCCACAGTCCTTATGATGAGAGAGCAATACATTAACCTGAGCCAACAACTCCTAGATGATAGTAAATACTATCAACCACTTCTTCGCAATCCCACTTCTACTTACACCAACAAAATCAACCGATATATCACTGAACTAAAAAACAAAAAAATTATTGACGATAAACTAGCCAAATCCCTCCATAATTACAATGGCTATGCTCCTAGATTTTACTGTCTCCCCAAAATTCACAAACCACAACTAAGTATGCGACCCATATTATCTTCAATAAATGCTCCAAACACTAATATAGCTCAATTTCTAACGAACATTCTTTCACAAGCATACAATTATAATAATGACTTCAACATAACAGATTCTTTCCAGTTCAGTGAATTTATTAATAATTATCAACTACCCAGAGGCTTTGTCTTAGTAAGTTTTGATGTAGTATCCTTGTTCACAAATCTTCCACTTTCCAGCGTATTAACTTCTCTCCGTAACCATTGGAATCAAATCCAACCCCACAGTCCGATACCTTGGGAAACTTTTTCCGAATTATTAAAATTGATTTTTGACACCAACTATTTAATTTTTAATGACAAATTTTATCGCCAAATTTTTGGAACTCCTATGGACTCCACGATTTCTCCTATTCTAGTCAACTTTGTTCTAGACGATCTTATTAATGATAGTATCAAGAAGTTAGATTTCCAGGTTCCCTTTGTAAAACGGTATGTCGACGATCTGATTTTAGCAACTCCGTCGAACAAGACGGACGACACTTTATCAGTTTTTAACTGCTTTGATCCTCACCTGCAATTTACATGTGAATTGGAGGTTGAGAACAGTATCCCGTTTTTAGATATGCGAATTATTCGCACTCCAGATAACAGATTAGTCACTACCTGGTACAGAAAAGAAATGGCTAGCAACCGTTTCTTAAACTACCATTCGACACATCCAATCAGATATAAACTCAACCTGGTACAAGCCCTCAGCCTTAGAGTACACATGTTGACACATCCGCTTTACAAAGAAGAATCTCTCAATCTACTGAAGTCTATTCTAATAGATAACTCCTATCCGGCATCCATTATCAATAAATTTCTATATTCCAAAAACCATAAAATATGCTTCGCTCCCGTACTTCCCACAAATCACGAACAAGCTAATCAAACTTTTCCAAAACTTACCTGTCAAAATAGCTTTAAAAAACACCAGAACCGTAGGAAAGTTATTTTCTAAGACAAAAACTCCATTGGCCCCTCTAGAACAAACTAACGTCGTCTATCATGTACCCTGTGCGGAGTGCAACTCCTGCTACATTGGCCAGACCAGCCGTTCTCTTCAAGGTCGACTAACGTCCCATAAAAGCGACATTAGGATTTCAAAACCATCCTGTGCCCTTACACAACATGCCATTTCAACCAAACACAGTATCGACTTCACTAATACCAAAATACTGTGCAAACAAAAAAATTATCATAAGCGTTCTATCCTTGAAATGTGTCAAATTCTTAAACATCCATCATCCCTAAATAAAAGAACCGACATCGACAACTTGAGCCAGATATATCACTCTCTCATCATACACAACAAATAATAATTAAAAAAAAAAAAAACACTTACAAGATAGTAACTTCATTCCCCTTCTTCTTTCCCTATTTTCAAAATATTTTTTTTTTGTAGAAAAAAATATTCCTTTTTGAAAAATAGGGCTGTCCCCGTTCTGCTTACTAACTTTTTTAATAATTGTACCTCACTGCTTTCCGAAGAAACATATGGACGACACATGCCACATGTGCAAATATGACAGCCTAAAACCGATAGAAATTATTCCAAGAGATTATTGTGTTGGGTCTTCGAAAGAGCTTACACCCACATTGACATGAAGCCATCGGTAAAAATTAAATAAACAATAGTGCTGTTTCAGTTTTTTCCTGTGTGTTTTTTGTTTCGATTCTATCGTTTAGTTTTTAAATTTTTTAATGTTAAGTTATCGTAGAGTGTTTTTAACATCTTTTACAAAACCTACAAATTGTTTTTGTAAGTATGAACCGTTTTGGTTATTTACTTATATTTTACATCATTTTATTTTTATTTGTAGTGAACTGATGATGCTTTTGAAAACTAAAAAGCGAAACGTATTCGATTAAATCAATGAAGTAGTTGACGACTTTCATTTGCCTATTATTGACCGATACAACCTCTGCTATTCAACTATTGAATATTTTTTAAATATATATATATATATATATATATTATATATATATATATATATATATATATATATATATATATTGTCATGATATGTAAAATCGAGAAAAATATTGGTTTGCTTAATATATTTCAAAGTTCAAAAATTCAATAATTAAAATAATTCGACTAATAAACTACAAAAGATATTTCGAAGAAATGAAAGTCCTTTATCTTTGGATTACTTGTAGCAAACAAAATTTAAGATATGCATAAATTATTTTCTTTGTAAAATATATTTGAGTGAAATTAGTGAAACAAGACAATGCGAGCGGGTTTTCCAAATGGACTTGTACAGTAATTAGGATAATACAATAGATGTTTAGAAATATATTTCTCTGTTAGTTCTTAAGAATTTGTAGAAACCGATGAATCGATATTAATAGTTTTTAGGAAATTTATAATTGTAGTTAAAATGATTGTTTGTTGTCTAAATGAAGAGATGGGGAATTGTGGCGAGCTTTGATTGGAGGAGATTGAAAAGGTGGGATATGATTGGTTAGAATGAGAATTTAGCTAGTTTGTCGAGGAAGAAAAAATAGTTAGTTGGTTTCCAAGGGTGCAAGGCGAATGGCCGTTTATTCTCGGGTAGTTTCCTAGAGGTAGGAAGCAGTAGAAGTGAATTTTTGTGAGTTTTCGTGGAGTTAGTGTATCTGACAGAAGTTGATCCAGTAAAATATTGCAAGTTATATTTTCTACTTATATTCCAAGAGTCACTGTTCAGGCTAGAACGAGGGATTCAGTTTATCGTGAGGAGAAGATATTCCAAGAGTCACTGTCCAGGCTAGAACGAGAGATTCAGTTTATCGTGAGGAGAAGATATTAAAAGAGTCACTGTTCAAGCTAGAACGAGAGATGCAGTTTATCGTGAGGAGAAGATATTAAAAGAGTCACTGTTCAAGCTAGAACGAGAGATTCAGTTTATCGAGAGAAGAAGAGGCTAGCATAATTTGAACGATACGTGCATTTGAAGGAGATCATTAAAGACAATAGACTTGCAACAATTTGTTGTAAGATTGCTGATTACCAAGGGGACTGCTAAGAATAGATAGTTTAGGCTACAAGGAACAAGGATTTGGACAACTCATCATCTGAGAGAGATGGTTTTGCTATTCATCAGTTCTTTCTTTTTTAACCACACAATTTTTACAATTTCTTTAGAAAAGATAGAAATATTTTGATTAGCAGATTTAGAACAACAATTGTGATTTGAGATTTTAATTAATATTGTCTGTACCATTAATTTTGAAGGTTCACGTACGTAGAACAAAAGTTTGATAATCATTATATGAGATATTGTTTATTGAAGATATTTGAGTGTGAATTTTATTTCAATATATTTTTATTTCAATATATAATATTATATTAATATGTTTTTTATTATTTCGGTATTCTTTGGACCTTACCTCTCACATGTAAAGCATAGATATTGAAGCACGAGTATAACCCTCAGATAAGAGAATTAAATAGTGTGATAGAATCATAATTACATCATTTAAATAAGTTTATTTAATTAATGAATTAGCGAATTAATTGTTTGGCGCACTTAAGACTTTGAATATCACATTAATATATATATATATATATATATATATATATATATATATATATATATATATATATATATATATATATATATATATAACTCAAATTTGGGAATGCCAAAAGTCCTTTTTTAAAAAAGAATTTATTAAGAGCTAAACGACTAATTACAATAAAATCAGATTCTAAACTGAATAAAATATTAATTAAAATAACACATATACAATTGCAATTATACAATTCACAATATTATGCAAATATAGCGTCAGCACTCTAGAGTTCAATGCTTTAACCATGTCAGCAGTCTTAAGTCCATGGCACGAATGAATCCATAGGCGTCGCTCTATAACTCCTCTTCCCCTAAATCGAGGCTCCTTCTGGGAGGTGAATTTTTGAATTGGAATCGTCTGGGTCCTGTATGTTTGACATTCTTATGTCTTCCTTTCTTTTGGTTTCTTTTCTCTTTTTTATCGTTATTTTCTTATAGGTAATGTAGATGATTATTAGAATGATTGCAAGATATAATATAATGGTCCATATGCTGGGAATGTGGTAATTTTCTCTTTCTTCCATGATGGGTGTGATTCTGTTTGTGGGATTTTTTTCAAATTTTAAATTCTTCAAAGTTATTTTCATAGGTGAAATGCTTAATTCTTTGAATTTTAATTTTGGCTCGGTGATTAAAATTGGTTGTCCAAAGGTTCGACCTTGGAACAACAATTCTTGGTTTCTGAAAAGGATTGTACACTGTGTATTTTCGATCAGAAAGATGCCTGTCAGTGTTTCAATTTGAGTTCCTTCAGAGCATTTAAAAGTTAATTTTTCCTCCATAGGAAATATTGCTAAAAACTGGTTCATCTCTGGTATGATTTCGATGTGATTGCCTTGGATGTCTGCCTTAATATATTGACAATTACTGGAGTTTTCTCGTAAGATTATTTCCTTTTCGCATAGGTGTTCTTGGTTATTTTGTAGACGGCTTGGACATTGGAAAATTTTACCGTGAGTGCAGATGTCGTTGAGAGGTATTATTGTATTTTTATTTTTTAACAAATATCTTGTATTAGGTATTATTATTGCAAATTCTGACTCAATTTGTGTGGGTATAGGTAATAAATAATAAAGATCAAAGATACTCTCAAAATCGATAGGAATTGTCAGAAAATATTGAATTTGGTTTTCCTCTATTTTACAGGTGATTTCCAGAATGGATTCAAAATCTAAAATATTTTCGTGTTTTAATTCAAATGGTAATTGTGTTTTGTAAAATAAAGAGATTCTTTGTAATTCTCGAAATAGGTCACTAGATTTAATAATACTAGGGTGTAAGGTTTTGAGCTTACAAAAAGTAATAGAATTTTCTACAGTCTCCATTACATCAAGTATAGAATTATATGTGATAATGAGTTCATTGAACATGTCTTTTAGATAAATAACGTTCTCAATTTTGGTTTGAAAATCGACAATATCTTTTATTTCAAAAATCTTTGTTTTAAGAATAATTTCATTTGTTTGAATATCTTGAATGGTTTTATTGAAGTTATCTATGATTTGTTGACTGAGGGAATATTGATTAAGTATCTGATGTTCTAATTTTTGTTGATTAGTTTTCAAATGTTCTAGTATTAAATTTATTTTCTCGCCATCTTCGGCGTCTAAATTTCCTGTGATTGCTTTTACTATTGAACCAAAGCCATTAATCAAGCCTCTTTTCCTTCTTGTTAAATTAATATGAATATTTAGACCGCTAAATTTTCTTGTATGCTATTTTTGATATATTGAATAATATTAACATAGTTGTACGTCTCTGATTTAAAGAATTCGCTGTTAGAAATGTTATTTTTAAGATACTCAAATTGCTTGTTCAGGTTGTCATATTCAGTTACAAGTGGTTTTAAATTATAAAAATGTACAAATGTATGACTAGATTTTTGGAGTTTTGCGGTTCCTAATTTTATAGGTAGAATGCCTAGGTTGTGGGTGATATCCTTTATTTCGGCTGTTGTATGTCCGATTGTGACGAACCTGGAAAAATATAAGTTTTCCTTTTAGGTCGTTTTACATTTGAAAGGTGAATGTTTTCGGTAGTATTTTTATGTCGCTTAATAAGTTTTGCTGTTTTCTTAAATTTATTAATGGATTTAATATTTTCTTTTTGATATTTATTTTTAGTTTTTCCTTTTATTTGTCTGTTTCGCACAAATACTTCGGTAGGAATTTCTGTTGGTAATTCCTCGCGTGTTTCATTTGCTTTATTTATAACTTTTGTTTTATTTTCTTGAAGTTTTTCGTTAATATTAGAATATAGTAATTTCATTTTATCCTTATGATTAGAAATATAATTATTAATTAATTGTTGCTCTAGGTCAATGTTAAATGGGGAGTTGGTGTCTAAATGTCCCGTAACTAGTTCATGGGGTTTCATTTTAGTTACGGTGTGGATAGTACTGTTGTAAGCTAATAATGCATAGTTTACTTTTTGTTCTATTGGGTCGGATTTATACTCATTTTGGTTGTTTAGTAACCTGATATGTTCAATAATAGTTGAATGAAATCTTTCAGCTATACCATTTGATTCTGGATGCTGGGAGGAGATAAAGTGGATTTTTACCTTATGTAATGCTAATAAATCTTTAATGACTGAATTTTTTAGTTCTGTACCATTGTCTGAAATGATTTGTTCTGGGATATTATGGTGAGTAAAGAATCTAATCAAAGCGTTTGCTACTTCGATACCTTGAGCAGAATTAAGTTTATAAAGTTGGGTATATTTAGAAAAGGAATCGACTATCGTTAGAAATTTGGTATTTTCAAGTGTTATGGAATCTAAATGTAAAATCTGAAATGGCTTAATTGCTGTAGGAGTAATGCTAAATATTGGCTTTATTGGATTCCTATCATATTTTGTTAATTGGCATATTTCGCATTCATTAATATAAGTTTGTATAGAAGCTCGTTGATTGGGCCAATAATATAATGATTTAATTCGGTTATCCGTTTCATCTAAACCTCTATGATTTTCCTTGCCTTCATGATAATTTCTAATTATTTCTTTAATTTCGTTTATAGGAACATCGATAAGTTTCTTAGTGCAATTAATAAATGATATTTGAGAATTTTTAAAATATTTTTGGACAACAACGCTAAATTTCTCGTATAGTGGGTCTTCAAAATAAAGGTGATATTTTACTTTGGGTATGGTATATTCTTTAATAAAATCAATAACATCACGCTCAAAATTGTTTTTTGAGAACTGGACAAGAATTCTTTGTCTTTTATCAAATAATTTGATTATGGTGGGACTAGCAGGATTAAAATTCACTTCAGAGATAAAAATTTGGTTAATTCCCGTGTTTACAGGGTTTTCGGAAATAGGAATTCCGGGGGTAGGATTTTCTACATTGGTGTGTATCGTCTCACCGTCATCAGGGTTTTCTTCTTGTCTATTATCTTCATCAATTTCAACAATCAGCGATTCTGTATCTGGTTCGTTATTAAGATCTTGTTGAGCTTGTTCATTAAGTGTTTCCATATATTCAAAAATATTTCTTGTGTTTTCCAAATTTTTTGTTTCATTGACGTTTAGTTCTATTCTGGATAATGTATCACAATTTGTATTTAAAGATCCTTTTTTATAAATTATTTCATAATCATATTCTTCTAGCTTCAACCGCCATCTTACTAGTTTGGAGTTGGGATCTTTCAATGAAAATAACCACTGTAGCGGTTTATGATCGGTAATAATAGTAAAGCGTCGTCCAAATAAATACGGGCGAAAATATTTGACAGCCCATACTATTGCCAGTAATTCTTTCTCAATTGTTGAGTAATTGATTTCTGAGTTGTTCAAAGTTCTGCTTGCATAAGCAATTGGCAAGTCGGATCCAATCTTTCCTTGACTAAGTACGGCTCCTAGCGCAAAATTACTAGCATCTGTAGTGAGATTGAAAGGACGGGAGAAGTCGGGATACTGTAATATGGGTTCATTTATGAGAAGTTGTTTACAAGTTTCAAAACATTGGATATAATCTGAATCGCTTACATTAATTTCAGCATTTTTCTTTAGGCGAGTAGTTAGTGGTTTAGTAAGTTTCGAAAAATCTTTGATAAATTTCCTGTAATAACCTAAAAGTCCTAAAAATCCTTTTAATTGCTTAGTATTTTTGGGTATTGGAAAATTTTTAATAGCTTTAATTTTGTCTGGGTTCGGCTTAACCCCTTCTGGCGTTACGATGTGACCTAAATATGCTACTTCTTTCTTTAAAAACTCAGATTTATCTATTTGAATTTTGAAATTTGATTCTCTTAATCTTTGAAACACTTCTTTTAAATTAACAAGATGCTCCTGAAGACTTGTACTAAATATAATTATATCGTCTAGATAAACCAAACATTTTTCATTTTGTATACCTCTCAGGATATTATCCATAACCCGTTGGAATGTTGCTGGGGCGTTACGGAGTCCGAAAGGCATTCGCAAAAATTCGTAGTGACCATTTTCTGTATTAAATGCAGTTTTTTGAATGTCGCTTTCATCCATCTCGATTTGATGGAACCCTGAAGCGAGGTCGAGTGTCGTAAAGTATTGACACCGTCCAAGTTTATCCAGTAGGTCACTAATGTTAGGTAAAGGGTATCTATCACCAAGTGTGATAGCATTAAGACGTCGATAATCTATTACGACTCTAAACTTGGGTTTTTTGGAGGCGTCCATTTTTTTTGGGACCACCCATATAGGAGAAGACCAAGGGGAATCCGAAGGTCTAATAATATCTTGATCCAGCAGATTCTGGATTTGATTTTGCACTTCCTTCCTATAAATTTCCGGGTATCTATAGGATTTTGAATATACTGGTATATCGTTTGTTGTTTTTATTGTATGTTTAATTTTATTAGTAAAAGTTAATTGGTTTCCTTCGACATGGAAGATATCGGAATATTCTTTTATTAACTTTAATATTGAATTTCTTTCCTCAAAATTCATATGATCTGTTCGAACTTTCGAAATATCGAATTTAAATTCTTCAGCATATATGGAATTAAAATTTGGATTTGAAATTTGTTCGTATTCAGCGAACTTTTCCACCATGATTGGGGAAGTTACATCCAATTTAAAATAAGATTCAGAAGAATTCAAAATGGTGCAAATAGCCTTATTGTTTTCTACCGTCGTAAGGCACTCCGAAATTTCTAATTTACCGATTTGTGTATATGGTATAATTACATCGCCATTTTTTATATTTTTAACATTTAAACTGATAACTTGCTCGGTTCGTGGCGGCACTACTATACAATTCGTGTTGCCACTATTCCCGGCTTTATAATAATTTAATTTTATCTTACTATGCGAGGTAATTAAAACGTTATTGGCCAAATCAATTTTTGCATTTAATTTTTTTAAATTATCGAGGCCTAATAAGCAGTGAAAATAGTCATGGAATTTAAAAACGCAATAACTTAAATTTAATTTATTTTTAGTATTAAAAATTTTTGATAAGGGAATTTCGGTACAGTAATTTTCCTGTTTTGCTCCAAGTGCTGTTGAAATTTGAAAGGGTTTACGAAAAATTGAATTTTTAAAATATTTTTCAGCGACTTCTGGGGTTACAAACGATTTTGTGCTCCCAGTGTCTATTAGTACTTTAAGATTATGCTCAGGAAATACAATGTACGGCAATTCACTTTCGTTATTTATTAGATTTAAAAGTTCAACTTGAGTAATTATGGATTTTCCAAGGCTTTGTTCTCTAAAAAATGATTCTCATTTGTTAATTCAACTTCCTCGGTATCGCCAATATTATGTAGCTCTTCAGCTATGATATTTTGTGGTTGACTTGAAAATGTATTATTGAAGCGTCTTTGATTTCCAAAATTTGTTGGTCTAAAAGTATTTTGACTAGTGGTACTCATTGGAGTTGGGGCTTGAAATCTTTGATTTGGATTTGATTTAAAGACGTTACTACTTCTGTTATTTGTAAAAGTATTAGTTCCTCTGTTATTATTTGAAAAAGAGGTTGATGCTGATGGTTGTCTTGTTGTTTGTTGAAATTGTGTGGAGTTTGTTATAGGTGGGGCTGGAGTTCTTTGTCGAGATTCGTTGAATCTAAAGGATCTGTTCGTTTGAGGAAATTGTTGTTGAAAGTTAAGATTTGGTCTTGGATTACGATTATTTAGAAAATTTGGCTTTGTTTGCCTACATTGTGAAGAATTATTTTCATTTAAATAAATTTGAAAATCGTTAGTTAAAATACTTAGTGCAGAATTTAAATCTTTAGGGTTTTTAGTTCGCATGAAGGTGCCAAGTGGTTCTTTTAGACCACGTAATAATACTCGTAGGGCTAAATTTCTAAAATAGTTTGATAAAATTAATAATTCTTGGTCATTAGAACGTGTAGTAATTAAAGATATTTGTAAATTCAAAAGATGTTGGACTTTATTGAAGAATTCAAAGGGAGTTTCATTATTTTGCTTTAATTCTGACATTTCTATACTAAGGGTATAAATATCTCTTTTATCAGCGTATGTATTTAGCAAGGCATCTTTAAGATCTTGCCAGGTCCTAACTACACATGCTGAAATGTTAATAGCAGCTTCACCTTTTACTTTTGCTAATATGCTAGACATTAAGTACTCATTCTGAAAATCATCTGAATCAACTGTATTATAAAATTTATTAATCAATTTTTCACAGATTTCCACGAATCTAGGAAGTAATGTATTTTCTCCGTGGAAATCTGGAATCATATCAAGATATTCCTTTTTTAATTGTGGGATTGCCATTTTTATTTTATTTTTTGAGTAGAAATTTAAATTAAAAGTACGATTATTTATTAAGGATGAATTAGAACAAAAATTATCTTTAATAGGGAGTTTTGAGTCAGAATCTGAGTCTGATGAATCAGAATTTATTAGAATTTTAGGCTCTCTATACGACATAAGCACTTACCAGAGAATAATTGTCCACTCCATGTAAGCTGGTTCACTCAGAAGGTTGACTAGGCAGGTATCTTCGATATTCACTCGAAAAGTCCACTTAACACGATTCCTGTTATAAAGGGCTACTCAATCCACCCACAGGAATATAACACTTCCGATTAAGGTCAATAAATCGTTGAAACGAACCGAATTTATATTCGCTAAACCCGTTTGACCTAGCTACTGACTGCGCCACTCAAATTTGGGAATGCCAAAAGTCCTTTTTTAAAAAAGAATTTATTAAGAGCTAAACGACTAATTACAATAAAATCAGATTCTAAACTGAATAAAATATTAATTAAAATAACACATATACAATTGCAATTATACAATTCACAATATTATGCAAATATAGCGTCAGCACTCTAGAGTTCAATGCTTTAACCATGTCAGCAGTCTTAAGTCCATGGCACGAATGAATCCATAGGCGTCGCTCTATAACTTATATATATATATAATATATATATATTATATATATATTGGTGATATATATATATATATATATATATATATATATATATATATATATATATATATATTATATATATAATATATATATTGGTGATGAAAATAACCAACTTACAAATCATTATTTCCCATAACCTGTAAGCACAATAGGTTTTTTTCTGTCAATCCTATCTGCCCTAATAAAATAAAATCAGTGATAACTTCTTCCCGGAACGAAAGCCGTGAAATGACAGTAATCTGCCACACTTGAATATGTCGGTAAACAAATCGGTAACAATGCATAATAATAGCATTTCCGCAATTTTCCCAAGGGTTGCTGTCGCCACCCTCTCTAAACTAGGGCTATAATATTTTTTGGACCAGGCCGAACTAACCGCCGGGCGTTTGTGCCGAACATATTGCCTGTGCTTACGGGAGTGTGGCTTATCAATTAGTGGTATTTAAAATTCATACCAGGGGTAAGAGTTTGAAAGAAAATAAATAGACTACCAATTTATAAATATACAAAGTACCTATATTTATTTCAAACAACCAAATATAACACCATATAACAATCAAATAGTAATTCCTAATGCAAATGCCGAAGGTTTCTCAAAGTTTTATTTCTAGTTTTGGAAGACTACCTAGTTTCGCGCTTATATCGTAGGACAAACGGAAGCATTAAATATTTCAAAGTTATAATATTCGTGTATATTACCTTAGTATAATATTGCCCCACTCTTTTATCCGAGTAGTTTACATCTCAGTATTTTTAAAATACAGTCCATTTGTTTGTTAGACGATTAGGATTCTAAAGGAGTAGTCATGGATCTCAAATACTCTCTCCTGACTACATACCAACCTCACGTTTTCTTTGTTTATAGTATCTGGTGAATTTTGTTTATAGAATCGAGGCTCTGACGACGGAGTTAAGGCGCGATAACCTTAGATCGACGATAGAGGAAATGTTATCTTCGATGTTGGTCGAAGGTAATTGGAACCTACCAAGGTATCTTGAATGCTAATAAATAAACAAAATCCCCAGGAGGTTAATATATATTTTCTTTATTATAACAAGAAGCCATAAAGCAGTGGCCTTCAGTTCCGTGTAGGTGTTAGATCACCAGAGGGTGCTAAGAATCCTCCGTTTTGTCAAATGAAGATAAAAAACGAATTGGAACTTGGAACACACGAGCCCTCTTTGTAATAGGAAATAGAAGATCTATTTCTTACCTTAGGAATCCTATCAGATCTTAGAAATAGAGTTGATATATCAAAACACTCACATCAATTCGTAAAAATATTTATTAGCATCCTCCTCCTCCTCAGTAATAATCCCTTTTGGGATGTGGTGACACCATCAGGCCTTCACAGTTTTTTCACGATTTCCCTCCATTCTTCTCTGTCCTGGGCTAGTTGTTCGGCTTCATGTAACCCTTGGTTCATCAATATTTTTGTTTGATCTACCCAACGGCTTGGAGATCTTCCCCTAGGTCTCTTTCCTTTAACTCTACCCTCGGCTATCAGTTTTTCCATCGTGCCTGTTCTTCTAGCAATGTGTCTAAAATACTGCAAATATCTCTGTTGTATTTGTTTAAACAATCTATCCTTCACCTTAAGTGGTTCTAATATCGTTACGTTAGTGCGATGATCAATCCAGGATATTCTCAACATACCACGGTATACCCACATTTCAAAAGCGTCCAGTTTATTTTTATCCGCTTTCTTTAAGGTCTATGTTTCGTACCTCTTTTTTGGAGGAATTGCTATCAGTTTCATCATAGCTGTTTTAGCAATAGTCAGCCTTCTACGTATTTCTCTATCACACCCTCCGTCATTTGTTATTAGGGACCCCAGGTATATGAAAGTATTTACTACTTCTAAGCCTTACTTTACTTAACGTACTTTACTACTTACTTATTAGCATATTCAGACATAAATATATTTCTTATAGTTTGGTTCTTATATAAACAAACGTTAAACCTATTAATATCAATGTAGTGCAGATATATGTGCCTATAGCAGATAAAACTGACACCAAATCTGAACAGTTTTACGATCAAATCCGGGAAGTCCTACAGTCATTAACATCTCAAGAAATCATCATAGTAATACATAGCGTAATAGTTTACAACTCTACCGTAGAGGGATTAACTATAGCTCAAGTCATTTCTAAAGGCAATATATTCGACCATATACAAAAATTCAAGGATATGAATGGGAAAACACAGTTCCGATTTATCAAAGGGATTGATACTAAAGAAGCATAATTTTTTTTAATTTACTTGTACAAAAGTCCAAAGTCCAAAATTCCAATGGCTTGATGTTTTTATAGGTGTCATTGTCTATCAAAATGTCTTTGATAACATTAGAGATACAAAGTATCAAGTAATAGTAATAATATTAGTTACACAGATGATACCAAAATAATAGCTAATAACATTCAAGACGTTCAAGCAATTTTGAACAAAATTTACGAATCCGGTTAACATTTTGTAATTCGTATTATTTCCAATGTAAAGAGAGGCAATGGGATATAATTAAACGCATTACGAGGTTTACTTTCACAAAGCTACATTAAATGAGAAATGGGTTGTGTTGTAAAAGTGTAAGGGCGGATGAGGCGTGCTTAAACAATATTTTTTTTAATTAAGAATCGTTTTCTTTGTAGGTAATTACCATTAAGTAAAGTAAGGCTGATCAACAACAGTACTATCACAATATGTGTAAAGAAATTGAGAACCACGATCAAAACAATCAGCCGAGAGATCTATTTAAAAAAATATGCTAGAACTGGCGTTATTGAAGGCCACACTGGAAGATAAAAATCGGAACTCTGAGAACCAATAGAGAAGATATAGCAGAGATATGGAGATTATATTGCTAGGATCTATATAAAGATGATCAACTCCAGGATTTTATTCACCAAACCCCTGAATAAATGAAAGAAGAAACTAATATACTAGAAAATGAAATAAGACTGACGATCAGTAAACTTAAGTAGAACAAAATACCGGGTCCAGATATGATAACAGCAGAAATGCTCAAAGCAACAACGAAAAAATTGGTTTACTTGCTCTGTAACGAAATATGGCATTCTCAGCAATAACGACAACACATAAAAAGACAGCTTCCATAAATGCGACAATTATAGAACCATCTCCTTTATCGAACATACCAATAAAATAATGCTACACAGAGGTGATGTGAAACATGCTAAATAGGTATGACTATACACATTATAATGTGAAACATACTAAATAGGTATTAAGATTAACCACTACTAAAAGAAGAGAGCTCGCAAAAGCCAGCAGACAATTGAACTTTGAAGTGATATCGACTGGAAATCCAACCTATAGTCCAACGGATCAGAAGAATCGGAATAAAATCTCTGGCCTGATTGACTTTTTCATATTTAAGAATGTCTCTAATTTCTGAAGAGTGGAGGAGGCCTAGGATAGGAATTCGGATCATTTCTCCATTATTCTCATACATAGTAAAAAAAATTATATGGAAAGAGACCTCCTAGACTGGTAAATGCAAGGACAGCTTGGCATAACTTTATAAATGAACTAGAAAACTAAGTTAATCTTTCGATCTGGATTAAGAAACTAAAAATCATTTAAATGCAGAAGTTCAATTGCCTACCAAACAGATTCAGCAAACAATATGGAACAGTACTCCAATCATTCCTACTGGAACAGAAGGGAAAAATGGTTGGAAAGAAATTAGGGATCTGATTTCTGAAAAAAGAAAATTTCGTTGTAAATCGCAACAAACCAGATCTCCCAAAGACAAAATAAGTTTAAACAATGCTTCACAACATCGCAAGCGATAAATACAACACATCAAGAATGAATCGATTGAAACATACCTTAGCTAGTTAAAAGCTGAAAAAAATTAGTGAATATTCTCTCTGGAAGGCCACCAAACGGCTAAAAGACCTATACTATATAACCCACGGATCAGAGACACTGATGGAAGCTGGGTTTGAACCAATACTTAAAAGAGCCTGAAAAAGGTTATCGTATTTTTGATTATAACAAATATACGTTCTTCTGCGATAATCAGAAGGAAAATTCTTGTTTTAAAAGCTTTATTTTACGACTATTAAAATTACAAATCTAAAGGTAAGGTTGTTTCTTGTCGAGTCTGTTGATGTCACTTGTCATAAAAAATAGATCGGCGCACGCCTCCTCGGTCATGGCACCAGCAGCATCCGCGCATAGGATTAACACAGCGTCGTTCAAGGTTCAAAAGAAAGTTTGAATATATGGCGGGACGCAACATAGCCGCCTCCATTGAAAGTCTAGTGGACTTTAAATAATTGGTAGAACACAAAGTTTTGTCACTGGGCGTTGATAACTTCCATTCAAAGTCTTTACGGTAGCAGTTCGAATAACACCATCAACACCAGGGAACACTTCGGAAATACGACCGGTTAACCATTTTTGTGGGGGCAAGTCATCTTCTTTAACGATTACCAACGTTCCAGGTTGAAGTAGGTTAGGTGAATTATTTTTCCATTTTTCTCGAGCCTGAAGTTGACTAATATAGTCTCTAGACCATCGAGACCAAAAATCTTGAGTGATTGCTTGAGTAAGCTGGAATTGCTTCAATCTGTTAGTCGGTGTATTCAAATAATTTGGTTCTGGAATGCTTGTGATAGCTTCTCCAATGAGAAAATGCGATGGAGAGAGTGGTGTAGTATCATTGGGATCGGACGACAACGGATGCAAAGGTCTGGAATTTAAGATTCCCTCTATTTGAACCAAGACTGTTAGAAACTGTTCATAGGATAAAACATTGGTTCCGACAACTCTTTTCAAATGAAACTTGACAGATCTTATTCCCCGTTCCCACAATCCCCCAAAATGAGGCGCTTTCGCAGGTATGAATTTCCAAGATATACCTTCAAGTGATAAATTAATATGTATTGTTTTACTTGCTTGTTTAAGAAATAAACCAAGCTCCTTATAGGCACCTACAAAATTAGTGCCATTATCCGAAAAAATTACAGAAGGTTTGCCTCGTCTAGAAGAAAATCTTCTCAATGCTGATAAAAATGAGTGTGTAGTAAGGTCTCCAACAAGTTCGAGATGAACTGCCTTCGTGGCCATGCAGATAAAAAGACAGATATACGCCTTTATCGTTTTATAGGGTTTGGTAATTCGATCTCTTATCATAAAAGGACCAGCATAATCTACTCCTGTATTATAGAATGGTCTACTTGGGGTTACTCTTTCTGGTGGGAGTTCACCCATTAAGGGTTGCAGTGGGACACAACTGTATTTAAAACAAACAATACAATTATGTACGATTTTTCTAACTAAATTTCGAGCATCGAGTATCCAATACCTTTCTCTTAGCGTGTATAAAGTTAATTGAGGCCCTGCATGCATCAATTGATTATGTTGATCTAAAATAATTAGCTTAGACAGAATGTGATCTTTGGGTAAAAGTATAGGATGTTTTTTAGGAAAATCATATCCTGATCTTTTAAGCCTACCTCCAACTCTTAAAATGCCAGATTCATCAAGAAAAGGGGTTAATTTTAGCAACTTACTATTAGAAGGAATATTCTTATGTATTTTGATAGCTTTAATCTCTAATGTAAATTTATCAGACTGAACCAGTTTCACGAGTTGTATCATAGAACTATTTATCTCTTCTACAGTTAAGTGATCTGTACACTTAAAGGGTGTATATCTAGTGTTATTCACGAATCTCAGTACATAAGCAAAAACCCTAGTGAGTCTAGAGAGGTTAGAAAATTTGTTTAAATAGGGTATTCCTTTAAAGTCTTGAATTTGATTTGTATTTAACACAATAGTTTTAATAGACTTTAATTCAGGAAGTTCTGAACAAGAAACAAGTGGAGTGTCATTGATAGGCCATAATGATGAAGGTAATAAAAGCTCTTCTGGACCATGCCACCATAAATCAGAATTACATAGCTCTAGAGCTGGAATACCGCGAGACAATAGGTCTGCAGGATTTTTCTTAGTAGGAATATGAAACCACTGTTGAGAATTAGAAAGTGATTGAATGCTTTGTATACGATTAGCAATAAAAACCTTATAAAGATGTGGTGAGGATTTGATCCATGAAAGAACAATAGTAGAATCAGAATAATAATAAATTTTTGACACATGCAGTTGTAGAGAATCTTTTATTTTATCCATGAGCTCTGCCAATAATAATGCTGCGCATAGCTCTAATCTAGGAATAGTTAAAATTTTCAAAGGTGCTACTCTGTTTTTAGCGCAAAGTAGGTGAACCGAAACAGTTCCTAAGTTATCTATGGACTTCACATAAATAACTGCCCCATAAGCTGATTCTGAAGAGTCAGCAAATCCATGAAGTTCTATAACTTCAGCCGAGATGCATAATGCATGCCTTGGTATTTGTAACTTCTGAAGCAAGTGGATTTGATCTTTGAATTGTTGCCATTGATATGTTAAGTTCAAAGGAATTGATTCATCCCATGTGATACACAGCTGCCACAATCTTTGTACTATTAACTTGGCTGTTACTGTATACGGAAGTAACAGTCCAAGAGGGTCAAATATCTGAGAAATAATGCTTAAAATAGACCTTTTTGTGACAGGATCGGAAAATTGATCTCTGATTGTATACATTAAAACATCATTTTTTGGATGCCATAAAAGTCCAAGGGTTTTTGTAGGTTCGTCTATGCCTAACTTGACAAATGATTCAGGGTCAGTGGACGAGTTTGCAATTTCGATAGAATTAGAAACGAATTTTCTAAGTGGAAATCCAAAAGTATTTAAAATGGATGACAAAATGGATCTTATATGTTGAACCTCTTCAATTGTTGATCCACCAGTGAGCAGGTCGTCAACATAGAAATCCTTTAGTATGATTTTACTAATGAAAGGATGTTTCTCGGAAATATTGTAAGCTACTTCATGGAGGCAACGGATGGCAAGGAACGAAGCAGACGCTGTCCCATATGTGACAGTGTTTAATTCGTACACAGATATAGGATTAGAAGGATCACTTCGCCAAAGAATGCGTTGCAGTGAACGCAATTTAGGATCAACTAGTACCTGCCGGTACATTTTCTCAATATCAGCTCCCAATACAAAGTTGTGCTTTCTAAAACGAATCAGTATTGAAAATAAATCATCCTGCACCACAGGGCCGACCATCATAAGATCGTTTAAGGAAGTACCAGAAGAAGTCTTTGCAGACCCATCAAATACAACTCTGAGTTTGGTAGTGGTGCTATCAGATTTAAAGACGCAATGATGAGGTAAAAAATAACCTAAAGATAGACTTGAATCAGAAACCAATGTCATATGATCCATAGCTATATATTCATCAATGAATTTCGAATATTGAATCTTTAAATCAGGATTTTTAGCAAATTTTCTCTCTAACGAATAAAGACGGTTTTCAGCAATATCTCGAGACTCTCCCAACTTATTGATAGGTTCCTTCAAAGGAAACTTAACAACAAAACGACCAGTTGGGTGAAAAATAGTATTTTCTACGAAGTGCTTTTCACAATAGGATTCCTCTAGAGAAAAATGTTTTCTTGCAGGATACTCATTAATATCCCAAAATTTTTCCAATTGATAGTTTAATGAAGACTCTATAGAAGTTTCATTATTCATACTAAAATTGCAATGAGTTGTGGTGAATTTTGATTCATCCAATCGAATCGGTCCGAATAAAGTTTTTTGCAATATAGGTGAATTTGTTCCAAGTTTTATTTGTCCAGAGCAAAGTAGTTCCCAAAAAGATCCTGCTCCTATTAGAAGATCAATAGGTGTGCTTTCATTGAAATCAGGATCAGCTAGCAATATATTAGATGGTAAGTCAAGTAAATCTTTATCAAAGGATATACACGGAATGCAAGATGTAATCTTGTCAACTACCAAACACGATAAAGATGCATTGTATGCAGTAGTACGAGAATAAACTGTAACTAACGTTTTCGAATTGACCTTAGAAGTACTTTGATTTATTCCTGCAACGGACATATTTATTTTGTCTACACACAGATTAAGTTTTTTGCAACAAGCATCTGTAATAAAATTACTTTGCGAGCCACTATCTAGCAAGATTCTACAATTATGAGAATTGCCTTGATCATCAAGAACAGTCACTTGAGCTGTAGAAAGTAAAATACAATCCTTATTTTCCACTGAACATAAAGTATTTGAAAACGATGCGACAGCATTGGAAGTGCTAGGCTGCTCTTGCGAGCCAAAATGATCAGACTGAGATTCAGAAGTTTGAGATTTAGAAGGTACTGATTGTTTATCGAAATGAAGAAGAGTGTTATGTAAGTTACTGCATTTTCTACATTTACTAGAGGTGCAATTTTTAGTAAAATGATTGTTACGTAAACAATTAATGCATAGTTTAAGTTGCTTAACACGCTCGTATCTTAATTTAGGACTGAGTTGTAAAAACTTGGAACAATTCTGAATGATGTGATTTTGTTTACAAAATGTGCATGTTGCAGCATTAGTGGAAGTCAAAGCCTTTGGCTTATGACTGAAAGTATTAGATTTGCCAATGAATTTTGAATCAGGTTGTTGAGCTTTAAGGAGGTTACATCTATCTTTTAAAAATTCAATAAAATCATTAAGATTGGGTTTTTTAATTTTTGTGATTTTTGATACCTTAGAATCCCATTTTTGCTTAGTTTTATTATCTAACTTAAGATAAATTGTGTTTATTAATAAGGTATCCCAATAATCGGTAGGCTCACCAAGAGTTTTTAGCACCCGAAGATTTTGAATTAGTTTATCTTGAATATGCTTAAGATCATAATGTGATTCTTTAGAGATCGGTTCTAGTTTTAATATTTGTCTAACATGAAAATTTATGAGGGCATTGGTGTCTTCATATTGCTCTAATAAACTTTGCCAGGCTACATCATAACTGTCTTCCGAAATTTGTAAATTCCGTACAGTTTCAGCTGCTTCACCTTTCAAGGCAAGTCTTAAGTAATGAAACTTTTGAACCTTTGACAAATTAGGTTTATTGTGAATGACAGAGATAAAGGTATCCCTAAAAAATAGCCAGTCTCCAAAAGAACCATCAAAACAAGGCAAATTGATATCAGGCAGTTTAAGACCAATATCATAAACAGGAAATGGTGTGTGAACCGACGTCAATGGAAGTGTTTTAGAGTCAACAAAATCATTAGATACCATGTTTATGCCATTATTATTTGGCAAAGAGAAGTTAATGTTCGATGCTGTATTTACATTGGTAGCTTGTAATGTGTTGGCAATGTTGCACTCAATACTACTAGGTACAACTGGAATATTTTCCTCAGCATTTACAACTTTGAGAGGCTTTTGACTATTGTCAGAAATAACTGATTTAGAGGAGCTTGACTTACTTCTTATTTCGTCAAGTTCTTTTTTAGCAAGAGAAATTAATTTAAAATAAGTTTCTTCAAACTGTTCCCGTTCAAAATCATCAGTTAAAAAATCTCCGTCAACAAGTGGTGAAGCCACCTCTATACTATATTGAATGTTATTGAAGTCATCTAAAATTCCTAGAATATTGTTATAGCGCAAATCGAGTTGATTAAAATCTTTATTAGAAGACGAGATATATTTATTTAAAAATGAATGAAAACGAGTGAGAGTTGATTTAATAATTTTACGTTTACCTTTTAAAAGATCTAAATCATCGGCCATTTTGTGAGAGAAAGCAAATAAAAGCTTGACTAAATGTTTATTTTATAAAAGAAAACACAGCGATAATTATTACGAGGTATACTCTTAGTTCTATAGAATGAACTTTATGTTTATTTATTGCAAATTTAAATCGATTAGATAACTAATGATTTATAACTAAGTGTGTCGACTTACTATATAACAACCACATATAATATTACCAAAAACAACGCACATGGTGTGGGTTGGAGGTTATAATAACAATATTACGTTACGACAAGTGTTAGGAATTACTGTAACCAAAGAAGTATAGTAACAAAATTATGCAAGGTTATATTGTTATTGACTAAAATATGGTCAAGTATCATTTAATTTTGACCAATCGAAACCAACATTTCATCCAACGACAACTTATCCTGATTCTGATTCAAATAAATAAAACCGAAAAACTCATACCTTGCAAAATGTCCAAGTCTCCATTCCCAAAACAAACTCCTTCAAGGTTATGACGAAAACGATGTTTTAATTATTGGCACTATTAATTCCAATCCAGCGATGAAGGACCATGAAAAAGGTTATCGTATTTTTGATTATAACAAATATACGTTCTTCTGCGATAATCAGAAGGAAAATTCTTGTTTTAAAAGCTTTATTTTACGACTATTAAAATTACAAATCTAAAGGTAAGGTTGTTTCTTGTCGAGTCTGTTGATGTCACTTGTCATAAAAAATAGGTCGGCGCACGCCTCCTCGGTCATGGCACCAGCAGCATCCGCGCATAGGATTAACACAGCGTCGTTCAAGGTTCAAAAGAAAGTTTGAATATATGGCGGGACGCAACAATATTCTTTTTGAAAAAAAAGTTATTTGTTACAGTAAAAATCCAATGAATCAAATCTTCGAAAAAAAGTTAATAATATTTTGGAAATCAAAGTCTAATTGAAAAAACTTGGGTATCAATAATAGGTGTTGCTGCCTCTAGCCCTTAGGGCTTCTTGAAGCTAGTTTGGTAATCCATTCATGATATCTTGGATATCAGATTGGGGGATATTGTGCCACTCCTCTACCGCAGCTGTCTTCAGCTCTTTAAAGGATGCAGGGGCTGGTACTCTTGCTCTTACCCATCTTTTGAACCCTTTTTTACCCATAGTAGAACTTAAATCCCCACCTCATTAAGGTACTCACGGGTAGATCTTACTGTATGGCAACGTGCATTGTCATGCATTAGTCTGAAGTTATCACCAATGAATTGTGCAAAAGGTATGGCATGATCTTGGAAAACTTCTTTCACATATTCTTGGATATTCACACTGCATATATCGAACACAAGATCATTACGCTTCGTACGCTTTCTTACGCGCTTCGTAAGAAATACGGCCCCAAATCATTATTGACCCTCCTCGATAAGCCACTATTTCGGTTATAACGCATGCAGCAAACCTTTCATTTTGACGCCTATAGACACGTTGGCGTCCATCTGGACCTTTTGGGGCTATTCCGCTTTTATCTGAGAACAGTATATTCTTCAATTCCGCTGACAGTCTTCTTCTAATCGTTTGTCTACTTACACTAACGTTTCTCTCCTCAAGAAGAGACCTACGAACTTCAGGAGCGGTGCAAAAGCGCTTTCTCAATACTTAAGTGACAATGAACCGGTCATCTCGAACAGAAGTGCATCGTTTTCGGCCTTAACCTGGCCTGTGATTGTATGAACCTGTCTCCCGAAATTGTCTGATGGCATCTTGTACCGTAGTTCTGGGTACATCGAGTATACCAGCGATATGACGTTGACTGTAACCAGCATCAACTAAAGCCACTGCCCTAGCAGCATCAGTTGGAACGAGTGGCATTTTTAAAATGACAAACAATAAATAAGCACTAAAATTTCAACTTAAACAATATTCGCTCACAATGATATAAAATTACAATTTTAATTGTTAATTTTAATTACAAATTTAATTTTAATTACAAATTATTCAAGAATCGTTATTAACTCGGAAACAGATTTGCAACAATGTCGTACAACGACTATATGTCAAAAATCCTTCGTTGACACAAATTTAGGAAACAAACTGTCACAGGTAATCTAAACAAAATAATAATAAAGGTGGTGGGGTTAATTTTGCTGGTGAGTTAAATCGTGTGTATTGATGAAAAACATGGCTACTTGTTAAACTACCTAACTTTTGTATTATCCAGCATAAGCGAATTATTCAAAAAGCAAAATGTTGAGAATACATTAAGCTATATTTAGTTTTTAATTTCAGTATTTTATAAATGCTAGAATATTCCACAGGGTGATGCAAACTTTAAGAAGAAAACTGTTTAATTCGTACACCCGGTGTACAATGAAAATTCACCTGCTTAGCAACCATATTATTATAACGATATTGTCAAGGAATAAGGCTATAACATATTAAAAAAATCACGGACAAGAGGTTTAGGAGATATAAGACACCAAAAATTACCCATTGTTAAGGTGGTCGGTTAATTTTGGCCCAGAGAGTAGTAAATTTTATTTTATTTTATTTTGTTTTGTTTCATTAAAAAACACGCACAGTACTGCGTTTACTATTCTATGTAGTGTGTGATAACGCGAAGTGTGTGGTCGCGTGATATGTCGCTGGACAAGATACAAAGGAAAAGATCGACAAATAAAGTGATAAGAATGGATGAAGCTTTGGCACCTCAGATTAACCTAAATGGGAACCAAATCACTAAAAGGAGAAAATAATTTAACCAAGATCAGAGCTAAGATAATATGTTAAAGGAGTTCTCAAAAGACTAAATAAGAAAGATAAAATAACAACAAAGCAGAATAAGGAATTATTCACTTATTTAATAGACAAATGTAACAAGGACAATTTTATTTTTATGAGTACTATTTCGCCTACCCCTATAAAACATAGAGGGCTATCACGTGTAGGAAACTGCGCCCGGGAAGTAGGCGGAGACCCTCATTGATTTTAAAGAAGAGCTAGGAAGCGTCAACAGAACATTTACCACCAATTTCACGGCTCCTTGAATTTCCTCTATATCTGGTGATGATTTGTTAGTGTTGTGGATGATGCAGTCCCGATGCTGTTTGTCATGGTTACATCAATTAATTTATTATATGTTGTAACGATAATATTTTGCCTACCACACGGGGTACCAATACAAGGGATAGAGAATTAGGGGAAGAAACTAAGGGGGTGGAGATAAGGCAAGCAAAATAAACGCTACTTGTGCGAACGGACACTCAGGGTTTCATAGGAGAGCTGGGGTCGTGGATAAGTAAAATGGGGTTAGAATGGGGCAACTACAACAAAAAGAAATAAAGGGCTTTTGGGATAAACAGAATAAAAATAAACAAGAAAACACCTCAAGAAATTTGATTATAGGGCGCCACTTGAGGTGCCTAATTATGCCTATTACAACCACTAGTTGTAACTAGGGAAATAATTAGAAAATAAAATCAAAAAATAAAAAAAACATATCTTTTTCAAATAAACTCAATAAAGGGTTAGCTCAAAAAAAAATAAAATGTTAAGACAACAAAATTTAACATTTATTTATGTCACCACAAACAGTTATACAAAATATAAAATTATGCAAAATATATATAATTAGTTACAAATACATAAAGACTATATTAATAGCCACAAACGTAGATATAGAAAGAAACAAAGAAAAACTGACATGTGTCCTATTTTTGTTTACAAGTGGACATAAGTGTCAAAGAAAAAATTATTACAAGTAACGAATTTTCTTTTAATGAAACTATTCATAAAGAAATTAACCTTCTTAAAAAAAAACGAAATAAATTTTATTACAGATTCTTAAATTTTAAACGAAAGCAATTATTGTTATTTGAACAAAAAAAGTCTATTTGAAAATTATACACAAAATGTTACCTTTAATTCATATAAAATTTTGCACTGAAACTTGTGAGGATTAAACGA
This sequence comes from Diabrotica balteata, assembly GCA_918026665.1. Taxonomy (NCBI): domain Eukaryota; kingdom Metazoa; phylum Arthropoda; class Insecta; order Coleoptera; family Chrysomelidae; genus Diabrotica; species Diabrotica balteata. The sequence goes on from OU898283.1 coordinate 58,074,910, forward strand.
GAATTTACTGGAACCCTCTGCTATACAGAAGGACTGCTTCAAACTGGACTGGAAAGACTACCAGAGACAAATAAAAATGAGGTTGGAACCAAATCAACGGCACATTGTGGGCACATTCTATACGCTTCTTATATTTTCCATATTCATATTCTGGTATACTGCACAAATCCCGTAAATATTTAACAAAATATTTAGTGGCTACTCTTTCTTAATCTGTCATATTACAGAGAGTAATTTCCACATCTTGCCGGTCTTGACCACTTAAACCATTATACAAAATTGTCGGTTCTGCTGCCCACACGTCCAACTTCAACTTCACTATTTCTAATAACAAAAATGCAATAACGAATTAAAAGAAAATCCGGACTAAACAATGAAACCGACTGACTTTGGCAGCGATTCCACCGAGAGTGACGAAATTAAAAATTTGTTCGCTTAACTTGAAAATCAACGAACTGCTGAAATAGCAAAACCAACGAACGACGTAGATATCCTTTGAAACGCATTTACATGAAAAGAAATCGCCGCAGTAAAATAAACAACAATTAAATGGATTTATTACTCTACGACGTTAGAATGATTGAAAACACTTTTCGAAAGATACGAACTAAAAAACAGAAAACATTCTTCGTTTTATTAAGACGATTTCATATACGAGGCGACTTTAAATATACTTCAAAGAATCAATCAAATTTAAAATGCTACAATACCCCCACGTAAGAGCGAAAACTGGACTAACAGGAAAAGTTTTCGTTTAGGGCGAACAACAATCAGGTTGGAACAACAGTAGCATTTTTTAACTACTGCAACAACACATAATGACTTCAATAACTCAAACAGAACAAAAAACAACAAACAAAAATCATAACCAAAACTACACATCATAACTGTTTATGGTTCTAACATAATAACATACAAAATAAAACTGGATGCTCAATTTGACGAATCGGCACCAGGTACAGTTCGTTGGCTGTTAAGCACAACGACACAATGGCAGATTTCTACTAAAATGGCTCTAGCCTAACCAAAAACGTGGAACAGACCAGTGTTGAAGTTTCTGGGAGCGAAAAGAGGGGTGCTTCCAGCTCAACAAAGGCGGGTGGCCAACAACACAGCTTAGACAAGCTTCGCTATGGTTATCCACATAATAGATAACCAAAACAATATCAAAAAATAACAAACTTGACTATAACAGTCAAGCAATGAATTTTCAACCACTGGTTGAAAATTAAACCAACACAAAAGAAGAAAACAGGATGGCCAATAGTTCCATAGAAATATCCTCTGGGATCGACACAGCGAAAAATTTCCAAGTCAGGAAACTCCCAAAAGGACAAAAGAAGAAAATAAATCCAAAATGCTAATACACAATCTTGGAAAAGAAGAAAGAACAGGGGCACATGGCATACAAGCCATAATCAATACACAATCAGTTCAGTCTCAAACTAAATACTTCCTGAAGAAACAAAAAAAACTCGTAACAGTCTTCCAAAGAAAACAAAAAAGTCACGACAACACTTCATAAGAAACAAAAACCTCATTACAAATCTCCAAGGGGACAAAAGAATCACTATAATCTTCCAAAAGAACAAAAAAATCATTACAGTCCGTCAACAACAATAAAACTTCCAACTGGGTACACAAATCTCAAAAGCAGGGCAAGAAGGGTAAAGAAGAAGAAGAAGAAGAAGAGTATATATATATATATATATACACAAGGCAAAAACTAATGCTTATCTTCCTTAAAAGCTCAACAGGTCACCTGGCGGACGAATCCAAAACTCATCGACCTAGCCGTTTCTCTTATGACAACTAATAAGTCAAAGACACAGTTTGGGAAGGGAATGAAGGGGCAACATGAACAAATAAACTTCATCATTTCACGGATAATAATCGAATACAACATCTTCATACAAATCAGAAAGAAACGTTCACTATTCTTTAACAAAACTCGAACAGGGTCACAACATAAAACTGGGGAATTCTAAGTGGGTCATTCAACGGTAGTACTAAAAATACTTCAGATGTTTCACTAACATGGTCTCACAATCGACATAAACAAAATTTTCACAATAAGCGGCCAGGTACTTTTACCTCAGCAAATCAAAACGTCACAACGGACAATGCAAGTATTTGTACCTCCGCTTCTACCAAATCATAAACACTACATCACAAACTCTACAACAAGAAGGAATGCTATTGAGACTCTATCGCCAATAGTCTTACTTCAACACATAGAAAGGCTTATCCTTTCTATTAATTCACGGAAAGGGGATGCTGCTACGCAGTCTTACACAACAACAGAAATATCCAAGGATACACAAATCCAGGTCACATGCCTGTACGTCCTATATGATATTTCAACAACACAATACTCAAATCACAAACTAATACATTTTAGACCATCAACATATCTGCACTACATCTGACCACACAAAGACACGGAAAGACACAAAACTAACAGACAGAAAAAACATCACAATACTTTCGCTATGTATTCTTAACAAATCGGCCTTAGCCAGGAATACACGAAGTCGTATCATTATTCTCTCTTCTACTTGTACACAAAAAAGAACTAGGGAGAAACACAAGACTAACAGACAAAAGAAAAATAACAATACTCCGCTTTGTCACTAACAAATCGGCCTTAGCCAAGGACAAACGGAATCGTATCATCATTTCCTCCTACTTATAACACAGAATAGGAACAAAGAGAACACGGGGAAATACGGAAATAACAAACATAAGGCAAATAACAATACTTCGCTTTGTCACTAACAAATCGGCCTTAGCCATGGACAAACGAAATTCGTATTATTACTTGCTCCTACTTATAAAACAAAAGACAACACAAAAACACATGGACTGATCATGGACTGTAAAATCAGAAGCATTTTCCTTTTCGGGGCTTAAAAAATTTTCACACATTGCCTGGACTATTAAAATTTAAAAATACGAAAAAGTTGACCTATATTTTTCGTACAACAGCTGATTTCTGAAACGCAATAATTGTTCAGACTCAATAAGACGAAATAGATAACTTATAAACACTTAAAGAAAGGACAGCGTCTACATACGAAATAAATTATTTCGTTAACGTAAACAAAATTCTTTTCTCAGACATGGGATGGTACTTAAGACGAACAAGAATAAACAAACTTGATATCGTTCACATTTTAAATACCGGCAAATAATGACATCATTCCAAATACGTATTTTTTAATTCACAAGGAAATAGACGAAAATTATTTCTACATAATTTTACGAAAACTGGACACAACAGAAAATGGAAATCGTAGCAGTTAACTTGGGACAGGAATAGACTTGATTTAACGAAAAACTGGATAAAACAAATCCACAAAATAACAGAAAAAAAAAACGGTTCGAAGCGAACTCAACGAACTTCACATACAGGGTGGGACAAAAATACTATAACAATGTTTGGGTGAAAGCAAATACAAAACAACAGATTCGATAAACTTCACATACAGGGTGATACAAAAATACTAACAATATTGAAAACTTGACTTTTCAATGAGCTTCACAAAATAACAGAAAATAAAAAACCTTGCTCTTGTTCTGAAAACTTAATGAGACTGCTCCTAGGCAAAACTAAACAGCACCTCCGATCACGAGTATAACACTTGTCATCATTCAGATACAAGACAGGAAACACAAAAAGGAACTCAGGGGAACACAATCTCCTATTAACCCGTGGCATTACATACGCCGTCAAAGCTGGTTAATTAGGGAACAACAGGGGAACACAGGGGACTACTCTCACATTCACAATCTCCTACTAGCCCGTGGCATAACACAAACGCCGTCAAAGAGGGCCTAGAGGAAACAATGATGGCTTAGGACAAGGGACAAAACAACAACTGTACTCATCAGCTCAAAGAAAAGTCACTCAAACAATAAACACATTTACTCAAAATGACCGGACAAAACAAAATTACAAAAACCGATTTTTCTGTAAGAAATGTCAAATCAATCAAAAATAAATGGCACAATAACGGTACATTTAATTTGTTACTGTAAATAATTTAAACTTCAATATTAAATCTCAAAATATTTGCTTTCATTTACCAATACACAAAAATACATATAGAAACATTTCTACAGTACACGAAATAAAAGATACAACATTACATATGTCAATATACAACAAATACATCTGTTGATATATAATAATACATATGTTAATACAAATACCATACAAAGAAAAAACAACAATACATATGTTGATACAAATACAATAAACAAACTGTTTGTGGGACACCGGGGCACTACCTGGAAGACAGGGTTTCATAAAAATGGCAGAAAACTATGGCAGAAAAATTGAAAAAGATATGTGGCTTGGGAAAAAGGTCAAAAATCTAAAAATTAGGAATATTCAACAGCCCCACGTTGGGCGCCATTTTTGTAACGATAATATTTTGCCTACCACACGGGGTACCAATACAAGGGATAGAGAATTAGGGGAAGAAACTAAGGGGGTGGAGATAAGGCAAGCAAAATAAACGCTACTTGTGCGAACGGACACTCAGGGTTTCATAGGAGAGCTGGGGTCGTGGATAAGTAAAATGGGGTTAGAATGGGGCAACTACAACAAAAAGAAATAAAGGGCTTTTGGGATAAACAGAATAAAAATAAACAAGAAAACACCTCAAGAAATTTGATTATAGGGCGCCACTTGAGGTGCCTAATTATGCCTATTACAACCACTAGTTGTAACTAGGGAAATAATTAGAAAATAAAATCAAAAAATAAAAAAAACATATCTTTTTCAAATAAACTCAATAAAGGGTTAGCTCAAAAAAAAATAAAATGTTAAGACAACAAAATTTAACATTTATTTATGTCACCACAAACAGTTATACAAAATATAAAATTATGCAAAATATATATAATTAGTTACAAATACATAAAGACTATATTAATAGCCACAAACGTAGATATAGAAAGAAACAAAGAAAAACTGACATGTGTCCTATTTTTGTTTACAAGTGGACATAAGTGTCAAAGAAAAAATTATTACAAGTAACGAATTTTCTTTTAATGAAACTATTCATAAAGAAATTAACCTTCTTAAAAAAAAACGAAATAAATTTTATTACAGATTCTTAAATTTTAAACGAAAGCAATTATTGTTATTTGAACAAAAAAAGTCTATTTGAAAATTATACACAAAATGTTACCTTTAATTCATATAAAATTTTGCACTGAAACTTGTGAGGATTAAACGAGAATTTACTGGAACCCTCTGCTATACAGAAGGACTGCTTCAAACTGGACTGGAAAGACTACCAGAGACAAATAAAAATGAGGTTGGAACCAAATCAACGGCACATTGTGGGCACATTCTATACGCTTCTTATATTTTCCATATTCATATTCTGGTATACTGCACAAATCCCGTAAATATTTAACAAAATATTTAGTGGCTACTCTTTCTTAATCTGTCATATTACAGAGAGTAATTTCCACATCTTGCCGGTCTTGACCACTTAAACCATTATACAAAATTGTCGGTTCTGCTGCCCACACGTCCAACTTCAACTTCACTATTTCTAATAACAAAAATGCAATAACGAATTAAAAGAAAATCCGGACTAAACAATGAAACCGACTGACTTTGGCAGCGATTCCACCGAGAGTGACGAAATTAAAAATTTGTTCGCTTAACTTGAAAATCAACGAACTGCTGAAATAGCAAAACCAACGAACGACGTAGATATCCTTTGAAACGCATTTACATGAAAAGAAATCGCCGCAGTAAAATAAACAACAATTAAATGGATTTATTACTCTACGACGTTAGAATGATTGAAAACACTTTTCGAAAGATACGAACTAAAAAACAGAAAACATTCTTCGTTTTATTAAGACGATTTCATATACGAGGCGACTTTAAATATACTTCAAAGAATCAATCAAATTTAAAATGCTACAATGTCAACCAATTTTATCGGAGCTCAGGGGTTCGATAATTCCCACAATTTATTTAATATTTAAATGATTACAATATAGCGCCACTCTTATGTGATTATGTGATGATAGTGGATAAGTGGATTTTATTGTTGGCGATCAAGTTATCATAGCAGAAGAGTAAACTATTTTGGTTATATGATAACAATTCTAAATGAATAATGTAATGTTTATATCACTAAAACACAATTCATTCATTACATTTATTTACTGATATACAGGGTGGAACAAAAAGGCAGGTCATAAATCAGATCGTCCGATCAAATTGAGTTCGATTGAACCTAACTTACCTAAGTATAAATGTACACAAAAAAAGTTATAGCCCTTTAAATTTAGAAAATAAAAATCGATTTTTTTTAATATATCTAAAAATGTTTTAGATTTTATATCGAAATTGGACATGTGGCTTTTTTTATGGAATATCTTTAAAAAAAGAACAGTGAAATTTGTACATCCCATAATGATTGTATACGTTCTAATTAAATTATTATTTTGGTACCATTATCTAAACACAATGATTTTAAAACGTTTTTGCCTCTTAGTACTTTTTCTGAATTTCTGACAACATGTAACATATAAATAAATTATTATATTATTAGCAGGTCTCTATGTTCTTGCTTAACCGTTTACAAATATGTGGTGGATTTTACAAATGTTCAAAATGACCTCCATTTTCTTGAATACATAATATTCGACACTGTTTTAAAAATGAAAATTGAATATTTTGGAAAAACATGGGCTTCTGACGAAATCGATTTGCAGTTTACATGATTCGGATCCATGAATGGGTACGGAATATACGTATCCTTTTATAAAACTCTAGAAGTAAAAATCGATTGGGTTAAGATATGCGCCTCTGGGTGGCCAAGAAATAGGCGCATCAAGGCTCCTTCTAATCCAATGTTCAGGATACTGATCGAAAAGATTTTCTTTTATTTCATTATGGTAATGCGTTGGGGCGCCATCCTGTAAAAACCACATATTTTTCCTGACTGCGAGATTAATCTCGTCTAAGTACTCTGGTTTTGTTAAAAGTGTAAATAATTTCCACCGTTTAAATTTTTTGGAAGAAAAACTTCCTCTATTAGGTTATTATCCACAAATTCTGTCCAAACATTGACTTTAACATTTCTTTGGTGATGAGAGACTTTTCTGCGTGGAGGTTTTCTTCGACCCTGATGTGCGTGTTATGATGGTCCGTAATGCCATTTCTGTTTAAGGCAGCTTCGTCGGTAAACAAAACATGACCAATTAAATTAACATTTTGTGTATTTTTCGTTAAAACCAACAGCAAACCTCCAGATTTTTAGGATAATTTTCATCTAGTAATTCTTGAACAGGTGTTCAAGATAGTGATAAGGATGAATGAAACTGCTGTTCCTTGAATCTTCTCTAAATCATCATGTGAAACACATCTAATTGAGCTGCTACTAGTGTTGTATTGCTTCCAGAGATTTTTTCAATTCCTTCCAAAATCTCTTCTTCTACTTAGGATGCCTGCTCGTTCCGAAGGGTAGCGATCATTCTGGCGATGATGACTTTGTTGGTTGCTATACGCAATAGCTGTATTGAGCTCTTTCTACACCATGCTCTCAGGTTAGCAAGCCAGGATATTTTTCTTCATCCAGTTGCCCGTTTTCCTTCAATTTTACCTTGCAAAATGCATTGAAGTAGCTCATATATGCCTTGATTTCTTATTATATGTCCCAAGTACTGCAGATTACGGCCCTTACGATGTTGAACAAACCCGCGGTTGTGTTCATCCTTCGCAGTACTTTTTCATTGGTGACTTTGTCCATGGTATCTTCAGGATCCTTCTGTATAACCATAGCTTAATAGTTTGAAGTTTTGATAGAGTTTCCGCCTTCAATATCCACGTTTCTATTCCGTACAGAAGCACTGAGTACACTTAACATTTAAGGTGCCTTATTTTTGTTTCTAGGGTGAGGTCATGGCTCTTGAATAAAGAGCTCATAGTGAAGAATGCACTTTTTGCCTTTCCGATGCGACATTTAATCTCTTGGGTATTGTCCCACGACTCATTGATTATAGTTCCCAAGTAGTTGTACTGTGAGACACATTTAATTCTCATTTGGTCCACATACATATTTGCTCCAGTTATGTTTTCCTTGCTGATATTCATTAGCTTGGTTTTGCTGGTGTATTCATTAAGTTTTGCATCCCTTCTATAGTATTGTAAAACACTATTGTATCATCTGCAAACCGGAGGTTATTAAACTTGACTCCATTTATTGAGATGCTTTCATCAATATCTTTTAGAGCCTCTTCAAAAATGTGCCTCGAGTACAGACTGAATATCAGTGGTTAAATTATGCCTCCCTTAAGATTTTGACCTGATCTTAATCTCTTAATCGTTTGTATCTACTTTTGGTCGACTATTATTACCAACAACTTGCGGTCACAATGTGACTGCCTCTCGTAAACGACGGCCAATGGAATAAAATAATCGTCTGTCCGGTGCATTTCGATTAGGATATTTTTCTGCATAACGCCTTGCAGCCTGCTGCACTATTCCTTTGGCATTCACCTGTAATTACCAATAATTATCTAAAACTCGAATTTAGTCTGCTCAAACTTACCCAGAATTAAATGCATATATGCCATTTCTGCAAACGTGTACACCATTGTAATAGAAAATTTAGTTTTTCTTAATAATCTTAAATGCACAATAATTATTGGAATATTTATTACTAACAATATGTATTTTTGATGCTACTGTTTAATACCATAGTAACCATAGCAACAAGACAGTGTTATGCATCCGACTAAAGAATTTTTAAAACATAATAAAAAAGTAGCCCCATCTCGATAAAAACTGGCTTATCGAAAAAGTACTAAGAGGCAAAAAAGTTTTAAAAACATGGTGATTAACTAATGGTACCACAATAATAATTTATTTGAAACGTATCCAAACATTGGGGGGGTTTAAGGGAACAAAACCGCTTAAAATTTTTATGGGGTGTAAAAATTTCACTGTTATCTTTTTTAAGATATTCCTACCATACGAAAGCCACATGTTTATTTTCAATATAAAATATCTAACAGTTTTTGATATTACTATTTATAACTGGGAATAAGCCACAATTAAAGATAAAAATACGTTTATTGACGTTTCAATTTCCAATTCGGAAATCGTTCTCAAAATACAAACAGTAAATTTAATTTACTGTTTGTATTTTGAGAACGATTTCCGATAAGAATGCGGACAGACACACTTTAAGAGAAATGAATAAAACTGTTTCGAACACAATCAAGAGAAAAAGGAAATTTAAAATTGATAATATTAAACGCACTATAGAGGAAAATAACAGCCTTAAAGTTCTACGTACAAAGCTAACGAATGGGAAATGCGAAATTCATAAATTAAGAAAGAAGCAAAATGAAATAATATGACGTAGAGATAAGTTAATACAGGTCGTTGAATAGTTTTACAAGGATATGGAAGTAGACGAGAAGATCAAACAGGAATACAAACAGCCATTTCAAAGAATAATCCTTTTGCATTAAAAAAGAGATGGTAGGCACGAACCTCGAAAATTATTGACCAATTAGCCTGTTCACATAAATACAAACTCTTTACTAGGTTAGTGACATGAAGACTAGGGAAAAAATTAGATTTCTATCAACCGAGAGAACAGACAGGATTCCGTTCAAATGTTCAAATTGTGGTACCAATGATCATCCCCATACAATAAAGAAAAATCGTTGGAAAATCTATAGAATACAGCAAACCTCTTGTCCAGACTTTTATAGATTTTCATAAATCGTACGACACGGTCGAAATAGACAGCCGTATAAAAGCAATTAACGACAATAGAGAAGTAACAATAGACGGCGAAAAGCTTAACCATCTCCGTTTCGCAGATGGCATTGTCCTTATCACAGATAATTTAGGAGAAGCCACAGATGTGTTAAATAAATTGAACTTGACCAAAACTAAGTTTATGACAAATATGGTCCCAATAACCATTTAACTATTTAAGACAAAGTGGTAGAACTGGTGGAGAAACATACGTATTTGGATCATGAAATAAGAATCAGCAGTGATAAGCAAACATGCGAAATCCAACGACGAATTACTTTAGCGTGGGTAGCCTTTGAAAAACTGCGAAACACACTCGGGGCCAACATACCAATTAGCCCCAAAAGAAACGTATTTGACCAATGCGTAGTACCGGTCATGACCTATGGGGCGGAAACTATGACTCTAACAAAGACTACGGCTTCGAAATTGAGAGTGGCACAGAGACTTGGAACGGTTTATACTAGGAGTGACATTGCGGGACCGAATAAGAAACGGAGCTCTGCGAAGAAGGACGAGTGCAACGACGAGTGGACGCTGAAACGAAACTGGGTAGGCTATGTAGCGAGCAAAAGTACAAATTGGAGACCAAGAGCATACAAACGTAGTGGAAGAAGAACACCTACACGTTAGGCTGACGACATCAGGCTTATCACCAAAAATTGTCAACAAAAAGCACAAAATCGTAAAAAATTGAGGACTTTAAGAGAGGTCTATGTCCAGCGGTGGATTATAATGATAATGATCTATTTAAATATTTATTAATTCTTAAAGAATACATAAAAGGCTTATTTACGACTAGAATAAAATCGTGGATCAGAAAGACAAGCGGCCCAGACTTCACTGTGAATGATCTAGTGAATTGAGTGTTCATATCCTGACCAGAAAAAAAGGGTTACGTTACAGTACAAAAACTAAATAGTCTACTACTTGACCTAGAATACGCTGGTGTATCGGAATACCTATGGATAAGCAGTACTACAAAAGATAGGGATTTGTGGCTTAGTGTTACTCACTTTCCATCCCAACCTTATATTTACGCTAAAAAATCAGAATATAAATAGTCATAAATAAAAACGTTTATACTAACAATCGTTATATTTGTTATTTGGCAATTATTTATTATCTAAACAAATTATTTAATAAAACGTTTTCTACCTATTTTCATTTTATACAATAAATGTCTCAAATAAATTCAAATTTCAATACAAGACTTTTAAGATGCCTTTATGATGAGGATTATAAAACAGCGACTAATCGTAATAATCTATTGTCTTTCAAATCGGGGAAAGTATGAGACAGTTAAGAAGTTTTTTATTTGAGGTACATCGAAAAACAAAGAATTATAAACTTGATAGATTTCTAAGGAAATCAAAAGTCTACCAATGTGTTTAAAATACTATAATATGATTAGTTTGAAAGTGAGAGTAGTAGGTGTAGGTAGTTATGTTTGATGGAATTTTTAAATAGAACAAAAAGGAGTGTATTCCTATGTGGGAAAGAAATAGCATCTCTGTACCCGAGAGCCAATAGTAGTTAAGTCCAATATTTTTGAGATATACATTTTTGAGTTGAGCGACACAGCTTTACCAGGTCTATATAATGGTAATAGAGTTGATGTCCTTAATACTTTTAAAATCTTATTTTTCAATATTAAAATGTTTTAAGTACGTTGCATTTGTGACGTACAATGAGTTAACCAATATTATATCGACATTTAACAGCATCATAATAGTGCAAGTCCCATTTAATTCATTGTGACATTATAATTAGTGACTTAACCCCTCAGTGTCAGTCAGTGTTTTGAAATCTGTTGCACGACATGTGTTGATATAGTAATAATTTGCAAGGTTGAACTTAATTATAATAACAAGATGAATAGTAGAACATTAAACGTATTGAACATGTACCTGTGACATTGGTAGAAGAAAATGAGAAAGCTCAAGAAGAAACTTTATCTACTCCGGTAAGATAATCTCACTTTCTGATCATGTGTTATTGTAAAATATTTAATATTATTTTATTAAAACGAAAACAGTCAATAATTTGTTTTGTAGGATGGATAATTAACCAAATGTGTTTTCAAGATCTGTGTCCGGGAATTGACATTAATTCTGATGTTCCACAAAATACAGAATATGAACCTACTACCTTAGTTATTGAGACCGAGACTCAAATTCACGTAAACGCAGCTAATCATTTACTATCTGCAGGTAATAAAATACATTTTCCTTACGGATTTTAGAATTAATAATTTAGGAAAAATAAATCGGATATTTATTAAAGATCATTTTATAGAATGTACCACTGAAGATAATAAGAAAAAACTAAATTATATAAAATAATACCTACACAAGCAGTATTCAATGGGTTTTTAATGCAACAATGAGTACCTATTGCTCACAAAACAAATTTTTGAATAATCCATTCTTGTAATGATTTACTGTGTTTATGCAACTAAAGAAAGTTAAAAAATAAAGCCTGATTAGGTTTTTTTTTTGTTTTTAAATTTATCAGTTTTTTATGAAAAATAATCATTACGGTAGCAAAAATTCATTGAGTCTTTCTTTTGTGGACAATTTTTGTTTGTAATTTTCAGTAACACATCTCTTCTAAATAATTACCGTATTAAATCATTAACTTGTGGATCTTGTCTATTGTAATTTATCTTTTACAGAGTGCAGTTTAATGCCACTGGAGGCTGAACAGATAGGCAACACTGTAATTGAAATAAACGACGAAGTGGTGATACCCTCAGAAAATTCCAATACCTATTTATAAAATTACAACCTTACCGTAATTGACAACTTTTGTGAAAACGGTGATGAAAATCTTCAAGACCGTGTTCGTTGTACAACTGGCGACGATTGTATGGCATTAATCTGAAAGACAATAATAATCCAAATTGTTTCCAACCCGATAATACACAATGTAATGATTACGTTGTCGATGTCGATGAATCAATCTCTAGCGATGACGAGAATATAGATCCAAATTTCACAGGAACCATTTCAGAGACTACTTATGTTGACACATCTTATGAGAGTAACGAATTATCTACTAATGCCAGTGATACTGCAGCTGATGAGTTAACACAATTACAAGATAATCCACCAGATTCAAAGCAGAATAAAGGTAGGAAAACGTATACGAAATGCAGCTTAATGGAAATGTAATATTAGGAATCGAGCAAGGACATCGGGTGAAGAGTATCTATCAAGTAGAAATACAATTTTTCGCGCAAGGAGACTGAAGAGTCCTTGTAAAACAACTTAAGCTCAAATGCTTTAAAATATTTTCTCATGACGATCGTGAGAGTATAATTAAGCATTTTTTTGACGACGATACAGATTATGACAGAAAGAGGCAATTTATAGCTTCAAATGTGGAGTAGATTCCCATTCAGCGTGTCAGAAGTAGAAGTGGAGCACGAGAGGGCAAAAGAAAAGTTACCTACATTTACACACTTAGCACAAACAATTGTGCAAAGAAAAGAGTATGCAAGACATTTTTTCTTAGAACCTTGGATATTTCACAAAACTTTGTCGACATAGCTGTAAGAAAAATAGCGGCTGGTGGCATAATTAGGGATGATTTGCGAATAGGACATGCACCTCCAAATAAAATCTCAAGTGATGTGAGAGAAGGAATAACATCACACATTAATAATTTTCCGACTTATGACTTCCATTATAATAGGAAGAAAACAGCTAAAAAGTATTTAGAGTCGGATTTAAATATATCTAAAATACATCGTCTCTATGTTGAACAATGTGAAGAAAAAATAATTTCAACAAACAAAATTGGAAAACTGTGGTTGTATCGTGATATATTTAACACGAAATTTATTATTTCCTTTACACAGCCATCTAATGATACATGTGACAGTTGTGATGCTTTTATTATAAAGCATAAAGATGCATTGAACATTAAATACCGTGCTGGTATACAAACGGAGTATGATAATCACTTGGAAGACGCAAAAAACAGATACCAGCTAAAAAGGATGGATAAAGAAAACTCAAAACTAGGAACCAATAAGAAAATAATTATGATTGATTTGGAAAAGTGCCTACCGACACCACTTTTGAAACACTCGCAAAGTTTTTATTCGCTTAAATTATGGACTTTCAATTTAACGATCCATGATGCCAAAATAAATAAAACACATTGTATGATGTGAGCGAAACAATATCATAAAGAGGAGGAAATGAAATTGCATCAACGTTAATTAAGTGTGTCTGATAACTGTCCGTCTCAAAATCGTAATTTAATTATGGTGATGTGCTACTTTTACATATTTAGCATATGTCCTACACCTAAAGTGATTAACATACTTATTTAGAAGCAGATAATGACCACGGTTTAATAGAAAGAGCTTAGAAAAAGCTAACAGCTTTTCAAATTGTAACGCCATAGGATTGGCAACAACTAGTTAGAATTACTACACAAAAGTTTAAAGTGGTAAATATGGAGGTAGAAGATTTTTTGGAAATGAAATCCCTCTATTCTGATAAAAATTCTCCGTTTGTTAAAGGCTTCAAATCTGAATCAGGAGACGTAATGCACATATCAGCTGCTGTTCACCTGCAAGCACGTTCTGTTAAACCAGGAAGTTTGTTTTATAAAACAAATTTGGAATCCAGGAACACTTTGAACAAGTAAACTTCAACTATCGTGCCATAAAACAAGGTCCGTTAGAAGTAATGCCAATAAGGAAAAGTGAGAAACCAATAAGTACAAAAAAATATAAACATTTAAAAAATCTCGTACAATGGGTTCCTAAAATGTTTTATAAGTTTTATGAAGATTTGAGTCATGTTGAACAAAAAGGTGAATAATAATATAATTAGTAAGATGTTTAATGAAATATATAGTATGATAGTTTAATAATATGAAGTCCTTATATTATTAAAGTTACATCGAGTATGTCACGTAACTTGTATAAGAACAAAAATTCACTAAAATGATAAATTGCAGTGTATTTTCACTTCTTTTTGTAACTTATTACGTAAATAAAAAAATCGAATTGCATAGTTAACGATGAGAAATATAGATTTAAAGTAAGTGCAAAACTTTAAATCTCTACCGTGTCAAATTTGCATTATGTGACTTTAACACCTGTTGGATCTCGGGTACAGATCTGAAGCTGAAAAGAAATTGAATGTCGGTGAATTTAAACGGTAGAAGTAAACTTTGTGGTGTGAATTAAAAAGAAATTTTGTTTATTTGTTTTTGAAGTGTTTGAAAAAGTGGTAATAGTGGCGGTTATGTATGTTGATTGGTAACAGTGATGAAGTTCTTTCAGTTTTTGTAAGTACCAATAAATTATCATTGCATCGGGAGAAGCTTAGGCTAGAAGAATTTAGTATCGAAAAGGAGATATGAGTTTTGGTTATAATGTACGATTGAGATACGTTTTTGGGAGCAGATCCAAGAAGGAAGTGTAGCTAGCGAATTGATAATGTAGTATCCGGCTAAACTTTAGAATTAAAAGAAATTGGAAGTTAATCGCATTATTAGAATTTGAGAACATTACAGAGATATAAAGTTTTGAAACGGAACAGTGAACAATTAAATTTATATAGATGTTTGTTTTGTACGATATATAAAGTAGTATACGTCACTTAGTAAAGTGAATTACTCACACACACACAGTCACGCTAAGCGATTAACCCTACCCCTAGGAACATGTGTATACCAAACTAAGTATGGGATCCACATGTCCGAAGATCAAACCGGTCACACTTCACTAGTTGAAGTCTTACCTATCTGACCCCCAGGCTTTTCCACCACCCCTCCTCATCGTGTGACTTACGTGAGGAGGCTTATGATCTGAAAGTTACTTGAGGTGCCCTGGGTAATGAGACACCTCCTGTTTTTAATTACTGTGGTTATGCCACCTGACTGTAGGGGTAGCCACATCTAGGCTTTTCTCCCTATTTACTTCACTTCGGGACTGGAGTCCCTAAAAAATAGAAAAAGGGCGTGTGTTCCGTCCATGAAGCCGACAGCCTGGGCTGTCGACTTCATGTCCGGAAAAAAGTGTGTGCTCGGTCACTCAGCCGCCGATTTGGCAAAAGTAAATTTTGTTCTCCTCGCCGGCTGGGCGCCCGAAGTGTGTCCGGCCACCGAGCCCATGCTTGCCGCACATGACCTCAGTGCTCGGGTGTCGCGAAAAGGATCAGCATTCATTTGATCTGCCTTAAGGGCCTAATCCGCATCAGCGGTATATAGAAGGCCTGAGGAGCCTTGTATATAGAAAAATAGGATGAATTTTACGTTAAAACGTTTAATTAATTGAAATTAATTTTTGAAGTTCTGAATATAAAAGAAAAACAACCTATTTTTTTGGGTTTGGGGGTCTTCCTTGGCGTTGGGACTACGGCTAAAATGCCGGCACAATTCTTACCCTTTTATTCTTACATGCTAATTTGTGTGGGTGTGTTGGGGTATGCATTGCAGGGTGTATATGGCCTCCACACACCCCGGTGTATATTGTCCTTAACTAAGTGCCTTGGCACCTGTATCCTCTCGCCAGAGTCCTAAAAATAGATATTTTTTTGGTGGTTGTTTTTCTGATGACTGCATTCTTTTATTTGACGTCTTTGCGACCATCTCATTCTTCATTTATTCGTTGGGGACCCTATATCCGGCTATTTGCTGTTTAGGTCTTCTGTGTACCGTCCTGGTATTTGCGTTGTAGTTAGTCAGCTCTCTTAACATGCTACTTGGGTGGTTGTTTAGTCCGTTGAATAGTTTGTATGCCTTTTTGTCCATTGTGTGAAGGATCCTTGTTTGTCCTGAGTCTATGTATAAATTTCTCAGAGGTACATATCTCGGTAAGTTCAGGGCATCTCTTATTAGTTGATTTTGTGCTGTTTGTATTTTTTTCCTGTTTGTTTTACAGGTGTGTCCCCACGCAGCAGAGGCATACGAAAGGACTGGCAGGATAATACTATTCGCAATCCTGATTTTTGCGCTTTGGCTCTATACGTTTGCTGATTTATGTGCTGCGTAAATGTGAGTTTTTTGTCTAGTAACACTCCTAGGTATTTGGCCTCGTTTGTCCATTCTACGGGGGTGTTCCCAATCGTTAGTTCTCGGTTCGGTACACTTCTTCTGTGACTAAACATTACAGCCTGTGTTTTATCCGAGTTTAAGGCTATTTTCCATTTGATGCACCATCTTTCGAATCTATTAAGTGCTCTCTGCAGATGATT
Source organism: Diabrotica balteata (assembly GCA_918026665.1). NCBI lineage: Eukaryota > Metazoa > Arthropoda > Insecta > Coleoptera > Chrysomelidae > Diabrotica > Diabrotica balteata. Next base: position 58,091,947 of record OU898283.1, read on the forward strand.
AGCTGCATGATCTGGATTTCTCCAGCTAACAGCTATTGCTGTGTCGTCGGCGTAAAGACGCAACAGGGATCCTGGTTCTTTTGGCGTGTCGGCCGTATAGATGGTATACAGGTAAGGCGACAGAACAGCTCCCTGAGGCACACCTGCTTCCAGGGTCCCGACTTCGGAAAGAGTTGCCCCCTTTCGAACCCTGAACCTTCTGTTGGCTAGGTATGATCCAAGGAGGCATGTCATCGCCTCGCTGTATCCCATAGAGTTCATTCTGTAAATGAGTCCTTCATGCCAGACCCTGTCAAATGCTTTACTGACGTCCAGAAATGCTGTTGCCGTATACATTTTTTCGTTATAGCCTTTTGTTGTAAATTCAGTAAAACGTAGAACTTGTAGTTCGCATGAATGTTCGCTTCTGAATCCAAATTGAGCTTCTGGTATGATGCCTATTGCTTCCGATTCGTCGTTTAGTCTTTTTAATATAACTCTTTTCGCTATCTTGCTTATTGATGATAGTAGACTGATAGGTCTGTAATTTTGCGGAAAAATGCCATCCTTCTCTGGTTTTTTAATCATGATAATTTGTGCCTCCTTCCATCTATCTGGAAAATATCTTAGTTTGAGCATGTTGTTTACAATGTTCGTTATGTAGACAGTAGCTTTGTTGGGTACATTTTTTAGTGCCCTGTTTGTGATGCTGTCAGGTCCTGGGGCTTTTTTGGCGTTTGTTAGTTTTATTAGCTCTTTTATTTCTTCAGGAGATGTATGTGTTATTCCTACTCTGCCCTTTCTTCTCTTTAGTCTTCTGGCTGTTCTTTCTACCTCTTCTTCGAAGTCTATGTCTTCATTGGAATTTTCGTTATTTCTACATGCCCTTTCTAGTTCGTCCTTTAGGACTTCAGCTTTGTCTATTTCCGTGTGGACAATCCCGTTTACTCCATGTAAGGGAGTTATGGGTTTCTTGTCCTGTCGAAGGATTTTCGATAATTTCCAGAAGGCGGATTTGTTAGGGTCTAATTCTTGGATATAGTTGTCCCAGCTTTTATTTCTGTGATTTCGTAGTTGTCTTTTAACTTCCCTGTCTAGCTCATTTGCAATCCTTTTATCTTCTAATGTTCTAGTACGATATACTCTTCTTCTTTTTCTGTTTTTTTCTTTAATTAAGTCTTGTAGCTCCTGACTTATATCTCCGAATCTTCCTTTTTGTCTTGTGATTGTTTCGGATTTGGAGCTGGCATCGATAGCATTAATTATAGTTTCTTCTAGTTTGGTTACGCTGTCTTCTAGTTCTGTGATGTTGTTTATTGTTAAAATGTTACCGATGTTTTCGCTCACAATTCTTCTAAAGTTTGGCCAACTTGTTATCTTTCTTTTGTGGGGCTGCGAATAGTTTAGTTCTATTGCGCCCAGGGTCAGGACGATTAGATTATGCGTCGAATCGCCTTCGTTTAGAGAGCGTATCTCGTATTGTTGACCCACGTTGTGTAGGATTGCAATGTCTAGATGTGTAGGGAGTTGTCCGTGAAAACAGGTCGGTTCTGTTGGTCCGATCACCTAGGTGTTTGGTCTATTTTCGAGATGGCCGAAAAGTCGTCTCCCGTTATTGTTGGTCGCTCTATCGAACCAGTTGTGAGATCTCGCATTAAGGTCTCCTATAATTACCGTGGGCTCTTCTGTGTCGAGGATTAGGCTCAAATCTTCATCGAATATCGTTTCGTTAGGTCTGACATAAGCTGACACTATTTTTAATGTTTCGTTGTTGGCCTTTAGTCTTACTAGCGTGGCTTCCATTGTGGCCAGTCCATCTGGTGTTGGGATGTGTTCATGTTCTATGCCTTTTTTAACTAGTATGGCTGTTCCTCCTGATCTTGCTCTATGGTCAGTTCTATAGATATCGTAGCCTGGAAATTTGGTTTTCTTCCTTTCCACTAGTTTCGTTTCTTGAAGGGCTACGATATCAAGCTCTAATCTATTTATCATTTCGTCCAAAAGGTTGAGTTTTTGGAAAATTCCACCGGAATTCCAGGACCCTATGCGTAGATCTTCCGTATGGTTCGCTAACATTGTCGATTTATTTCACCGAATGCAGTCATCATTTTTGTGGCCCTATCCATCACGGACATCATCTCCATCATTTTCTTATTGTATTTTGTCTGGAATGTGGCAATGAGTGCGGCTGCGTCTTGCATCGTTGGGGCCGCTTGTTCTGGGGTTTTCTTGGCTGCTTGTGCGTAGCTGAAACCCGTGGTTGTTGTTGTTGGGTTGAGTGGTCTGCCCGCCGGTTTTACAGGGGCAGGGGTCTTCTTTTTTGGAGCTTTTGAGCATCCTCTGTAATTGGCCGTATGGGCCTGTTCGCAGTTGGCGCATTTTGGTGCCGTTTCTTTGCTTTTTCCGCACTCATTGCTGAGATGGTTTTCACCACACCTTACACATCTGGAGTCGCAGTGGCAAGCTTTTGAACTGTGGTAATAACCCTGGCAGTTGAAACACTGTAGGGTGTCTTTTGTGGTCTTGATTTCGTCTTCGAAACGAATCTTCATGTAGCATAAGTTTGTTATTTTGCGTATTTTTTGTATGTCATCCTCTTTGAGGGTGATCATAAAGAAAGGCAGTATTGGTTTTCCCTCTTTTTTAGAGTACATGTTACTGACTCTAGTTACGTCGACGTCTTTATTTCTCAATTCATTAAGAATAAGTTTGGTGCTTGTGCTCGCCGCTAGCCCTTTTAGGATTACCCTCTTTAATTTGTCGCTGTCTATCGGGTAGGCAACGTACTCTACTTTCGGGGTGTGTTCTTCTAGTATTTTGACTACTCCTAGGTAATCTTCCCTAGTTTTGGTGTTAATGACAATAGATCTGCCAGATCTGGCAAACTTATTGTCAGAAACGATACCTTTCTTTGCTGCTTTTTGCAGGATCGCTTGATGTTCTGCGACCGTCTTTAAGATGATCGCAGGAGGTTTAGATCTCTTAACGTTAACCTCTGCAGGTATCTGAGGGTCAACGACGTTTTCTTTATCAACTTGAGGTTCTTTCGGTACCTCCAAGTTTTTCTGGGCTTTTTTCTGCTCACTTCTTTTTTGTATTTCTTTAGCAGCTTTTGTGAGCGCTTCATCTTTTCTTTCGTTGATTTTCTGAGTTTGTTTCTCAACAATACTCAGTGCTTTTTTCGGTTTCTCGCTACTGTTGACTGATTTCTCAGTAGCGGTGCCTTTTGTTTTTTCTTTTTTTTGGACTTTTGTCCATCCTGCTTCGCTTTTTCTTTTTCTTGTATCACCTTCTGTTCTTTTGGCTTTTCTCCGCAACCAGACGTAGAAGGGGCGGCGATTCCCATCCAGGGTGGGCTTCCTGGTCTGGTTATTTCCCAGATGACTTCGTCTCTTCTCTTTTCTTCTAGCTCTTTCCTTTCATTTCTTTCGGTCAGAGCCATTTTATGGCCGACCAGCTTCTTGATTTCTTCGTCCTTTGCCTTGTTTTCTTTCCGTAACTCAGTCATCTGAGTTAGGAGGTCTTGTATTTGGGCATTTGCCTGTTTTTCCCTTTGACGGCTCTCTTCTTTGAGCAGTCTGATCTGTTCGGTCAGTAGATCTACCGACATATAGAGCTCATTTTCGTCTTTTTCCTTTGTTCTTTTTCTTTCTTCCTCGTCTTCTGAGGAGTCTGCGGTTGGCCTTTGCCGTTTTTTCTTCCTGCCTACCTCCGGCTCGGCATTAGTTGCGGTGTTTGTTGGGGGCGGGGCTTCAATCGACTCGGTGGCCGGGCTCAGCTCTTCGCCGAGGGTAACTTTCATGGTAATCGAGACGCTGTCGTCTGTTTCCACCTCGCTTTCGTCTTCTTCGGCATCTTCTTCGTCCGGGATGAACGATTCGTCGTCTGAAGTCTCTACGATTAACGCGGATTCGGGTTTTAAATTTGAAGTAAATTCATTATATAATTTAATTGCAGATGCAACTGACGGGGTGGGTGACTTGGAATTGTCATCATCTTCTTTTTCTTGTGATGTCACCTGCGTGACATCACTTTTTTGGGGGGAGGGATCACTCATAATGCCGTAAGGCAGTGAACATAAGTGTTTAAAAGAATATATGGAGTTTGCTACTCTAAAGACTATGTTTTTGTCTTTCCTCCTGGCCGCTGCCTGACGGTTTTCCTGGGTGTCGTCCCAGCAACCTCTCGGTAGTTCTCTCCCTGATTTCTCAGGGGGGGATCCTCTTCAAGTTTCTCTCACCTCAGAGGCAGTAGCCGTCTCTGTCCGACCTAGATTTCAAAACTAGGCCTTACAGTGTCATACCTGTCGACCCACTGAGGTGAACCCGTATTTTTCGCTGACACGAAGCTATTAAAAGCCTCCGCGAGGAGCCTATAAAGGCAACCCCTCGGCGGTTTAACTTAAAAATAGCCTCGCATCCAAAAGACAAAGGCCTGTGCAAACTGGGTGTCTTACTCACCCGGAGCTAATAAGGTCCGTTGCGTTCAGGTCGATTGCCCCGACCAAAGCACGCTTCGCTGCTCGTCGCTACGCTCTTCGCTGCACGTCTGTACTGTGCTGAGGTCCAACTCGGGTCCAACTTAAGTGAATTACTTAATTGCTGCGCAGTTGTCAATTGTCAGGATAGGGACGGAGCAATATTTATATTTTGGTTTGTTGTTGTATATGTGTAATAAAATTTTTTCAATGTATTCTATATATATATATATATATATATATATATATATATATATATATATATATTGTTATGATATGTAAAATCAAGAAAATATCGGTTTGCTTAAAATATTTCAAAGTTCAAAAACATTAAAATAATTCAGATATGTCAAACAATAAACTACAAACATTTCAAAGAATGAAAGTCTTTTAATTTTGGATTACCTGTATTTAACAAAACGTAAGATATGCATAAATTATTTTCTTTGTTAAAATATATTTGTATGACGTGAATAAGCTTAAGTGAAATAAAAGACAATTGAACCGGGTTTTCCAAATACATTAGTGCAGCGATTAGGATAATAGAATAGATTTTAGAAAGATAGGTTTTTGTTAGTTTTAAGAATTGTAGAAAAATATTATTTGTAAATAAGTTTTAGGAAATTTTATAATTATAGGTAAAAATTTGTTTGTTATCGAAATAAAAAAATGGGAGATGGATGACGCGTTTTGATTGGATGAAATTGAAAAAGGTGGGATGATTGGTTGGAGAACGAGACGTTAGTTAGTTTCGGAAGAAAGAAAAGATAGTCAGTTAGTTTCCAAGGGTGCAAGGCTAACGGCCGTTGTTCTCGGGTAGTTTCCCAGAGGTAGGAAGCAGTAGCAGTGAAAGTTTGTGAGTTTTCGTGTAGTTAGTGTATCTGACAGAAGCTGATCCAGTAAAAGATTGTAAGTTATATTTTCTACTTATATTCCAAGAGTCACTGTTCAGGCCAACGAGAGATTCAGTTTATCGTAAAGAAAAGATATTCCAAGAGTCATTTTTAACTCAGGCCAACGAGAGATTTAGTTTATTGAGAGAAGAAGAAGCTAGCATAATTTGAACGATTCGTGCATTTGAAGGAGATCATTAAGGACGATAAACTTGCAATAATTTGTTGTAAGATTGCTGATTACCTAGGGAGCTGCTAAGAATAGATAGTATAGGTTACAAGGAACAAGGATTTGGACCACTCATCATCATAGAGAGATAGTTTTGTTTTTCTGCAGTTTTTTCTTTTATTGATAACACAATTTTACAATTACTTTAGAAAAGATATAAATATTTTGATTAGGAGATTTAGAATAATAATTGGGATTTTGAGATTTTAACTAATATTGTTTGTACCATTAATTTTGAAGGTTTACGTACGTAGAACAAAATTTTGAGAATCATTATATGAGATATTGTTTATTGAAAATATTTGAGTGTGAATTTTTTCATTATTTTTATTTCAATATATAATGTTATAGCATATATGTTTTTTATTATTCCGGTATTCTTTGGACCTTACCTTTCACATGTAAAGCATAGATATTGAAGCACGAATATAACCTTGAGATAAGAGAATTAAAAAGTGTGATATAATCATAATCATATCATTTAAATAATTTTAATTAATTAATTAGTTAATTAGCTAATTAATTGCTTGGCGCAGTAAGATTTTTAATATCACAATAGTATATATATATATATATATATATATATATATATATATATATATATATATATATATATATATAACAAGGTAGCCCAAAATTTTTTGACTAGTTTGGAATAAATATGTAAATACTTTTTCTTTTTGAGTGTGGTAGTCAATAAAAAATAGAGCTTTGCTAAAGCGTACTATTTATTCTGAATCCAAGCTTTCGGTGGTTATTTGCCACCTTTATCAAGGTCTACAATGAAAATTACTATGTTGTAACAATTTGAATGATGCAATAAAAAAGCATTAAAAAACTTACCAGAATGTAAGATTCGTGGCATGAACAACAACGTTAAATAAAATGATATGTACTAAATTGCAAAAGACATGAAATGAATTGAAATTGAGAGGGAGAGAAATTTAAAAATGTTATTTATAACATAAAAAACAAAAAAGAAAAATAGTATTTAGTAAATAGGTTTAGAAAAAACAAACAAACAAAACAAAACTGAATTCATCTGAATAATAACTGAAGTTAGATCAAAAAAATTAGCAATTAGACCTTGATAAAGGTGGCAAATAACCACAGAAAACCAACAAAAGAAAACGAATAACCGTAGTTTAAATATGTAGTCTTGATTGAAAGTCTCTGTTTATAAAAATGACGAAAATAACCTTTTGTTTTCACAATTGATGACTTCACCTCTCTCTTCTTTGATTGTGCGTTGTCCACCTTGCTCGTACCTTTCAGTTTCTCCAGACTACTGCGGTTAAAACTCGTCTGCTCCAAGTCTTTACTACATGAATAAACTCCTCCTCTCCAGACACAAAAGGATATCTCAACTAATCGACTTGGTCCAGTATAAAACTATTCATCTGTTTATTACTTACAGCATTTCAGTTATTTCTTCTGTCTGCTACCACAGTTGGAACTCTTTCCACCAAATACAAATACAACTTTTCACAATCTAGACTTAAAAAAGAAATTTGTCTAATTAGCAACGTCGTCTCCACAAAAAAAAACTATAGTATACTTTCGCGATATTCAATTCACAATGCCTTCCTTTCTCTTGCAAAACTCTATCCAAAATCCTTCCATCTCCCTTCTCTTTTTCCTTGAAACAATCAGATCGTATCTCCATCCAAACAAATTTTACTTTCTTTAAAGAAAAAAGGCTAACTATCCGTCGGTCATCTAATAAACATTTTCAATTTCTGGAGAAAAAAGGATAATTACCTCTCACAAACTATTTACAAACCTACCCTATTGTATAATTCTTGGTAGTCCATACAATAGAAAGTTTAAGGTAAAACTGTTTACAAAAATGTCTATTTAAAACTAAACCGTTAGAAAATGCGAATTATTGTATTCTTATTTTCTGGGAATCTCTTTGAACGTATAAAAACGTATAAAATTCACTTTCCGAAAAAAAATACTTTCTACAACTAATGCTAAACAGTATCATATACAGGGTGTTTGCGATTTCTGTTGGTCGGTGATTTGATTTTTGTCTTAATATTTTCTATTTGATTTTTGAAATTAATGGAACCTTATTAATTCCATGCCCATTGAACAGACGAAAATTTTCCCGCACATGCAACGAATTTTCTCGGGTCAACACATAGTTTCAAAATTATTAGGATTATTTAAAATTCTTAAATCTAAACTTTGATTTATATTTATCTCTAAATGTACCGACATGTTAACTATCCATAATATTTGTATATATCTTGAATATTGAAAATTTCTCTGATCCTTTTAGAGTCCACATGCCTCAGGGCATAACTATTTACACCGTTTTCATTATTCACGATGTATGGACCCTCAAACACTGGCATCAGCTTAGCACAAATGTTGTTGGTGAGATTGGATACTCTCAAAGCTCTCATCAGAATCTTTTCACCAACTTGAACGTAACGGGTCTTCTCTTCCTATTGCGGTCTTGCCTTTGAATGTACTTCTCATTACTTCTTTGGAGTCTTCTCTGTACCAATTCCAAAACTTGTTGATATTCTCTGGGCTCTGTGTCTTCCCAGAGCGTTACTGGCATTATTCCCTTCATAATGTATTCCGGAGTTTCTTTTGTCACCGTACTTGAAATCCTATTTAAATAATTTTCTATGTCTGCTAATTTTCTGTCCCATGTTCGATGTTGTCCATCTGTAGCAATGCGAAGAAACTTCGTCACCTCCTGAATAAACCTTTCCGAAGGATTGCTCTGAGAATGTCGAATGCTGACAAAATTTGTCTCTATTCCTCTTTCCGTAAGCTGTCCTTTGAACCAGTCGTTTCCAAAATACGTTGCATTGTCCAATAAAATACTTCTTGGCGTTCCTACATCAGCTACAAATTCGTCGATTTTTTTCATTATTTTTTTCCCTTTTGTCGTGCGACAGCTATACAATTTTAGATATTTTCAAAAGACGTCTACTATCACCAGGACATGTTTATTTCGTTGAGTTGTTATGTTTAAATCACTCAACATTTGTCCAATTTAATTCTAGATACGATGTTCTTTGTGATATTTTCATTTTTATAATTTTTACTTTTATACCTTGTACTGTACTGTATTGCACTTCTGTGTCATCTTCTTAGCTCTGACGTAAACTTGTGTCGACATATATAATTTTCTCGGAAAACTAACCACACTTTCCGGGCTCCTATATGTCCATTGTTGACATGTAGATTTTCCATAATTTTCTCGGCCAATATTGGTGTCACCAAATAAAATTCTCTTCCTTCGATTCTTTTGAAGAAAATATCGTCTTCTCTCTCTGCTCTTCTCTTTTCCTTTTCTTCCAAACCTTCTTGATCTATTCTTATTTTATTCAGCGAGAAAAGCCCGTCTTCTTGTGACAATCGTTGTAAACCTACATGCAACGCAATCGTATCCTTTTTTCCTGTGTCTTCATCCCGGGTTAAAGCATCGGCTACAATGTTATCCTTTTCTTTAATGTACTTAAATTTAAAATCGTACTCTTGTAATAACAAAATTGCTCGATGTATTCTATTATTTACCAATCGATTTTTCATGATGTGGACTAAAGCAGCATGATCAGTTTCTATTATAAATTTCGCGCCCAAAAGATAGAATCATAACTTCTCAACGCAAAAAGTACACTCGCGAATTCGAGTTCAGTAACGCTATATTGTTACTGCGTTTTCGTTACTCTCTTTCGTTGTGTCCATGCGTTTTCGTTACTCTAGATACAAAACATATCGGTACTTCCTGGTTATTCTGTATTTGTTATAATACCCCTGCAAATTTTTGGATGGAAGCATCGGTTCTAAGAATAAATGGTTGGTGGTAAATACGATGAGCGTATAAAAGCTGAGCAACTATTTAGAATAGCTCGAGACAGAGACAGTTTCGCCATGTTAATCGCCAACGTCAAGGGGACTTGATAGGGCACGTTAAGAAGAAGAAGAAGGTAAATACGATGATACACCTTGATACTTTTCGAGAACTCTTCATTTAATTTAGAAAAAGCTTTTTCTTGTTTTTCTTTCCAGCTCCATTTCATTCCTTTTTTAAATAATTTAATTAAAGGTATTTCTTTCTCGCTTATATCTGGGATTAACTTTTTGAAATAATTCATCATTCCGATGAAACCTTTCAATGTTTTCAAATTTTTCGGTTTCGGATAATCGGTTATTAATTTTACTCGATCTTCTGCTAGAGTAATTCCACTCGTGTCCAGTTTAAAACCCAAATACACTACTTCCTTTTGGAAAAATTGGCATTTTTCTATGTTCAGTTTCAAACCCCTTATCCATTTCTTTCAACACGATTTTAATATGTTTTAAATGACTGCATATCTGAAGAAAAAATTAACAAATCATCGATATAGTGGACGATAAAATCTTCATATCGATTGAGAATGGTGTATAGAGCTCTTACCAGTGCTTCACATGCACTTTGCAAACCAAAAGGAACTACCTTGAATCGATATACTATCCTATCTATTGAAAAAGCGGTATAATTTCGGCATTATTCTGCTAACGGAATCAACCTAAAACTATGTTTTAAATCAATTTTGAAAAAATATGGGACCCAGTTATTCTTCCAAAAATAGCCTCAATGTTTAACGGTGATTCATATTGGGATACTGTATCGTGGTTAATGTTTCTCGCATCTAAACATAGTCTCAATGCTCCGTTGCTTGTCTTTACTATTACTATTGGATTGACATAGTGTAACAAAAAAGATGCTGTTGTTATGTTATGCCAATGTAACAAAACGTGTAGAAATGAAACACAAAATGTGTGAGATGATGGAAAAGATAACATATAATTTAAAGCTGGCTAGCAGAAGGTGCCGGAGAGTGACTACTTGGCACTCAAAGGAGAATTCGGTCAATTTGCTTGCCCTACAGAGACCGTAGAATTAGAAAATAAATGACAAGTTAGTAAAAAAAATCTTTAGGTATATAACTAAGATAAATAAAAATGATTATAGAAGTTGCTCCAAAATGTGAGTGGGCGCCAGGAAAGTATTTACATAAACTTTCCAAGGTATCTTGTAAAGCTAGTTACTGAAAGGATCTAGGTATGAATTGAAATATTTAGTTTTCACCAAAACTTTAATCCCTAGCCAAATATGTACAATCTAAATATAATTTAATATAGCCACCACCAATTATGTACAGCTAATCTAGTTATATACAAAAAAAATAAATGCCCTGGTTATACAACTGATCCTGGATGATCTAAATTTACAAATAACAAAATATGGAAACAAAAATGGTAATAATTGACCTAAAAAGGTAATTTATTTGCCTCAGAGATGCAACTCTGTATTCCAGCTTTATTGAATATAATAATAAGTAATCAGGACACTATCTTGACGAGATAAGTGTCCAAACGTTTAAATATATAATGATAATAAAATCTAAAAAAAAATAACTCTCTGATTAAATGTGTACACAAAAAATCATATAACCGAGTTACAAGGGAGGATTTAAAACCTCAACCTGAACGTAAAAAAATAATACTTATGTGGTTTATAATTATTTAGAAAAAAATTATTAATTAATATTATTATTAAGTGAAATATTATTATTTTTCTTTATTATTAAGTGAAATATTAATGTTTATGATTGAAAGAAAAATATGACCAAAATTATTAAATTAATGAAAAAAACAATATAGAAATTAAGAAGGTTCCACCCTCTAAATAAGGGAGGTCTTTCGGCTGGTATCCGGAATTGGGCCAAGAGTAGTCGGGAGAGCTCTGGACCACTGATGGATCAGTCGGCAAATGGCAAATTCTGACGTAATCTCTCTAACGAGTGTAATTTAATTACCCAACAAAATTAAATAAAATGAAATCCTTGATTCAGGATTTAACTTCTTGGGGGTAGGCTAAAAAGAACACTTGTGTTACAATTCCTTCTTACACTTAATAAAAAGATGGGAAAAAATATGACAAAAAGTTTCACTAAAAAGTCTAACACTATTTGATGTAAAATAAATTGATGAAATCGATAATTTTAAGGAAATATTTTTTATTACACGGATATATTTTTGAATATAAAAGGACGGTATAAGGCGGAATATTTTTACAGATAGTCTTAATAGATAATAGATAATTTAACGATGGATAATCATATGTTTTTAAAGCTGGGAAATAAAATAGAAAATTGGTATGATTTTATAACAGTATTATATATAAATCCAGAATGGTTCTTAAGGAAATATTGTGAGAAATGATAGATAGATATTACACTATCGAAGAAAAAGTGACGATATTATGGAAGATAAAATGGCTGATAGTTTTTACACTTTTTATTTATAATCTAATTTATAGTTATCAACTCACCGACTAGTAGCGGCTTCTAAATTAACTATTAAACACTATCAAACAACTAAAAAAACTGTATTCTTCCTTCCCCAACAAAATTATTATTCATAAAATATATTTAGCCGGCTGCTGTCGCCTACCCTGTTAAACGATATTCTTTCTCAAAAAGTCAAAACCAGAATGATCGCTAATTATTAGACCGATGGTCATGGCCCTTACAGCGTCGTAGATGGCGTTGCTTACTACCAACTTAAATTTTAAAATTCAGAAGGTCATTAAGAGGATCGGGATTCTAAAATTTATTTAAAAATGTTTACGAAATATTAAAGTAACGTTCTCGTTACAATAGGGTGAATCGCATCTTTCTATAATCTGATCTTCCAATATTTTCTCAATTTTTTTTTTCACGTCTTGCCGATATTTATATGGAATTGAGTATGACTTTGACCTCAAATTTCCCAAATTTTCACCTCAAATGAATGTTCGTACTTTCTGGCCGCTCTGTTTTCTTTGTTTATTAAATTTTCATAATTTTTTAAAATTAATCGCATCTCATTTTCCTGTCCTTGTCCGCAAATTAGTTCTCTTTCGTTCTTTTTATCCTGTTTACACAAATTTACTGTGTATTCGATCTCCTTGTCTTCAGACATTCCTTTAAATACCGTTTCTTCTAATTTATCCGGTCTATTTTCGTCTATGCTCATCCATGCATCCCATGTGTGAATGTCTTCCTTAATCCTTTCCTTTTCTACTTCTTCTTCTGAACTCATCTCGTTTGAGGAGTTAAAAGTATTAATTTCTTCTATATTTTCATTTTCTTCTTCTTCTGGACCCATCTCTTTTGAGGAATTCCAGGTATCAATTTCTTCTAATTTTCTCTGCTTGTGCCTTTTTCGGCTTCTTTGTCCTTGTTTCGTTGCCATATTCATTTCTATTACTTGCTCTTTATCCACTTAATCGATCTTCCTTGTCTCATTGTCCTTGTCCTTATCCAATTTGTCTTCCAATTCTACCACTTTATCCTCGATTTTCATTGTTTTATTTTGGAAATCCATCACTACATGGTTCTCCATAATTAATAATTCGTCTACACCTACTATCATATCAAGTGACATATTCGGCATTATCACACATTGTAGTAAAAAAATTTCTTTCCCAATCGTACCCTAATCCGTCTATGGCTGCCAAAGTTCGTTTATTTGCGCCCAATAAATTCACCCTAGGTATTTTCTAAATTAAATTTCTCAAACCCACTTCTTCTATCAATTTACGAGAGAAATTTTAGAACTTGAGTCTATCAAAATTTTTATGTGTTTTATTTATAAACCCATTTACAATATTTAAATTTGATCCATTTTCTTGGCCTTATGTCCTGCCAGTTTTATAAATTCTTTTGGGTGACAAAAAATACATTTTTTTTTTGTTCTTAGTTCGCGCCTTCGTGAAAATCCTTCTGTTGTTTTTCTGTATTACTGTCATCGCATTGTCTCTCTTCTCCGTATTCTTCTACTTGTGTGTTATTTACCTCTCTTCTAACTTCCCTGGCCTTTCTGAGTTGTATCTGTTGTTTCAATATCCTTGTTCATTTGTTCTCCCGTAGTTGATATCTTCTTTATGGTTTGTGTAAGTATTTCTGTTACGACTTTCCCTGTATCTGTTACTGTTTCCTTGTCGATTTCTTGATTCGCAATTCTCTCTCCTTCCGTTCCGATAAATTCCCGATAAATTCCCTTTTTTGCCGTTCTTGACGATAATTTTGACCCCTATCTCTGTAATTCTGTGTTTCTTGTGGTTTTCTAGATCTTCTGTCTCGTAAACGCGACTCCCTTATTTGTAAAAACTGACAAAGACTATCAATGTCTTCGTAATTTTGCAAAGTGATTTGGTCTTCTAACGTTTCCTCAAAATGTCTGGCAATCAATTCTACTAATTGCTCCGATGGATAATTGTATTCCAAATGTTTGGCGTATCTCCTTAATTTTATTTTGAATTGTCATTTCCTGCTCTTTCATATCGTTCTTTATCATTGTCAAAACTCCTTTTATATCCTTTTCATACTTATCTATGCATTCCTCCATTTCCTTGTTGTTCTCTTCTATGTATTGTTTTGTTTCTTTTTTATTTTTATCCATTTTATCCATTGCTCGCTTTGTTTCTTCCTGATTTTTTAATTGTATTTGCATAAGTTGTAATAATTTGTCTAATTCCGATAATTCCTTTTTTCTGTTTTCATTATTGTTGTTTCTAAAATGTCTTCGTGTTCTAAAAGTTCTTCTTGTGCAATCTCAAATTTAGTGCGAAAATGAAAACCTAAACGAAATTGAGTTCGCGGCTAATGATGCTGTAGCACGTTTGGGGCCCTCCAAGTCCGGAATAAAGTATCGGTTAGCGTACAAGCACTTCCAATAGTGGTGCGATACAAGAGGAGTACGGCAAGTTACCGAAGACGTATTACTGGCATATTTTAATATAATGGAAAATGAAAATAAATGGAAATCTTCTACAATGTGGTCACGATACTCTATGATAAAATCCGAGTTAGTTATTAGAAAAAATGTGGATATAAGCAAATTTTTAAAGTTACGTGCCTTTCTGAAAAACAAAAAAAAAGCGAAGAATATACTGCAACGAAGTCTAAAGTTTTCACTAAAGGCGAGTTTGATAAATTTTTGTTTGAAGCGCCAGATAAGTTGTATTTAGGATTAAAGGTAAAAAAAATTATATTGCAAAGCATGTAGTATACTCTACTAAATTATAAAAATATTTCAGATTGATTTGTTAATTGGGGTTGCCGGCGCCTGTCGATGCGGTAAAAGTGAAGACTGTGGACATTGAGGATAAAGAAAATGTAATAATTATTAAAATCCCAGACAGTAAAACACGAGAAATTAGATCTTTTACGATAATTGGTCAAAACTACATTAAACTGTATAAAAAGTATGCATCACTGCGGCCTGAAAATTTCTAAAAAAACCGATTTTTTATCCAGTACCAAAATGGAAAGTGTTACCGAAGCGTCATGGGAATACATTCGATCAGCGCAGTAGCCCAAAAAGTAGCTAGTTATTTAAATTTAAACGATGCAAGCGCATGCACGGGTCACTCTTTACGACGAACTTCAGCAACACTTTTAATTGATGGAAGCGGAAATCTAGAATACCTCAAACGACATGGGGGCTGGATATCAAGCACGGTTACCGAAGGATATATAGAGGATTCAATAAGAAATAAGAACGATAATGCTAAAAAAATTTTAAACCCTCATGATTCGCCAACATCGGGAATGATTGCTGAAAGTTGTTCTCGACCATTAGTATCATCAACAATTACCAATGCGTATCAAGAGTCGGGAACATTTTTGCACGGTTTCAATTTTGAAAATGCCTCATTAACTAATTGTACTTTTAATATTACTATAAATAAAAATGATGTTTAATTGTTGTTAATGACATTTGTATTGTTGCTTTGTGACATGTTTCATATTGTTGCCATGACAACATTTTTCCCTCTGCCGTAAAGAAATGGGAAAAAAAACTGCTGCCGGCGGAGACATCAAACTTTGACAGGATCAAGTTAGATAAGTAATGTCATCATTATTTGACGTTTAAAGAAAAAATTAATTTTCCACTCGACCAAAAAAAATCTCAACCACCTTTTTTTGTCTTTTTATTTCGAATTGTCTTCCTTTTCAACTAAAACCAATACTTTTTTAAAACAGCCAACACGTTGGGTCCAGTTCTTATGATTTGCTCAAACTGTATGTTTATAATATTTATTTTTTAACAAATTAATATGATATCTCAGGGCTCTTTTACTTATTCAAAACAAAACGTGCCTTCAAAGTATTTTTTGCTAGTTGCCTTTGAGGAAAACAAAAGATAGACAATAGGAAAATAAAATTACAGCACAAATTATGACTTACAAAGCAAATGTTATATTAAAAAAAAACCAATCAAATATTAAAAGTAAAACTTTTGAATAAACATAAATATACCATATACTTACAATGATTCGAATAAAAATCTCAAATATCCATCCAATTATACATTCACAATTATCAATACAAATTTAATTAATTTGACATTAGACATTTTTGTAGACAGTTCTACCTTAAACTTTCTATTGTATTATTACGTTATTATTATAATCTTGGACTACCAAGAATTATGCTTTTATCTCTAGAAATTGAAAATGTTTATTAGATTACCGACGGATTATTGGATAGGAGAAAGCTAGCCTTTTTTCTTTGAAGAAAGTAAATTTTGTTTGGATGGAGATACGTTCTGATTGGTTCAAGGAAAAATAGAAGGGAGATGGAAGGATTTTGGATAGAGTTTTGCAAGAGAAAGGAAGGCATTGTGAATTGAATATCGCGAGAGTATACTATAGTTTTTTTTTTGTGGAGACGACGTTGCTAATTGGACAAATTTCTTTTTTAAGTCTAGATTGTGAAAAGTTGTATTTGTGTTTGGTGGAAAGAGCTCCAACTGGAGAGGAGGAGTTTATTCATGTAGTAAAGACTTGGAGCAGAGGAGTTTTAGCAGGAGTATTCTGGAGAAACTGAAAAGTACGAGCAAGGAGGACAAGGCACAATCAAAGGAGAGAGAGGTGAAGTCATCAATTGTGGGAACAAAAGGTTAGTTTCGTCATTTTTAGAAACAGAGACTTTCAATCACAACCACCTATTTAAACTAGCGTTATTCGTTTTTTTTTTGATGGTTTTATTGAGATTTATAATACATGATAATTTATCGGGAGTCACTAAAATTAGGAAATTTTAGATTTGCATATAAGCTTAATTAATTTGTATTGATAATTGTTGACGTATAATTTGATGGATGTTTGGGATTTTTATTCTAATCATTGTATATGGTATATTTAAGTTTGTTCAAAATTTTTGCTTTTAATATTTGATTCAGCCGTGTTCTAGTTCACCTACGAATCGGACGTGCCTACCGACAAAGCGAAACGAAATTAAACTGTATTCGTTTAAAAATTGTGTTTTATAAATCTTCAAATTTGGTGTAAAAATAAAATTGATTGTGAGTTAAGAACAATTAAATGGACCAGTTAGTTGGGGGAAACCCCCAGATGACCCAGCGCCACCAGATATACGTCAAAAAAATATAGTTTTTGGTAAATGTGATTTATTAATAAATCCAACCTCATCAAAAAACGATATACAAATAACAACTATGAACATTGATAACACACCGAAAGAAAGAGAGGAGTTTTTGTATGTAAGGACTGATTTAGGCCCGTATCATATTTATGTTGAGAATAATTCTGTCGAATATAAAGGTAAATTAAATGCACTTAAAATCGGAGATATAATTCTTTCTAACTTTCCGGAGATCGACAATAAAATTATTAGTATTGATTCTATAGGTCGGAATAGGGTTAGGATCAAGTTAAAGGATTATAAATCAGCAAATTTTCTAATAAATAATATAAACGAAAACATTTTTGTTAAAAATAACTTTGTATTGTATATCCCAAAATTCATTCTTCATAGACAAGGTGTTATTAGAGATATAGAAAAACATTTTTCAGAGGCGTACATAAAAGATAAAATAAGACAATTTGATCAACATTGCACTTTTGAAGTATCTAATGTCAAAAGAATATAACGTTAAGTACAAAAATTTCGGATGAAGGTAAAATAGTAGAATATGTACCCACAAAGTTTTGCATTGGTATTTTCAAATCACAAATCTTACCAAAATATATTTCTATTAATAAAGTTATCAAGGAAGTAGAGCCGTATAACCAGAAAGTATTATTATGTTATAACTGCCTCCGTTTTGGTCACCTAGGAGATTAGTGTAGAAGTAAACCAAGATGCAGCAAATGTCAGGAGTCCCATACCACACAAGATTGTAATAATTCACATTACTTACCACGCTGCTTTAACTGTCCACGAAATCATCTTACTACTAATTTGTGTGCTTGTCCAGAATTTAAAAGACAAAAAATGGTAAAGGAAACCATGAGCTCTTACAATATTAATTTCTTTGATGCAAATAAGTAGGTCCCAAGAAATACGTACGCAAACATAGTCGCTCATAATACCTCTGCCATGGAAAGTGGTCAAATATCGTCGACACATTATTCCCAACGGCTTCAATCTGGACCTATCCCTTCTAGTACAATACAGTATCATTCCTCCCAACCTCAGTACTCACAGTCCCACAATTTACAACCCAAATCCTATAATAACAATTTTACTAAATATATGTTTTCTTCCCCTACAACTTCAAACCCAAACAAAAGGCACAGGCCAACCAGCCCTGATCCCATTGAAATTTCAAGAAAAGAAATACACAACCAAACACCTCTTTTGTCTCAGGGGGAATTTTTAATAGTCAACATTATTTAAAAAACTCAGTCGGAGTAAAATTACAATCAGAGGAATTAAATGCAACAACAAGTTTAGTCTTAGAAGTAGTTCTCAATATTATAAGTAATATAAAACAAACAAACAATTTCGATGTATCAAAATCTAAAATAGTGGAATTAATTAGTAAACATGTAAACCATACATTGTCTTCAAATTCGCAGACACAAATGCAAACATAAATTTGCTGCAATGGAATTGTCGTTCAACAGTAGCTAATAAAGTAAATCTAGAATATCTGCTATATCAAAATAATATTTCCATAGCATTGCTTTCAGAAACGTGGTTTAAATCAAAATACTAGTATAATTTTAGGTTACAATTGCTTTAGATCAGATCGGGCAGACGGATATGGTGGAACTGCCATTTTATTAAAATCAAACTTAAGATGCGAAGAAATAAATCTTAAAAATAGATATCCTTTCACTCATAAATGTATTTCAGTTAAAATTTTCCGAGGTAAAAATCCCATCAATATTGTGTCAGTTTACATTGAACCAAAGACTAAGATATCTGAAAGTCAATGGTTGGAATTCTTTAAAGACATACCTAAAGCGTTTATTATTGGTGGGGATTTTAATTCCCACAGTATCGCATGGGGCTGTGAAATTGTAGACAGCTATGACAACTTTTAGAATGTATTGATCATTGTAATTTGATATGTCTGAATGATGGATCGCCCACATTAGCAACTAGTAAGAGTCCATCCGCTATTGACTTAACCTTTTGTACACAAGACATTTCAAATTTTTTTACTTGGAGAGTCCTACAGGACCCTCATGGATCCAATCATCTTCCAATTATCATTAACATGGAAACAGATCATATAACTTCATTTCCAGCTCAAAGCTGTCACAAGATCTGGAATCTTAACAAGGCCGATTGGAAATTATACACATCTGTACTAGAAGCAGAAAATTCTCCTGGAAACTATCAAACTCTAATAGCAAACATTAATAAAGCAACCAATTTAGCAATACCAATGTTTTCATCTAACGGAATACATAAGAGACGAATTTCGAACCAATGGTGGTGTGAAAGCTGCAAAACCGCCGCTGATAACCGAAAAATTGCATATGGAAAATATAAACAAGATCCTACAAGAAATAATTTAGTTGAATTTAAGAGACTTGACGCTGTCGCAAAAAAACTCTTCAAACAAAAGAAAATACAGAATTGGGTAGAATACTGCGAAAGCCTAAATTCAAAAACACAAATCAGTGAAGTATGGAAGAAAGTAAACGCTTTTAAAAACCACAAACAGTCCAACAAAATTCCAATAGATCCAGAATCCAGCTGGCTAGATGAATTTCATAAGAAAATATCTCCTCAGTTGGTACCTTCACAACATTTTCCAGAACACAGCGAAACAGTGTCAAGAGATAGGTTTGGCTTAGAAGAACCATTTAAAATGTGGGAGTTAGAGCGAGCACTTAGTCAACAAAATAGCAGTACTCCAGGTAAAGACAATATTTCATACTCCATGATATACCATATTCCTCACCACTATAAAATATCATTATTAAATATTTTTAATGACATTTGGAATGATACGTCACAAAGTTCAGACAGCTGGAAGGAATATATTTTAATACCTATTAAAAAACCTGGGAAACCAGAAAATTGCAGTAGATCATATAGACCAATATCCTTAGCCTCTTGCTTTCTAAAGACGTTAGAAAGATCAATAAAAAATAGAATTGAACATTGGTTAGAGCAAGAACATATCCTCCCAAAATCTCAGTATGGATTTCGAAAATCAAAATCAATCCAAGATGCCATAACTGCCTTAGTCTCATCCATACTAACAAACTTTACTGATAATATGTATACTATGGCTGCTTTTCTTAATGTTTCCTCTGCATTCGATACCGTTAACTTGGACATTATGCATAAAAAGCTATTAGACATCGGCTTCCCCATCACCATAGCTAGCTTTCTGAGGACAGTGTACACTAATAGATCAACTTTTTTAAAAATCAACCATTCCATCTCTCCACCACGTCTTACAAATATAGGACTTCCACAGGGTAGCATATTAATCCCAATACTATTTATTTTATATAATATGGATATAGAAAATTGTATTAATAGCCCAACAAAAATTATTCAATATGCTGATGATGTAGTAGTTTACACAGCCCACAAATCATTGGATATATGTAAAAATAATTTTGATCTCTCAATTAAAGCTGTTCTTAATCACTATGAAAATATCGGTTTAGAAATATCAGAATCTAAAACAAAAATTTGTATTTTCTCTAGAAATTCCACAAGGTCATCTGGAAGTAGGTCAAATTCAATTCCCTATTAAAAATTTTAAAAAATATCTCGGTACTTATTTAGACAGAAAACTTCTATGGAAAGATCAAATTCATCAAGTCATAAAAAAGTCTGAAAATGCAATGAACATTCTAAGAGCCTTTTGTAGAACTAACTGGGGTGCTGATCCAAATGTAGCACTTTTATTTTACCGTACTATGATTCGTCCCATTTTCGATTACAGTTGTCATTTGTATGGAACTGCCTCAAACACATATTTAAATAAATTAGAAATACAAAAAAATAAATGCCTTCGGCTTTGTCTTGGATATTTGAATTCTACACCTGTTAATATAATGGAAGTTGAGGCGATAGAACCACCTCTGAAATTTCGACGGGAGTTTTTAAGTGATAAATTCATTACTAGAGCCATAGGGAAAAATACTAACTATCTACCGGATATTCATAGTTTATCAATTTTAGATCTAACTCATAAATATTGGACAAAGAAAAAATGTTCTCTTCTGGTAAATAGTTTTATATTTAAATATGGCATTTGCTTTGTAAGTCCTAATTGTGCTGTAATTTTATTTTCCTATTGTCTATCCTTTGTTTTACTCAAAGGCAACTAGCAAAAAATACTTTGAAGCTACGTTTTTAATAAGTAAAAGAGCCCTGTGATATCATAATTTTGAAACTTTTGGCATTCTTTTTATATTGTATGTAGTGAACACTATTAAAATACAAAGATATTTCAGAACTTACAAAAGAACCGTGAGATTAAAATTTAACATATGTACAATTATTAGCGTCTGTAATTAAGATTATTGAGATATTCATTAAATAAAAATCTTGAATCAATTTACTTTGTCAAGTTTATTTTAATTTTATAAAATTAGTAACTATATTATAGAGTAAATTTCAATATCATAACTTTCACCAAAACTTGGAAGACTGTAAAGAATTACCAGCTATATAGTGAAAAATAGGACAGAAGCATGTCTTTATCTATAAAAATCTCATAGCATGGTGTTTGTCCAAGCTAATATTCAAAAACCACTGAACCGATTGCAATAAAATTTTGTGAAAGTGTATTTGTTGGTCCAACTTAGAAGACACGATATTTTTTATCTTGATGAATGACTATTACTTTTTTTAATTGTAAATTTAAAATATTTTATACGACTTTGCCTCTACAGTTTTAATTTATTTGATCATGTTGTTATAAGATATCATAAAATGACGTTTAAAAAAAATCATTTTATGTTTTTATAACTTTTGTTTAAATAAATCAAGAACGTCTAAATCGATTTGGCCAATTTTGGTTTTTGGCCAAGGTAAAATAGGTGAGAAAATATGATGAAATTATAAAGAAAATAGTAGAAGCAACGGCGCTATTTTCCCATACAAATAGTTACATGATACTCTTATACATGTATTATATGTTTTATACGATTTACCTCTACAGTAGTTCATTTAAACATAAAGTGACGTTTAACAAACTTCACAGTGACGTCTATTTACTTTTATCGTTTCGCTTAAACTTAAGAAAATATGATCAAATTGTAAGGAAAATCGTAAAACCAGTTTTATTTTCCCTTATAAACAATTGTATATACTGATCTATACCATATACCATCAGATATCAACTTTTATCAGTTGTGTATGAAGTGTTTTAAAACATGTGATTTTACTCCACAATAAAATATTTTTATTTTTGACATAATTATTTTTATTTAGAATTAAATTTTGACATAATTATTTTTATTTGGAATTAAAAATAATTTTAAAATGTTCATTATTGTTTATTTGCAATAAAAGCACTATTTTTTAAACGTTTTCTCTGCAATAAAGCTAACAATTTACGTTTATTTTGATGGTACACAAGGCAAATATCGAACACAGTAGTTAATCAAATCTTGCCCAAGTACTTTCGATCACAAGATCATCCTCAGGGACATTTCGTCAGTTGTGGCCTATCCAGCAGTAATAGAATGTTATAGAATGCTACCCTCAGTACCAAAACGACAAATTCCAATACGGATGTCAAGTCCAAGAAACCATATAACATCTTACTGGGGTCTG
Organism: Diabrotica balteata; assembly: GCA_918026665.1. Taxonomy (NCBI): domain Eukaryota; kingdom Metazoa; phylum Arthropoda; class Insecta; order Coleoptera; family Chrysomelidae; genus Diabrotica; species Diabrotica balteata. The sequence goes on from OU898283.1 coordinate 58,114,597, forward strand.
CCAGGCATTTCTTCAAGCTGGGACTTCTTCAAACCAACCATCTTCCCTTAAGCCACAATTAAAGATAAAAATACGTTTATTGACGTTTCAATTTACACTTCGGAAATCGTTCTCAAAATACAAACAAATAAAGAAACGTATAAAATCAGAATTTTGGTGTTTATTGAAGGTAAACTAAATGCACGAACAAATACTTACCATGTCGGGATAGTATTATGAGGTTTTTTTCCTGGTTTTTGCCTCATAATTTACTATGGAATCACTAACAGGAGAATTTTACTGTCATCATGGCATGTGTTTGTCTTTTTAAAGACGAATTACATGCTATGATTTTTTTTCTGACGGATATTCTCAAGTTAAGTTGATTCCATGTAATCGAATGAACTATCTTATAAGTAAAGTCGTCCCAGGAGCGCCGCTCAACAATATTGGCAATATCATTTTAAAGTCGTCTACTTTAAAATGCATAATGTATGTCTGAATTGTCAATATAAATGAGGCAGATAAAATTAAATTATTATTTAATTTACAATTTACTGTTTGTATTTTGAGAACGATTTCCGAAGTTGAAATTGAAACGTCAATAAACGTATTTTTATCTTTAATTGTGGCTTATTTCCAGTTAAATAGTAATTAGACCAGATCTCATATTAATAATGCTAATAAATTAACGAAATAAACAACACTAATTGATGTGGTGGTAATCAAAAACAATATATAACGAAAAGATCGCCAAATATAGATATCTGGAAATTCAAATACGGATACATTGGAGAATGGAAGATAACAAAGGAACAAGCTGGGTCGAAATGAATATCTATATAAGAAAATGCAGAAAACTATACAACTTTCGACGTCCAGATGTGTATGAAAATTTTTGGAAGATACTCCAACATATCACGTCACCTAGTAACACGGAAATAACCCCACCAGAGTTGAATTCTTTTGACACCGTAGGTATTTGCAATGACTTAATTTTTTCCTTAGTTGGAGTGAGAGCTGTATGGCTAAATCTGTAATAATAATAATATTTTCGGTAAGTCTCGCCCCCCCCCCCTATTATGATTTTTGTATTTGGAGTGATGTGTAACAAGTGTAACACTCAATCATCAGCGAAATATATAATTATCGAGTGCTCAGTACAAATATGCTTGTTTTAAATTGAACATCTTTATTAAATTATTTTAAAATAACTAATCTATGTACCAAACTGTAAAGTTTTATTATGTTTTAATTTATATCTTACTGTCTGTGCATGCCCTCCGCTAATAACCCTTAGTGGTTGATGCCGATATATTTGTGTAAATAAAAAAATAGTATTTGTTACTTTAATAATTAATGTAGTAAGATCTTTTGTCGAACATTTGTCAACAAAGTATTTAAAAATGTTGTTATCAGCATTATCCTTTTAATAAAAAGATATTAGCAGATTTTAAGACAGTATAAAATGGATATAATAGTTTTTAAACTTATATATATCTAAACAAAAAATACATTTTAATATTCAACTTTTCCTCCAAACACCCTATAAAGGCCATTAAATACAAGCGTCTGGAACTGATGGCTCATTTTAGGCCTGTCACCAGCAAAACCCCTTCAAACGAATATAATTTACAAACAGTCCTTTAAGCAGAATAACTCCCTCGGAATTCCTACGACCAACCGAAATGCAGCAACCCTCAAAAACGCGGAGAGTCTGCTCTTATTGGTGAATAGAAAACTAAACCACACCCTTAATCAATAATTTCAATTCGATTGTGATATCCGGTTAAAATAAAAAAAAGTTCCTTGCCCTAACATATAAACAAATTCTCCGGGACTATTTATCAGTCGAAATTTAGAAATCGTAGTGCACAAGTTTTATCTTATAATATATTTTGTTTGTGTTGGTGCCCTTTGTAGTATATTGAACAAAACATAAATTATCAATATTGGTCCGGCAGTAGTTTTGAAGAAACGTTACAAAAAAATGACAAATCGTGTTCACCAGTTGCCCGATTCTTCGTCGTCACCTCCTTCGTAAGTATTTTATTATTCGTTATATACCTACAGTTTACAGTTTTGCACATAAAGCACCGGCATATTTAAAAGAATAGAGTTTTATTAAGTTATATTCTTTCTATGATGTCCTAAACATTAGAAATTTTCAAGTCTTCGTGTATTATTTCCGGTAAAAATTGTAAATTGTACCTTCTTGTAATTTTTCATTGGTTACATACCATGGAGTATTAGGTATACCAAGTATTTTTAACTGGCTCCTCTATATTACTATTATTGCAACATTAGTTTTGCTTACGATACATCAAGGCCTACTTCGTATATTCAAACTAGCTAATTACAGTTTTCTAAATTAAACCTTTATGCAGTAGAGATGCCTTTATAGGTAGAAATTTGGCAACTTTTCAGTAGAGACAAATAATATGTTTATTTCGTTTTAATAGGAGCAGTTTTTATTAAAACTCAAAATTATACAAGAAATGCAATTTTTAATTTGTCATAAGATAAATCATATTAGTTTTATTGTTTTTTTTTTGAAAATTTGAGTTACACCATTTTGACACATTTTTAAATGAAGATTAATGGATTTGCACGCAAGAGTAATTTTAATAAAATAAATTCTAATACATTGAAATAAAATGTTACATTTTTTATTTTAGCTTAGTGCACAAAAGCAAAATAAAGTAATGCATGAAAAATAAAAAAAAAATCAGATATAAACGGTCAAATTGAAAAAGGCGTTCAATTATGAGGCAGATTATCATAAAACGACCAATAAACTTTGTCAATGACTGTTTTTAAATCTTGTAAGTGAGTAATTTTTCTAATTTGATTTTTAATGGTCGGCTATATAATGGTCGAAGTTGGGTGTTGTCATGATTTGCCATAGTTGTTGGAAGTTTCTTCCAAGTTGAAATGTATTCCGTTTTATAGAAGATTTCTTTTTCGTATTTAATGTATTTCAAATCGTTAATACGCGGATCTCCCCGTCTGGTCCCAGGTCAAATTGAAGAAAAGTATAAAATATTATTAAAGTTGTGACTGTGAGGCTGTAAGACTGTAGGGACGGATTTTACAAGTTTCTAAACATTGGTAAAATTATATTGAATATCATTAGGTGCTTGGTTGTTCGTTTCACTTTCATGGGGTTCGTCATTGTCATTTAGCTCTTCAGTGTTATTTGAAAGTATCTAAATTTTTCTCGAAGGTATTTCCAATTTAGAAACATCATTCGTTAATGTTTCGTTTTCAGATAATAATGCATTATTGTCATCATTGTGATCATTGGAAACATTCAATAACAACTTATTATTAAAAACAGATATGTCACGATACATTATTTCTCCTACACTAGGACGTTCTTTTATGTAACAATTATTAAGCTCTTTGCTCTGGCTCTCATCGCAAAACGAGAGATCAGCACTGTTCAAAATATCTTCTAGTTCTCTTTCGGTTAGGACTTTATTGGGCCTTTCATTGGCCATTGTGCCAGAAAAAAAAGATTTTAAATTTAATTATTTCAATTTATATAATGATTTAATACGTTTTAATCCATTTTTGGCTTGGATTCATATTTTTTAACAGGTAAAAATAATTGTTATAATTATTATTAGCTATTGCAAAAACGTGTATCTAAGGCAAATAAATATGTTTAAAAACGTGTATATCAATGCTGAAGTTGTTAACAAATTCTGAGCATTCATTCTATCAAAAATTACTTTGAAATGAATTCTACATTAAAGACCAATTTTTTAAAAATAGATTAACACTTATCCAACTAATTTCTAAGCTTTATTTACACAGTAAAAACCCGGACGAACAATCTGGTGCAACTAACATAACCACACAATGCCGATTCTGGCGTTTTAAACTTAGTTACACCTTTTTGCTTGATGTTGAGAGATACACCGAGTTTATTTTCGGAAATAACTTAAACACGAAATTTTCTACAGTTAAATAGTTTTTGCACTAATCGAACTATTGCTATTTCTTAAAATATATATTACATGTGGAACTAGATTTTCTTTTCCATAGAAATCAACGTTTCAACAGGAAACCCTTGCCCTTGTCAAGATTCTAAAATGTATAAGGATAAGAATAAACAGTTATTGTAAAATATCAATCAATCAATCAATCAATGAATCAATCAATAATGCCTTTTATTTCTCAATATAAAAAAATACAATACAATGCTTTTAGTGACATTTGTTCTCCTTGGCACATGCCATCAGGAGGGTTGGCAAACAAATATTCCCTAATTAATATACAAAAAATTACACAAAGGCTTATTCTATCTAACAAGGCCATTAAAATAAATAAAAAATAAATTATGTAAATATTCATATAAATGTTGGTAATAAACTAAATGTATATATCCTACTAAGTAACACTTCGCACTAGACTTAACAATAATAACAATGTATAACAGTGAGCTATAGATTACAATTGAAAAGATTGAATATCCCTTTGAGGGAGTGAAAGCTGCAGATACAACAATAATAATAGTAACAATAATAATAACAATATTAGTCAAGATAGACCAGATAGATAAAAAGATAATAGTTATAAGCAAACAAATTATTAATCCTAATTTTAATATAACACCACGCTAATAGATTTAGTAGTTAAATAGGCTCACTAACTCATACCTATACACCCATGCCTCCCTACAATGACCTGCTAACTCAGCCTTGCCCTGTCTCATCATAGTAACTACTTCCACTCTACTAAGTTCATGTCTACCCAACCACTTTAACCTAATATGTCTCAACACCGAACATTTTCCCAAAAAATGTATCACATCTTCCCTTTCCTTCGTGTTAGAATTTAGGCGTGTAAAAGCATTGACACTCAACATTTATAACACACATTAAAATATAAAAACTATAAAATCATGGACAAAATACATTTTAAAATTTAGGGTAAAGATGGTAAAACTTTGTTTATGGCATGTTTTACTGTTGTGTTTTAACTCATATGCACAGAGAATTAAAAAAAAAGGAAAATAAAAATAAGCACAGAGAATGAAAAAAAATGAACGAAGAATGGACGAAAATGTTTTTCCCGAATTCGCTGAAGGGTCTTATTTACACCAAAATGCCCTCCTGATGGACTGTCGTGTAACTGACGAAGTACGTCGGCTATTCTGCTCTTTGGGATCACCAACTGTCTTCTCTTCCCTGAACCGTCATCATTTTCCAGAACTCGTTTGAGCAAGCCATCTTCCATGATAAATGAGTCCCACTGGGCCCAATCCGTCTTTACTACGAAGCATAGGTTTGATATTTCTTGCCAGGGTGTTCGACGGTTTTCCTCTTTCGATTTTTGAATTTTCTGTATAACTGGATCTCTCTCTTGTTCTTCCTTTATCTTCGTTGGCGTCCAGTCGTCGTTGACCATCGTCGTTCTTAGCACTGCTGCTTTCTTGGATTCCGTTTTGTTGCAGTGGGAACACTCTGCTGGGCATGGCCTTCTCGAAAGAAAATCAGCGTTTCGGTGGCTAACTCCGGCCCAGTGCTCAACCTTGAAATCGTATTCTTGGAGTCGTTCGATCCACTGGCTATCTGACCCTCTGGATTCTTAAACTGCATCAACCACTTAAGGGCGGCATGGTCGGTTCGGATTAAAAACTTCCTTCCATAGAGGTATTGATAGAAGTGCTCTACTGATTTCACTACTGCCAGAAGTGCTCTTCTCGTGACGCAATAATTCCGCTAAGATTTTGAGAGAACTTTACTAAAATATCTAAGGATTCTTTCCTGTCCTCCTTGGATCTGAGACAGCACTCCTCCAATTCCCACATTACTTGCATCTGTATCTTAGATGAACTCTCCTTCTGGCAGTGAATACCCTAAAATTGATGATGTGATTAAATGCTTTTTTAAGGTCTCCAAGGCATTTTGGCAGTCTGTATCCCAGCGGTATTCTCTTGCTTCCTCTGTAAGTCGCGTTAATGGTTTAGCGATATCTGCAAACTTCTTAATAAACCTCCGGTAATAAATACATAGTCCAAGAAAACTTCTCACTTGATGTTTGTCAGTTGGTTCTGGCCATTCCTTAATGGAATCGATTTTCCCTTATCCACGGCCACTCCTTCTTTACTGACTATATGACCCAGGTAATTGACTTTACCTTGAAATAGCTGGCACTTCTTGGGGTTTAACATCAATTTTGCAGCTTTAAATCGATTAAAAACGGTTTCTAAATTCTTCAAATGGTCTTCAAATGTCTCCCCCAAGACGATTATGTCATCTAGATAAACTAGGCATGTTTTTCAATATAACCCTCTCAATACATTTTCCATAAGCCTCTCAAATGTCGCGGGAGCATTACAGAGTCCAAACGGCATAACGTTGAATTGCCATAATCCAGATCCTGTGGTGAAGGTTGTCTTTTCTTTATCTACCGGGTCCATTTCTACCTGCCAGTATCCAGACTTCAAATCCAAAGTAGAAAACAATTTACTTCCAGCCAATTTGTCCAATGTGTCGTCGAACCGAGGCAGAGGATAACTATCTTTCTTGGTAACGCTATTTAGCAAACGACAATCCACACAGAACCTCGTTGTTCCGTCTTTCTTTTTAACCAGGACCACCGGAGAGACGCATGGGCTCGTATAAGGTTCTATTACCCCGTCTTTCTTTATTTCCTGAACAATCGTTTCAGCTTCCTCTCTTTTCGCCTGTGGTAATCGTCGAGCTGTTTGACGAATTGGCTTAGCATTACCAATATCAATTTTATGTTTAACAACGGTAGTTCTTCCCGTCTTTACTCCTTTCGGTACGAAAATATCACGATACTGCCGAAGAAATTCCCTTAATTTCCTTTTCTCAATCTGATTCAGAGACTGTCCAGCAACTGCAACCATTTGGCCGAATTTGTCGTTAGAATTATCAGATGTTGTCGTCTGATGGATTATAGATGTCACAGGTACACAAGTTCCTACTTTTGTCTCTTTCTTGATGGTGACTGGATAGTCATTGACATTGATAAGTCTCACAAGTATTTCTTTAGCCGAAGTCACCAATTCCTTTCCAATTCTGATTCCTCGGCCAACCTCGTCGTCATGGTTCCAAGGCTCCATCATAACAGGTATCCTTGCGTCCACAATTCCCCGTAGCCGTGCTACTATGATCGTTTCATTTCTCGCAGGCACAACTGTATCTTCTTTAACGGCTGCTTGCATAGTGTTGTCATCATATGGATGAACAAATACCTCCTCGTTACCAACTTTAATTGCCTTATTTTTAAAATCCAATCGGAATCCATGCGTATTTATTACGTCCATTCCTAATATAACATCCTCTTCGATGTCAGCGACTATAGCAGTATGGACGAACTTTTCTGGCCCAATTCCTAATTGTACCTGGATTTCTCCATGAATGTTGGCATTTTCACCTGTAGCGGTCCGCAGTCGCAACCTCGTTGGTAACAGTTTCTTACGGCTGTTTATAACTGTCGGGTTCTGGTCGCTCCGGTATCCACCAACAACGTATGCTTTTTACCATTTATTTCTCCATCTACATATACACTATCTTCACGACATTTCAAAGACGCTATTAGTATGAGAGGGTCTTTGGAAAAGTTCTGGGTCAAAGCTACCCCCCTAAGGCCGACCCGTTCTAGTTTTCCTGATGATGAGTTTCTTGATTTGCGTCGTACCTAGGATGCTTACAGGAACTTCGTACGTGTCCTATTTGGCCACATTTCCAGCATCTTATGGTCTTCGGTTTCTTGTATGTCATGCTTTTTATCATATTCACGAGCTGGTCAAGTTTACCTTCATCTCCTTCCTCTTTTACAGTCCTAACTTTACTGTACCCGCCAGAGGCCTGCGTAGCTGACTCGTATTCGATGGCCTTTACCAGCGTCTTGTGACGAGCTAATCGCAGTGTTCTCTGCATTTCATAATCACGAAGACCATCAATAAACGTTTAAACGGCCAACTTTTCCAACTTGTTTTCGAAGGCTATTGGATAAGCATATCGTGCTAATCTGATAATACCTACCTCATATTCTTGAAGATTTTCATTTTTCTTTTGTCTTCGAATATTAAGCTGTGACTTATATACATGCTTCAAGTGTTCGTGGCCATATCGCATATTTAACCTCTTAAGTTGTTCGAAATCATCCGTCTCCCCTACGGCTATGGTCTGAAGCACATCTAAGACATCTCCTCGAAGAGCGATAGTCAGGTGTATAGCCTTTTCTTTTTCAGACCATCCATTCGCTCTTAAAGCTGATTCGAACTGTTTCATGTAGTTGTTCCATGACGATTTTCCGTCAAAAGTTGGGACATTGACATGAACAGAACCTCCACTTCCTTCAAATTTCAGCCGTGTTTCCAACTTACATTTCGTCTCGTCTTTTTTTGTCTCTGCTGTATTTGGATTGTTTCCTCTCTCTGCTGTTCCCGTTTCCTCCAGCTTATTTTCCATCTCTTTCCATATCTTTTCTTTGAAGTCCAACATATCGGCAGCAAGTTTTTTAACGAAGACACTCTATCGTCGAGAGCAGACATCTCAGAAGTGACTTTAGAGATTTCCAAGGAGATGTTAGCAGAAACTTTACTTTCTAGAAAAGAAATCTCGTTAGAAACATTGTCTTCTAAAGAAGCGATGTCGCCGGAAACTTTGTTCTCTAATGATGCGATGTCGCCGGAAACTTTGGCAATCGACGAGATAATAGCAGCATGTTTGTCTTCAAATATATAAGTTTCCGGATTCAAGCCCTTTTCTTTTAAAGCGTTCTTTAGTCGTTGGACTAAATCAGCCTTTTTTTCGGTAGAAGCTAATTCTCTGTCCTCGAGATGTCTTCTTAAATCCGTAGCTGTGAGCTCAATAATCGTAGCCATTTTCACAATTTCCACTATTCCACTTTTCTTCTGACACCACTGTAATGTTCTTATTAATTCTAATTTATTGTTTTTATTTATTTATCAAAGGTTACATATAGCCACTACTCCGTATCGAACCAAAATATTTTTCCGTCGTATACCATAGTTATTAAAAATAACTATGTACAGACGTAACTACGCCATCTAAGAACAAAAAGAGAAATCATACGATTTCTACCTGGCGAAATCGAATTCAAATATCAGCCACCACGCTTCTTAAAACTTGCGACAAACAGCTTGATGAATAAATCGGTAAGGGAATCTAAAATTGCATTCCAAATGCCGTTCATCATGACCAATATTCGTAGTGAATTCGATTTCTGGTACTCCAAACGAAGTAAAGAAATAAAACACAATGATGGTATTAGATTTTGATTCGATACAGAGCAGCGACAAGCCGCATATATGTATTTCGACCTCTTTAGGTTTCAGTACGGTATAAGCTTGTAGCTGCTCTGTATCGAATCAAAATCTAATACCGTCATTGGTACTCCAAACGAAGTAAAGAAATAAAACACCCAACCCATCCAATTTTATATTATATATATATATATAATATATATATATATATATATATATATATATATATATATATATTATATATATGTATATATACACATTTGGAATTTTAAATCCAGAACATAGGATTTTTAATACAAATACTAAGATTCTCTGCGTTGCAATTGACCAGTGTAAATTTCTTTATAACGTCGCGATGTTTTGTAACTAATTTATTTGTTCCACTGGATTACTTCTCCTCAGCGGTTTGTAGTAGTACTGGTAGTAGTATATGGCACGCCGACAGTGTTGCTCCGTCTACCGATTTTTCCTGAAAGTCCGGTTTTGTGCAGATAATAAATAATGTTTTATTAACATCAATTTTGTTTGTGTTTATTAGGTATTATTTGAGTTATAAAATTTATACTTAAATACATTTATTATTCCAAATATTGTTTATAATTTTAAATTAAAAAGAGTGTAATATAATTATTTTATTTTTAAAATTCCTTTTTATTTTTAATTTTAGAAATCAACTTTTTTTCAAGCCGTTTTGGCAATAAAACAACCATTTTTTTAGTTATAAAATATTTTCATATCTACATTTATAAATAAGTACGTTTTCGTTGAATTGACATGAGATCTAGGTGTGTTCCGTTTTTACACTTACACTGGCAGCATCGCGGCCTGAATTGATACTCCAGTCGAACAAATGAATTAATTATGGAGCATCGCGACGTTGTATTGAAGTTTACACTGGTTAATTGCACATCAAAGGATGTGAGCTGTATTAAAAATCCTATGTTCCGTAATTTTTTTTTCCAAATCTGTATATATATATATATATATATATATATTTATTTATTTATATATATACATACATATATATATATATATATAATATATTTATATTTATATATATTTATATATATATATATAAATATATATAATATATATATATATATATATATATATATATATATATATATATATATATAGTAGTTTTTAGTTTCTTGAACCGTATTATATTTAATATAAAATTAATGTTTCTTGGGTTTAGGTTCTATATTTTATATATATAGGGTGTTATAAAATGTATAATTTTAATGTTATAAAATATATATATTATATTTTATAACATTAGGTTATATATTTTATATATATATATATATATATATATATAATATATATATATATATATAATATATATATATATATATATATATATATATATATATATACTTGGGTTTAGGTTCAATAAAGAAATGTTACATGTGGAACTAGATTTTATTTTCCATTGCAATCAATCAACGTTTCGGCAGGAAACCCTTGCCTTTGTCAATATTGTAAAATGTGTATATACCTATATAAGGACAAATAGATATTGTAAAATATGTATATATATGTATATATATATATATATATATATATATATATGTGATGTCCTCTCGTCACTATCTGGGTAGCTTTTGGACAGTCAGAGACAGAGTTCAAAATAAAAATAAAACTTTATTGTCTTCCTTAAATTAAATTGACAAAAGTCTTATGTACATATTTACAATTTGGTTTAGTCTTCTCAGTACCTGGCCTATTTATTCAAATTAAGTTTGACCTTGTCATATGAAATTAGTCTTATCGGCAAGCGAGTGTGTATTTGAAATTTTACGTGAAGGTTGTATCGATTTAATAACAGCGGACGATAGGTACAAAGAAAAGAAAGGAACTCAACACGTCCCTTAAGTGATCACTCCTCGACAGTCTCAACACGACTGCTTCAGAGTACGGGTAGTGAAGAGCTCAACACGCTTTTCGGGTAACGGCGGTATGGAACGGAACAACTTGTGAACTCAACACGTCCACAAGCCGGGGTAGGGAAGAAGAGAACCTTCAGTCAACACCTGTCGATTCTCCTCTATGAGGAATTGTTGCGGTTTATATAGCGGAGCTTGGTAATTAGTTTTGCCCTTTCTGCTGTCGATACACTCCTACTACATGGGTTGGTTCGCGCGCACGCTGGTTTAACGGTGATGGCTTGGACTCATCGTTACACCCCCTCTTCCTGGGAAAAAAAAATTTTGGAACAAAATTTTTTTATTTTTATTCCTTGCCAGGTACTTGGTTACCCCAAAAAAAAATTTACAATACATCGAAATAAAAAATGTCCGCCCTAAAAGAAAATGAATATCGTCTTCTTAAAAAAAATCGTCTTCCTCTCTCTTAAAAAAAACGTCTTCCTTCGTGGGGCTTCAATTATTGGTTTTTATCCTCAGCACCCGGTTCGGGAGTCTCAGTCTGTATTTTTTTCCTTTATGCTGCGGCGGAATTAGTGAGATCAGCCGGATTGACACTGGAATTGACTGGACTTTCTGAATTTTTGTGATGCCCATGGTTGGTTCATCGAAAAGGTTTTTAAATTTGGAAATATCAGGGGCTCGCAGCCTTTGCCCGGGGTGTTAGGTTTTGGTGTGTTCCCCAATGGTGATATTAACTCTGGAACGGTGTATGGTGGCGGCGTAACTGTGCCGTCCATTTCTATGTCATTGTAATATATTTCTAACGTGTCTGACATTATATTTGAAGGTTACTGGTAAACTGTATTAAAATATACTGTCACTACTTGGTGTTGACTGTAAGTGCTTGGACTGATTAAGGAGTAGAGAAATCGGTAAATGCGGGTTTTAGGTCTTTGATATGAGCTGTTATTGTACGGTTTTTATCGTCGTGTTTTAATTTGAATATTACATTAGAACACACTTTTGTTATAGTATATGGGCCTGAAAATTTCGGTGCTAATTTGGCGTTAAAATTTTTGGCGGCATTTGAGAGTTTGTATTCCCTTTTCATGACTTTGTCGTTTATTGTGGGTTTCCACTCTCTTCGTCGTAAGTTGTAGTAATGGCTTTGAGTTATAAAAGCTTTTGCCAGGTTTGTACGTACTAGTTCGAATGTTTCTCGTAGTTTATGCCATTTTATGTTTTGATCGGTATGTTGTGTGTCGTTTGGGGTTTTTACGACTTTACTTGGAATTTCTAGTTCATGTCCAAAGTTCAGGTAGGCTGGGGAGAAACCCGTTGAATCGTGTTTAGCTGTATTATATGCGAATAGTAGTTCTGGAAGGCTCGTGTCCCATTTCTTATGGTTATTATCGCAGAACTGAGCTATCATTGTTTTGATTACTCTGTTTGTTCTTTCTACTGGATTATTCTGGGGTGAATATGGCGGAATGTTTCTTTTGGAAATCTGGAATTCGTCTAGCAACTTTCGTACTTCCCTGTTATCGTATGTTCTTGCGTTGTCTGATATTAGCTCTTTGGGTGATCCGAATCTCATAATGATTTTATCTTTTAAGTTCTGACAGACTAATTTTGCCGTTGCTGTTTTGATCAGTATGGCTTCGACCCATTTTGAAAAGGTGTCTTGGAATGTCATTATATATTTGTTTCCTTTGCTGGATTTTGGAAGGGGTCCTATGATGTCGGTTGAAACGGTGTGCCATGGATGTGGCGGAATTTGTGTAGATTGCATGCGGCCTGGAGTTAAGCTTTGTTGCGGCTTAAATTGCTGACAGTTCTTGCAGTTCCTGACGAAATTTGCGGCGTCTTTAAACATCCCTGGCCAGTAGTATTTTCTAGCTAGGCGGGTTATTGTTTTGGCTATTCCTAGATGTCCTGCGGTCGGTTGCTCGTGGTTTTCTGTCAGGAGTTGTTGTCTCTTGTGGTTTGGGATGCATAGTTTCCAGGGGTTGGATACCTCTGTCTCTTTTAAATCGTATTTGTCCCAGAAGTGTCGATAGAGAAGTCCATCTTTGATAGAGTAGTCTGGAAATAGTTGCGGATTTGTCTGGATTTTGTTTAAAGCTTTATTGTACCATTCGTCGGGTTCTACATCTTCTACGTTTATTATGCAAACCAGATCTACTGGTTCTCTAGAGAGCGCGTCGGCCAGGATGTTCTGGGAGCCCTTTCTGTAAATGACATCGAAGTCAAATTGTTGCAGCAGCATTGCCCATCTAGCTATTCTACCTGTAGGGTTTTCCATTGTTTGTAAGTATCGTAGACTTTGATGATCTGTGATAATTGAAAATGGGTATCCTTCGATGTAGGGTTTCATCTTTTCTACACCGAAGATGATCGCTAGTAGTTCTTTTTCTGTCACGCTGTAATTTTTTTCGGCATTTGTTAGGGTTCGATGTATTGTAAATTTTTTTTTTAGGGTAACCAAGTACCTGGCAAGGAATAAAAATAAAAAAAATGATTTGATTTCAATATGTTAAAAAATATACAACTTAAATGGATTTTTTTATATGAGTTTGTTGTTTATGAATTTCATGAAGCCATCACAATGTGGGTTCGACTCTGAAATAAAAGAGAGAAAAAGATTAGTAAATTGTTAAATAAATTAATTTTGACTTACCTGGTATAGTGTTAATAATTTCTGAATAGTATAGTTGCCTAGTGTATAGGTGAATCGTCTAAACCTTAAAAAGAACAAAAAAGAAGAATTTTAAAAAAATATTTAAACATAGAAATTTTAATAAACGTCAGAAAATAAACTGCTTGACAGTATATTTGACAGTCTGTGGAAGCTAAATTAATAGGGGTTTTGTTAAATAAGAAATTACAATGATGTAGAGATGAAAAGAATAAATTAGTATTGTAATAGAATAAGTTTTATATCTAAACATTTTTTTTTATAAATTCCCAAATTAGATGTGATTAAAGTGATTATGAGAAAGTAATGTGGCTTGACAAATATGTCAAACAGGACAGTTTTATGGTTTAAAATATTTAAATAGAAGACGTAGAAGAAAAAAAAGAACGTTGGTTGCTGTTAGCAACGGATAATAAGAGGAATTTGTTTTTTTGGAGAAGAGGCCGACGAGAATTTTTGGAGAGGAGTCCCGAAAACTGTGGATAGTCCGAGAGTGTTTTCAAATCGTTTAATCAAATTATAGTTTTTCCACAGCAGAGATACTCAGAATTTGTTTCAGTGAGTAAGAGAAACCATTTGACTTATAAATTATTATTGAAGTATAGAAATATCATTTAAATTGAGAAAATTAAAATTCATGAATTAACATAATTGCGATAGGCCTTAAAAATTGAAAATATTAATGATCATTAAATTAAAAATAGAATAGTACGTACCTTAACTTCCGAAGAGAGGATTGATATTCCATTTTTCACCGATTATTTTTGAGTAGTTAGTTTCCTTTAAAGAAATCAGAACTGTTTTAAAGTGAGGTTGGACAATAATTTTGGGGATCATTTGAAATTTTGATTATATTTGAGTGCAAGTCAGCGGAGTAAAGTGTTCATTTTCTTTTTCTTTATAGTTCATTTAAACACTTTATAAAGTTGCAATATTTATTTAGTTTTTAGGTACTTGTAGAGAGTCTCCACATTTTGTAATACATTTTTATTGTCACGTCATTAATCCACGTTAAGATTTAAACGATTCCTATTTTTGTAAATTTTTATTGTTTAACTCAGATTAAAATATATTCTATTTAGGTTTTGTGTATCTTTTTTGTCATTTATTGCGTTGGTGTTTCTTTTTATTTCTATTGATTCCTATATCTCCCTGTTCTTTTTGTTTTTTTTTTCTGTTTTTAAAATTTTGATGTTTTCAAAATCAAATTTATGCTTCTTCCCGCTTTCATGTTTTGTGAGCACAGTGACGTTGTTCTTGTCGTATTTGTGAGAACGAATTCTGAATTGAAGCAGTTGACTGGTTTGACCGATATAGACACCTTCACAGTTAGTACATGGTATCTCGTAAACAACATGTGATTTTTTAAGTTTTGGAGATTGTGTTTTTAGTTTTGTGAAATATTTATTTAAGAGGTTGTTGCCTTTGTGGGCCACTGTTATATTATGTTATATCAAAACTACAGTATATATATATATATATATATATATATATATATATTAATATATATATATATATATATATATTATATATATATATATATATATATATATATATATATATATATATATATATATATATGCTTTTATGGGTTGGAGTCAATAAAAGGGGCTATTGGTAAACTATTCTTTATGCCAAGCTTTCAATTGTGTTTACCATTTTTATCAAGAGCTTCTAAAAAATACAAAAAATCTTACAAAGTGGAACTAGAAAAATAAATTTTAACTCACCACATAAAATTAGTTTTGTTAGTAAATCTAAACTACTTAACATGTTAAAAAAACTATTTTAAAAAATATCAAATCAACATTTCTCTAAATTTAGTAATTTTGAAAAACTTTTTAACAAAAATAATTTAATTTATAAATAAGTTAGAATAGCGACCAAAGGTCTTAATGTCATGAATAGCAACTTACAATTTTTATTTTTGACAATTATATTGTCAAAAAATAAAATTTTGCTTAAAAAATTCTTTTTTATTTAGTAATAAAAAAGAAGATTAATTCATCATTGATAGATGTCTAAAAAATATAACAAGTATATGGAATATTAAATTAAAATGTGATATTTTAATGAATAAACTATAAAAAATAATATAATTATAAATTTTGCTTAGATTTTGAATTTCTGATCTTTTGTTTAAATTATTATCACTTTTAAAAGATTTAAATTTAAATTTAAACAAAATATCAGAAATTCAAAATCTAAGAAAAATTTATAATTACATTATTTCTGAGATCCAATCTGCTGTATTTGAATATGCCATAATCTTTGGTTAGAAAAGTTACTTGATTTTTTTAAAATATCTGAAAGCGTATTATTCCAGCAACCTTTAAATTGGAACAATATTTTATTCTATACAGCTTAATAGGAATTTTGCTTGTGAATATCAAGCTATAAAACGTGGATTGTTGTTACTACTTTTATTTTGTTTTTAAATTTCAAAAGTTTTGTTTTAAATTTTATCGTTTCCTCTTTTGAATATTTAATTATGAAGAGTTGTCACTTATTGTCAAATAAATATGTTTAATACTTCAATTCTCTTTGCAATAAAATGCTTCTTTGGAGATAAGCACCTAAGCTTTATTCGTATTTGCTTATTATCAACAACTTCATTAAGAAAAATAATTCATTAAATAAATTTTTGCACTCGGATTTCACTAGAACTGTAGAAATAATTAAAATGGTTCGATTTTGTAGAAATAATTGCCCATATTAGAGCGGTATGATCAATTTAAAACACGTGAAGGAAACTGGAGGTTATGTAAAATAAAAAGTTTAACTTAGAAGGTATTGATTATTATACCTATTATATCTAATGGGGTCTAATTTTCTTCACTTTTGTCAGAAACTCAAATAATAGGACAATAATATCAAAAGAAACAAAAACTAAACTATTTTGATGTAATGTTATCAAACCACACCAAAATTTAATTTAAATAATTTTTAAGCATTTCGTTCAAACTTATATGAAAAAAATATTATTTAGATTATGTGATATTGACTCAGTTTCTTTAAATTTGCCGATGTATATAATATATACCTGCATGTATATTTTGGCTTTTCTAAGCATATAACATCTAGCTAATAAGTTTAATAAGAAATTAGTTTCATATAAGTATTTCTAAATATATTTTACCAAATTCCGTCCTTTGAGTTTGAAAGGCAGAAGACATACATACATAAATATGTAGAGAAATGACGCTATATAGATGAAACATCCATAAAATGTGACCAAATGTTAAATAAAAATTTAACTAATAAAAAATAACTAGAAAAAAGGAAACGAACACCCAGAAGTTGGAAAACATATGTCAAAGAAATAATGGAGGAGAGTGACCTCCATGAAGGTGACTGGCAAGATCGAAAATTATGGATAAAATAAGTGACTGTTTCGAACCAGAGCACAAAAACTGACAAAGCCTGCAAGATCTCTAATTGTTTCTTCATAGAAGTGCCGAAATGCCATCCGTATTAGTGCAGATATGGACAGCATATATTCTAAGATTACAATTCCTTGTTTTTTATCATTATTCTCAAAACTTCGTCATTTGTGACGTTATTCACCCAAGGTGTTCTAAACATACGCCGCACATTTATTCACATTTCGAATGGTCCAAGTCTTTACTGGAGACAACAAGAATCTGCGGTCTTCATCTTGAGCAAAGTTGCTCTTCCTGGGACTAAATCTGGGTCTAGGTTATCTCTTATCCAATAGCTTAAGTATTTAAATCTTGTCACGTATTCAAGTGCCTTCTTGAAAATAGTTATGTTTGTCTGCAATTTTGGGTTTCGGTCTAAGAACTTGATCTCTAGATTCTATGATTAGTTTTTTAGTAGGAGTTGAAAGGTTCCTAATCTACTAATAGCGCTGTGTCGTAAGCGTATTTTTTATTTAATAAGGGTTTTTTTTATATATGGTTAACAGGCCTTTCTGATGTTAGAACGCTTTTCCGGTTTACTAACACTACTACGTAAAAAATATCCGGGTTTAAAACCAAATTGTTCCAATCATTTTCTTTATATTCTGGGATATGTGATTTTAAGATAAAGTTTTATGGTTTGACTTCAGATCAGATATCAGATTTTTAATCTTTTTCATTCGTAACTTCCAAGATTAAGGTCAAAAGCATTTTCTTTACAGTTACATCTTAAACAATTGTAATTTTTCTAGTTACACCTTTTTAAGAAACAATGAAACAAGGCTTCACATTTTAATGTATTTAGACTAATAGCATGTAATAGTATTAACGTAAAATCTTACTACCTGGCACTTTAATAAGCTGACACGTTCAAAAATTGTCCACCCTCTGCCTGCTGTCAAGTAAACAGAAACACAAGACTCTAGCTTTAAAAAGTAAAATGGGCATTTTAAAGAAGTTAGATAGTGGAGAAAACATGTGCAAATTATCAAAAGAATATGGAGTTGGGCGTGCTGCTACTATATTAAGTTGGGTCACGAGAGAGGTATTTAGTGAATAGAGCTATAAACTCTTTGTCTTAGAAGTAAATAAGTTTATTAAAAGATCCAACTTGACAATAAAAGCTTTACTCGTACTTGAAAATACTCCAGGCCAACCAAATGAATAAGAACAAGATCAAGTGATGGAAATATCCAAACCATCTTCCTACCACCAAACTCAACATCTTTACTGCAACCGATGGATCAAAATGTTATCAAAAAAACAAAGTCCTTGTCTAAAAATAAATCAATCATCCATATTATTTCTCAGGACTCAAAATGATGACATAACGCAGAGCCTCAAAAAATTCAATTTGAAGGATGTTTTATTCTGACTTTCACCTGACTTAATTCAATCATGGTAAAAACTATAGCCTACAATGAATTTTAATTCACAAGAAACAGAAAAATATGATCGTGAAGATAATCTTTCTATTGACGATGACTTCCAATATTTTTTAATAAGAGGGATTCGTGACAAGTGAAGGTTTAAATTCTTGGTTTGAAGGGACTGAAGAAACAGAGCAAGTTATGAAAGATAAAGAAATATGTGAAACAGTACAAGAAGAAGAAAGTCTAGTCTAGCCTAGAAGAAATATTGGAATCACCAACTACTAAAGCAGAGAAAGTAAAACCAGAGAGAACATTTAATTGTTTATTATTAAATTAGCTAAATGTGAAATATGGTACGGTTATAAAAAAACATGTAGGACATGAACACAAATACATATTTTATGTTGTACCTTTTATGAAATGATTTATTTTATTTATTATAAATTTTTGTATATAATCCAGTAATCCGATCGTTCCAATAATCCGGCACCCTCTGGTTTAATACTACTGGATTAGTGAAATTATACTGTACTTTCTAATTATAATTAAATTGAGAACTGTTTAAGTCCATCGTTTATTATCTTGGTAATAAACTACTATTTTTTTTTCCTATTTGTGTGCAACATGAAATTACATAGATTGTCTTCATTTGTATTTATGTCCTCACAACATGAGCCAAAACTATAATACGTGTTACCTCATCTCTTTAAGTATCAGTAACACTTTGAGTTTGTAACTATTTCTTTTGCATTCGTCTTAGCGTTTTTGTGATTATGAGCATATTTTCTTTTTGTGTTTTAGGAAAAATTTTATTTTAAAGTAATCAGTATTAATTGTTGCCATTTTTCATTTTGTATAACTTTACTTTTCAGTTTAATTTTGTTTTGTGGAAAGGCATGCATCAGCACAAACCTTTTGCGCACATTAGAACAACCTTTTCACACTGTATACGTACGATTCCGCAATAATCGCACCACCTATGGATGTTTCCCTATGTGTAATGCACTTTCCTTCCTTTCTATTTAAGCTTACAATTTGGATATAGTGCAGGAGACATGTCTGAGGATGAAGTTTCCGATCTGCCCAGCTGTGCCTTTGCATCCAGGCCATCTTCCAATTCCAGTCTTCAGCATCATTATTTGAGCAGCTTACATCATGGTGGAGGTAAAATTTTCGCTTATTTGTTGATAATATTATTCTAAATTTGGCTAAATTAAACATTTTTTAAACAACACTATTATTTTCGATAATGATAAATTATATTGTATCTGATTTATTAAGCTCTGAATATCTGGTAGGCTTAGGGCTAGGGTGATGTTACGTTTTAACTAATGAGTTTAGTTTTCAAATTGATTAACGTATCATTATGTATTCAGTTTTCCCATTGCTTAATTTACTAGTTTCATTAGGTTCTCTATTCCTTTTTATTATCATTATTTATTTTTCAAATCTTCTTTCACGCTTTCTATCCATCTTAAACGTATTTTTCCTCTACATGTTTTACCAATAACCGTCTTATTATCTGCAGTTCTATTTATGTTGCTATTTTAAATTAATTAAACTTGATTTGAATCTCTTTTTAGGCTCTTCTTGTCGACTTTTCTGCGGTCTTAGTGCCTATATATAGCTCTTAATATGTTCCTCCCCCACCGTTCTAATTATCAATTCATGTGATTGCGGTTCTCGTTGCGGTACTGTCAATTATTTCCTGGTTTTTTATTTTCTCCAGATATACAATTTTTCCAGATATACAAGTCTTTCACGTCTTGTCGTATATTTGTCATTATCAAATAACTAAAATAAAACCTTCCCATTTTACTTCATTATCAGTTGTTTTACATTTATTCTGCATTTTTGTTACTTTAGGTAAGGCAATATCCGTTAATCTTTAAATATTTTTGTAATTTAATAATTGTATTTTGAAAACAGATTTCGTTTTAAAAGCAGTAATGCCAAATATTGAGTTATGTTTTTTCTAGGCAAGATTTTTGATCAAAATAATATTTGACAATCCAAACGTGTTTAAATATTTTTGAAACATGTTTTTAATTGTTTTCAGATGGTCAATGCGCAGGTACTCTCTCTAGTTCAGGTGACTACTACGGATCGTCCCCTTACAGAGTCCAGAGGCACGCCGCCAACATCAGGGAGCGAAAAAGGATGCTGAGGTCTGCTATTGGACCCACCGGGTACACCTGTCTTGATATGTGATTCATTGCATGTGTTGCACATTTTAGCTTCTTCTGAATGTTGTAGGTATCATTTATAGTAATTGTATTAGATAGTGTTCGGCTATTCCATTGTGTATAACATTTGCTTACTTAATTATAAGTTTTATAATGTTTATCATTCTATCAAGCAAACTAGAAATAAAAAGGATGATGAAAAATATACAATACCTTGATATGAAAAATAGTCAAATAAAAGTATTTTTTGAAAAGAAATATATATTATTATTACAAATTATTACAAATACATTATTTGGTTCTTACAAAATATGAGTTTCTAAAGCTTATAATGCAAGGAAAAATAGTTGGACAAAGGAGCGTGGGTCGTAGAAGAATTTCTTGGCCGCCAAACTTTCGTGAATGGTTTGGAATTTTATCGGTCGAATTATTAGGTGCAGCAGTTTCGAACAGCCATGTTGATCTGCAACCTCCATAGGAGATCTTGAATACAAGAAGAAAATTGTGAATGAATTAATAAAATCAAAAATTAGAAAGACGTAGAAAAAAAAACTAAGATAAAATTATAAACTCAAGTCAATCCTGTTAGACATCCTGTTATATAAATCCAAATAAAACATAATAATAAACTGTTGTTAAAACCGAAACCAATAAAATACAAATAAACAGATCATTAAAGAAAATGAAATAGATTTAAGTCTCTGGTAAAGAAGGAGTGACAGTCTTTTCCATGGAGAAAATTTGTTCCTATTAATCAAGCAGATAGTTTTATTGTTATATATTTAGTTCTCTGTCTATTAAATCTTGACATATATTTTATAAAGTTTTGCTATAAAATAAGAAAGAAAAGCTTGTATAATACGGGTCTGATTTTTTGGATCGGAATTGAGCACGAGATTGATGCTAATGTATGCTATTATAGTGATAACAATTTTCGACGAGGGCTTGTTTTTTTCAAAATTGTCTTTTTGGTGTAGCACCTTCCAATTATTCTTTCTAGGTTAAAAAGAGGATCAACAGTGTATCTTCTATCTAACAAGTGTATATATACCATGCGGTCCATATGTATGGAATAAATTCATTTTTAGCGTTATTATGTACTATGTGAAAAAAAGCTGAAACAGGTCGATTTTTATTCTTAAATTGACAATTTACAGTATAAAAATAGTATCCCCCACCAGCACCCCCTTTGAATTATAAGGACCCCCTCGAAAATTTTAAATAACAAAGGGGGTCGTGTGATGCCTTGTTAGAAAGGGATTTTAGTCATCTGTTCAGCAATATAAAGTTTTTTAAGTTTGGTGCAATCATAAACTGAGAAAAGTGATTGTTAAGATGTAAAATTTTGATAATGTCTCTATCACAAAATTTTAGGTTGAATGGCGATAATAATGACACATAATATTTAGAATGTATTTGTCAATGTACTTTACAAATAAATTAAATGTTCAAAATTACAATTTCTTGACAAGAACTGATGCGAATATGGAATTCTCGTACAACATTTTTATGACCTCGGGAGTTATTTTGTTAAATTCTTCAGTTATAACAACTTTTAAATCAGCAATATTGCCTGGTCTATTAAAATATACTTTAGAAATAATCAGGTATTTTCATATCTGTTGTGATGAACATTATTGAAGTTAATAAAATATTAGTCAAAAAGCCAAATAAACAATTAATATGCGTCTAGTAGGATGCTGTCATTTAGGTGTTTAAAGATACTAAAAGACGGCAGTATAATATTTGTGTGCATATTAAATTTAATTATGGCTCATTTGTCCAAGACTAAAAGAATAGACATTTTAATTAATTGGTTGTAGTAATAAAACAAGAACTCTAAAGGAGGTTTGTGAAATGTTTAATAATAAATATCTTGGTCAACAAGTGTCGCAGTCTACAGTTAGCAAAATTAAAAAGAAGTTACGTTATACTGCACATATAAAAAATATTGAGAAACCAGGTAGAAATGTTAAATTTACCGACGAAAAAAAGTTAAATGTACTTCTAGAGATCGAGGACAATCTGCCATAAGACAACTCGAGAACTTGCCACCGTCAATGATGTAAGTAAATCATCTTATTTTTAGAGTTTTGCATGAAGAAAAATACCACATTTACAAAGTTCGGTCGGTTCAGAAGATAAATGAAGATTATCCTGAGAAAAGGCAAAAATTCTATGAAATGATGATGGATAGAATAAACGCAGATTTGTGGTTCATAAAGAAAATAGTTTTTTCTGATTAAGCGACGTTTCATTAATGTAAACGGAAAGGTTAACAAATAGAACTGTCTATATTGGAGAAGAGAAAATCCTCGCTAGGTGTGTGAGACTCACACGCAATATCCTAAGAAAGTTAACGTTTGTGCTGTTATCATTAACAATAAAATTATTGGTCCTTTTTAATGAGGGCACAGTTGATGGTGAGGTTTATCTAGATTTTTTGATTAACTTCTTAGTGCATATATTATGAAGATTTTTTTCCTAATGTTATTCATCCAAATGAGATAAATCTATCTACTTGCTACTAACAAGACGGAGCTCCACCGCATTTTGCACTTTTAGTTAGAAATTATTTAAACGAGGTTTTTCCCAATAGGTGGATTGGAAGACCGAAAGGTGGTAGAACGATCGAATGGCCAGGTAGATCCCCGACTTGACTCCTCTCAATTACTTCTTATGGGGTTATATAAAAGCTGAAGCATATTTTAATAGACCAAACAGTATTGCTAATTTAAAAGTTAGGTTAACGGAAGAAATTAACAAAATAACCCCTAAGGTCGTACAAAATGTTGTACGAGAATTCCAAAATCGCCTCGGTTATGGTCAAGAAGTGAATGATGGTCATTTTTGACATTTAATTTAATTCTAAAGTACATTAAAAAATACATTCTAAATATTATGTGACATTATTATCGTCATTCAACCTAAAGTTTTGTGATAGAGACATTATTAAAATTTTATATCTTAACAATCACTTTTCCCTGTTATGATTACACCAAACTTAAAAAACTTTATATTGCTGAATAGATGACTAAAATCCCTTTCTAACAAGGTGTCACACAACCCTCTTTGTTATTTAAAATTTTCGAGGGGCTGCTTATAATTCAAAGGGGGTGCTGCAGGGGAAAATAATTTTTATTCTGTAAATTATCAATTTAAGAATAAAAATCGACCTGTTTCATGTTTTTTTCACATTATACATAATAACGCTAAAAATGAATTTATTCCATACATATGGACCAGATGGTATCTCTTTGTACGAAAAATCAATTAGATGACAAAAATATTCGTTTACAGGACAGAATAGAAAAGTCAATTTATTTATAAATCTAATTAAAAATAAGGTTGGAAATGTAAGGTACCGATGGCCATTGTTGGAGAACCATGTGGTTCCTTATGGAAAGGATTTTACATCGAATGTGACGTGTGAAAATTGCTGAACTTCTCATTGAAATGAATATAGGGATTGCATCAATTATTAATCAGAGAACTAAAAAAGTAATCAAAAAAGCTAAAGAAATAATGTTGAACACTTCAAGACACTCACAATGTGATCCACAAAATAATAGATATCAAAAATGCCTGGACACATTAAAACAAAAGCTATCCATTTATTTAGGCCGCCTAAAGAGATGCATAGATAGTAACAATCGAAAATTACGAACCCAAGTCAAAAATAAATGTTTCGGGAAATCAAGTTTCAACGCAAGCTACTCATAACACCAATGCTGGGTGAATTAAAGGCACTACGAACAACTTTCAACACCACTAATATTTCTCACGAACCATTCACCACTTAAGAAGTCTCGAACCTTATCAAAAACTTTCATAACTACAAATCAATATGAGGTTTATAGGGTTTTATCAATATTAATTAATCATGTTATTTTTAATCTGCAAAAAGTACCATCATTTCTTACTTAGGGAACCTCTTATTTAATACCGAAGGGCCAAAATAACACCCAAGATCCAGCCAAATATCGCCCAATTACTTGTATTTTAACTTTGTATAAATTGGTCACATCCTGGGTAGCCCAGCGTATCTACCAACACTGTGCTGTAAACAATATCAGAGAGCCGAACATAATGGATACGATAAGGGTTTCATGGGCTGCAAAGAATAACTTAAAATCAATTCAGTCATTTCTAACCAGGCATACACCAAACAAGAAAGCTTCTCATTGCTTTTATTGGCTACAAGCAAACTTGTTTAATGCATTAAATATATACAACTGTTCCGTGCATAGCTACTCATTTGGTATTATAAACTAGTCAAAAACGGATATAGAAAGTTTTAAGCGGAAACTTCTCACAAAGGCACAAAAATATCATCTACGCAGTGTAGTAGATGGAACAGCATTACCGCAAGATCCGGGGAAGAGGACTTATAAACATAGGCGAGCAACTGAGTAAACAGGTTGTTAATTTAAGGATCTTTCATAAGCAGGCTGAGGCATCTACTTTACATCGCCAAATTTGCACAGTAGATGACATAATACCGCTTAAACTAAGGGAACAAGAAATGCGCATAAACCAAGCAAAAAAATGCTCATCTGGATGAGTAAACCTTTGTGTGGGCGATTTCTCAATAAAATTAGTCATAAATATGTAGACAATATAGCGTAGAACTATTGGTTGACATCAAGAAAGATGTTTCCCAAGATTGGTTTTGCTAGTTGCCATTCAGGATCAGGTTATTTCTCAGGTTATAATTAAAATTTACCCACAATATATTTTCAAAGACCCTTAGTTACAAAAAATAAATACCAGTATAGATGTCAAGTCCAAAAAACCATATAACTTGTTACCGAGGGCTGCCAAATGTTTGTAGGAACTGATTATAAAGAAAACCATGACTTAGTAGGAAGGGTTATTGACCAAGAACCAGGTAACAAACTTCTTCTTGACTTCTTTACCCCGACCATCTTCGTTATTATTAATAATTAAGCAAAATGATTAGATTACCAGAAAGCATTCGATTGTGTTAATCATTCAGAATTAGTAAGATTGCTCCAGGAACGTTCGATAGATGAGAATGACCTTAAAATCATAAATAACCTTTATATAAATCAAGAGGCATCTGTGAGAATAGGACTGGAATCTACATCATATTTCTCAATCGAAAAAGGTGTACGACAGGATTGTGTTCTGTCGCCCCTCATTTTTAATCTTTACTCTGAAACGATTTTCGATAGAGCCTTAAGTGACACTGAAGATGGAGTCAAAATCAACGGAAAGACTATTAGTAATCTTCGCTATGCTGATGATACAGTCATAATAGCTGATAGTCAAGAAGCGCTACAACGACTGATAGATAGAATAAACACTGAAGGAGAACGACTGGGCTTAAAGATTTATATAAACAAGACGAAGGTAATGCTGATAGTAGAACACGAAATATGCAATTAAATATAAGAGTTAAGAATACGAACATACAAAAGGTCCAAGTATCTCGATAGTTAGTTACTGAAGATTTAGATCCAGACATAGAGATACATAGCAGGATTGGCCAAGCCAGAACAATATTTACTAATAAGAGCACCTTGCTAAGCAACAGCAGGTTTAACTTAACGCTTCGATATCGCTTTGTAAAATGTTACATTTACTCCATACTGCTATATGGTGTAGAAATCTGGACCATAAAGGTCAATGTGATAATCCGATTGGAGGCTTTTGAAATGTATTTAGAAGACTACTTAAAATTCCCTAGACAGATCACACAACAAATGTCAAAGTAGTAAATCAAATGGGCAGAGAACGAGAATTGCTGCCAATAATAAAAAGAAGAAAAACTGCTTATCTGAGTCATATATTTCGAAATTCCAAGTATCATTTCTTAAAGATTATTATGAAAGGAAAGATAGAAGGAAAACGGGCATCGGAAGAAAGAAATACTCATGGCTTAAAAACATAAGGGATTGGACAAATCTCGATGCCCATGCACTTTTTAGAGCCACACAAGATCGAGAGGAGTATGCCAGAATTGTCGCCAACATCCACTAATTGGATATGGCACCAGAAGAAAGAGAAGCAAAATGCAAAATAATTAAGAAGAAGCAATACTGGGACCGCACTCTGATGAAAAAGAGCACAGAAATAACAAAAACGATAAAAATTCGGAAGTTACAATATTTCGGTCATGTAATGAGACATCCAGAGAGGTATAACCTTCTACACCTCATAATACAGGGTAAGATCGACGGAAGGAGAGGCCCAGGCCGACGAAGAACATCCTGGCTACGAAATCTCCGAGAATGGTATCAAGAAGCCACCTTTAATTTATTTAGAGCCGCCGTGAATAAGGATATTATTGCCAATATGATCGCCAACGTTCGATAATCGGACAGGGTACTGAAAGAAGAAGAAGACTCTGCTCCAAGACTAACTAGTGGCACATAATAGATCGGATCTCATATTATGTAATAAATTTACTAGGTAAACAACACTCATAGATGTGGTGATATTTAACAATAATAATCTGCGTGTTTATTATAACGAAAAGATGGTTAAGTGCAAAAATATGGAAATACAAATAAGAAGACCATAGATAATGGAAAGTACTGAGACGATACCTCTTATGCTCTCTACTACTGTGATCATTCCAAAGAACCTCCTAGACAACATAAAACAGCTGGGTCTCAATCGTTCTTGAACCTTAGGATTATGGGATGATGAGTCAATTTTCCTTGGAGGAAGTGTCCTCAAATCTGGATAACATAATATTAATAATATAAAATAAGTATTAAAATAGTAATTTTAATAGTAATAAAAAAAGTATTTTTTTAATCTGCTATGTTTACCCTCAAGATCTCTTCTTGTGAGGCTGGGTTGAGAACGTTTTAGTTTGATTTTCTTTTTTATCATAGAAATTGTGATATTTATATTAACACATTTTTTAATGTATAACTACTTCGCCACTACTTTTTTTAGAACTATATTTTTTTCACAACTACTACTATTTTTGTTTTCGTTTGTTTTGTATTTTAGAATTATATTACTTACTTACATTTAAAACTAATTTTAAAAATTATATTTTTTAAGATATACTGATTATATTAAGTTAAAATTTATAATACGTGGATCCATTCATATGTCTCGTGTTATCCATGTATCCGGTTTGCTATTGCATAATTTTTGCCTGAACTTTTTCCCTTCTTCTCAAGAACTGTTTATTATATTGTTTTTTGAGATGTGTGTACTTCTTATTTCATTGAGACACTCTGTTTGGAATGCATGAATAAGTTCAAGGAAGATTTATATATTTGCATGCTTTTGATTGAAACATTGATAAAAATTTGAATTGAAAGATCCACATGCATTGTTAGTAGCCTCTAACGCAAACTTTGAAACCGCCCATATGAAAAGTAAATTCTGCGAGTATGAAGCTATAAAACTGTCAACCAAATAATCTGTGTATGGATGAAGTTCTTCTATAGTAAAATTCGTTAAGCGATGCAGGCAGATGTAAACATTTAAATCGTCTTCAGACGAAATAAAGATGGACATTTCGGTTAGTTTTTAAATATTTTTGAAGAACTGTTACTTGCATTTATGCATAAAATATTCATTAATTTTATAAATCGGATTATTCTTTTACTTACTATGTATTCATTCATCTTCATTTTTTTTCCCTGAGCTATTTGCAGCTTTTTAGAAGTTGTAGCTGTCAAGGCCAACGTTTCGGCACCATAGGTCATCACAGGCAACACACATTGGTCAAATGTTATACTTTTTAAAGAAATTGGTGTATGGCTTTTAAAAATGTCTTTGAGTTTTTCATAAGCTACCCATGTTAGGATTATTATTCTTCGTAGTTTGCATGTTTGGTCGTCACTTGTGACTTTTATTTCGTGTTCAAGGTATATGTATTTTTCCACCAGCTCTACTTCTTTGTCTCCAATATTGATATTTCCAAATTTGTTAATCTTCTACCGTCAATATTTAGGCCTTTCCCAGTTAAATCTTTTACAAGCTTATTCTAGTACTGCGGTAAACAGTTTAGGCGATAAGGTATTACCCTGTCGGACTCCTCTGCCGATATGATCTGTGTTTTTATGTATGTTTGCCGACATAGTTGCATTCTTATATGTATGGTAAATTAACCTTGTATATCGGTAGTCAACGCGGCATACTTGTAGTGCTTCCAGGATTTTGTTAAATTCTACCGTGTCAAAGGCTTTATGGAAATCTACAAAAGCTATAACGTGTGGTCGATTGTATTCGATAGTCTTTTCTATTACCGTTCTAATGCCCTATAGGCAATCATTTGTTTTAAATCCGGTACGAAATCCCGCTTGCTCTGTTATTTCTCAAGACGATTCGTTACTATGGGTCTCTAGATTTCTCCTGTTTTGTATAATAGAATTAATTACCCTAATATTATGCCATTTTTCGGGTATATTACTGTCCAAAAGGCATATGTTAAAAAGGTTTCTTATTTTCTTAAGTAGACAAGTGCCTCAGATTTTGATTGCATTAGTAACTACACATTCTTCGATTAAAGATTTGTTATTCCTAGCTTTTCTGCAGTCTTCAACTATTTTAAGGGTTTCTTCTTTGTTGGTTGTAAGATAACCATTTCTATCTTTAATCTTTATTATCTGCCTTGTCCCCGTTCTTAGTTTTTTTCTCAATACTTTCATACTTCTATTGTTCTCAACGGTATGTTCGATTTGTTCTTGGTTGTATTTTCAAGTGTCCTGTCTAACAGCTTTGGATATTTCTTTATTTAATTTTTGTAGGTGGTCGGCTTTAGTTTCCGGCTCGCTTCTCATTTCTTTTCTTTTCTGCATCAGTTGCCTGGTATTTTGACTAAGCTTCTCTTCTTTGAGTTCTAGGACAGAATTTGTTTTGACTTTCCAGTAAGGCATTTGTTAATTTATTAGTACCAAAGTTAAGTTAGATGAAGTCCACATCCTCGAATTGACACAGTCGGCCACGACGTTTTTAGTGCTAAATGGATACTCACTTCCTAATATGCGACAATCTTCCTCGGATAAAATACCTTGTCGATTTCGATACATTTTTTTTATTTATTTATTATTATCATTATTATTATATATTTATATACACACAACCAAACTTATATGGAAGCATCTGATATTTCTTATTATTTTAATCGAAAAAAAAACAACCTACGAAGTTAAACAATATTTATTTTAAAGCAATTTAATCACCAATACATCAAATTTAAAGAAACCCATAAATTTTTAAATAATAAAATTGAAATTATTTGTTTTAAAGTCAATAGTATACAAAATTTCAATATACAAGGAATGATGATTAAATTGTTTTTATTTATTTATGTTTTTTTAGTAGTCAGTGTTACTAACCCTATTTATTAATTAAAGATAGAAAGAGATAAAGAATTAAAGGAGTTTTTTCACCGACAATATTACATTTCCAGAATTTAACACTTTCTCCTTGATCTCTGTGAACGGATCTGACTGTTTCCGTTATGGCTTGTCTTCCTTGTCCTCTTCTTACACGAATTCATCGGTTATATGATTTTATAAAAATCCTGGTTTCGTATGAAAATAGCAAATTTTGCCTATTTCCAATGTTTCAGTTTTGGTATTGAAGACACCAATTTAAGCGATCAATCTTGTGCTGTCTGGTTACTCAGAAACCCGTAACTGTCTACTGCTGTATAGTCTTAGGCACGAAGTCTTCTTCTTATCGTTTCAACTGAAACACTTACACTTGTACCTTCCTAAAACTGCTTTTGAAATTGCGGGTGAGAAACTGTTGAACCTCCTCTAGCTACTTGGATAAAAAAGATTGTGACATGCTGTTAATACTTTTTGGCGAATTTATTTTGGTTTATTATTAGGCGTACCAAACACCTGATACTTAGCAAAAGTTTTTAACACAACGGCCTGTGTTACGCCTACCACTGCAGCTATGTCCCTCTGAGATATTGCTTGTTCCACAAGACCAATTATCTTTCGCTTTTGCACATCAGTTAGATCCACATAAGGCATATTTTCGTTTTTGAAAGCAAAAGTTAGGTTATTAATTTTCGTTCAATTTACAACTAAATCAAATAATATATACCGTACTGATCTGTGTTATCTGATTGTTTTAGTGGTCTGTTTATTTTTAATAGAAACCTTCATTATTTGCAACAATATTAAGTCTTTTCAAAACAAAAAATTATTGGTTTGAAATACATGGTAAATCCATATAAGTTTGGTTGTGTGTATATCATATATCTATAAGGAGTAACGGCTGTAAAACTCAATAAGCAGTGATAAAACAATAGAAAGGTTTGAAACCTTTCACGCTATGTTTCTTGAAGGTCTCTGTCAGATAAGAGGAGATAGCAAACAAAGCTAGATGCCATATATAAGCGGAAACGTTTCGTTTTGTAATTATAAAAAACAGCATTAGTCCAAAATCTGCAAGAGTTATAGTCTGTCCTTCTAAAAGGTATCAATCCTTTTGAAGCGATATTTCTTAAAATAGGGAACCATCTCACTGGGTTTGATTTTATTGTTCCAGTGATTATTATCATGGTTTGATTAAGTTAAACATCGATCTTGTTGGTATGTGCACTATTTATCCATACTATATTTATCCATACTATACATATCCATATAAGAAAATTAAAAGAGAACTCCATTAGTCAAAAAATGATAAAAAAAATAAATAAAAAACTAATTTATTGCCCCTCAACTCCCAACAAAGTAGTCTTTAGGTTAAGTTAGTATAGTGTATGATCTCCTTTGTTATTGATTATTGTCCTACATATGCAAGGCAAACTCATGATCAGATGACTCACTCACGTCTAACTCAATATGCGTGTTCTCGTGGCCACTGAAGTCGATAAGCGTAATTTCCTCGGATAACATAGGCACTCTCACAGATCTTCGAGGATTTAATCCTACTTCATGCAGTCTATTTTTAATGGTTTGGCTACTTACAAACACCGGATGGGTCTTTTGCAGCGTCATTTGTAATTGTGATACAGTTACAGTACCATCTTGCAAAGCCTGCAACCTAATAAAACATTTTTCGGTCTGGTTAGTTATCCTTGTACGGTTTGTATAACGTTCAGCAACATCACCAGTTTCTTGAAACCTTAACGACAAACGATTAATGACACTACTGTTTATGTGAAGGACCTTGGCAACGTCTCTTTAACTTCTGCCAGCTTGAACCATATCGATAGCACGCCACTGCATTTTGCGATTTAAATAATGTGTCTCCATTATTTGCAATTACAAACTAAATAAAAATCCACATAGACATCGAAAATCAAGTACCAATAAAGAAATATTACTTTTTATCTTATAGACAAAAAACGCATATTGAAGTTTTGTTAACTTTTTTATAACCATTCTTATCAGCATTAA
Organism: Diabrotica balteata; assembly: GCA_918026665.1. Taxonomy (NCBI): domain Eukaryota; kingdom Metazoa; phylum Arthropoda; class Insecta; order Coleoptera; family Chrysomelidae; genus Diabrotica; species Diabrotica balteata. The sequence continues at coordinate 58,146,760 of OU898283.1, forward strand.
CGTCTAAGTTGGTACATTGATATGACAAAACAACAGAAAAGATTGATTTAACGCTATTAATATAGGCTTAGATTATTTTGATTTGTGTATAGTGTTTCTTGGTCTCAGTTAATCGGCTGCATTTGTAAGATGACTTTGAATGTTAATGTTCGACCAAGTGTGTCGGCTAGATATTCGGGGTTGTTCTTATGTTTGATAGCAATGTCAAGAGTTACATTGAGAGTACCTATCTCCCGCAAGTCGACTCGGCAGGTGAAAGTCACAGGTTTCAGTTTTGCTTGCGTTGGGGTGTAAGCGCTAGCTCTTAAAGTAGGTACTTAGTATAGTTAGATCTTCGTTTAGGGCTTGTTCTTCTGCTTCTCTACTTTTATTTCGGAAGCCAATGGCCAGGTCAGCAGCATAAGCGAGTTTTCTTGATTTTATTTCAGGTATGTCTGCCGTTTATGGTTTACTTATTTGTATAAATTGTAATTCATAAAATGCATGCAGTAGCTTACAATGTTTACCACCAAAGCACTCATTGTTACACGGAACTTTTATTTTATTATTAGTCTGTTTTTATATAAAAATTATAATAAGGGCATCTTTGTACATTGTTCACTAACCAACTACCAGGACCGGAATTAAAACAAGATATTAATTTCTCCTAATAACAGAGGCCTTCACCAACACTATATCATTAAGCTCGAAGATACCTACAAACATAGAATTGGTAATAAATTTAATTACTTAGATAAAAGAATCTCAGTAAAAGAACACGAGGACTGCGGGTTTAATTAGAACAATCAAAAATACTTGGACTGTATTCGAAAGACTAAACTTTATAACAAAAATTAGAAACAGAGGAATTACAATACATAAGGTTAGTATTAATATTCTCAAAGAAAACAGGTACGCCACAAATGTGGGCTTTTAAAGCAAAAACAATCCACCAGACCAGATTGCACAACTAAATGTGGATAGGGCCATTTTAAATATAAAACTACAAGAGAAGAAGCAGAAATTAACAAAATAAAAGACATTAGTCCATTTATTAGTACAAAAATAAATGAGGATGAGTCGGATTATAGTAGAAACTATAGGGGAATAACCCTCCTTAATACAGCATACAAAATATTTTCGAGGATCTTATATGGTCGTCTAAGTGCATATTCAGAGGAACTTCTCGAAGAATATCAAAAGTGTTTTTGTTAAAGTGGTCAAATATCAAAGTGGTTTTAGGTCTGGTCGATCAACAACAGATCAGATCTTTGTACTAAGGCAAATACTGGAAAAACCAATGAATTCAATATCGATACAGACCATCTTTTTGTAGACTTCAAATCTGCCTATGATAGTGTCCTAAGAAATAAATTGTATGAAGCCATGAATGAATTCCACATCCCCGATAAACTGATAAGATTGGTTAAGGCTACAATGCGTAATGTGGTTTGCAAAGTCGAAGTACAGGGCGAACAATCACAGACGTTTGGAACGCATGTTGGGCTGCGACAGGGAGACGCGCTGGCGTGTCTCCTTTTCAACATAGCACTGGAAAAGGCGATCAGAGATGCCCGAATAGACAACAGAGGAAATATTTTTAATAAATCATCTCAAATTTTGGCATATGCAGATGATGTGGACCTAGTTGCCCGCACAACACGCAAGCTAGAAGAAATGTATACCACCTTCTCAAATGCCCCAAAATCTATGGGCCTGCAAGTAAATGAGGAGAAAACTAAAATGATGGCATCAACACCCAACAATAGAGTCAGGAACATCGGTCCCCAATTCACAGTTGATAACTCTACCTTTGAAGTGGTGGACAAATTCACATACTTAGGCTCCCTCATCACCAAAGAGAACGCCATAACGGAAGAAATCAAGCGAAGGATAATAATGGCAAACAGATGCTATTTTGGACTGAGTAGACATATGAGAAGTAGAAACTTAAGCCAAAAAACAAAAATAACCATATACAAAACCTTTATACAGCCAGTGTTGACATATGGATCGGAGACATGGACCATCTCCAAGGAAGACGAAGATCTTCTGCTTATATTTGAACGAAGGATCCTGAGAGGAATATTTGGTGGCATCTGTGAAAATGGTGTTTGGAGGAGGAGATACAACTACGAGGTATACCACAGATATAAACAAATATTTGGTGGTAAAGACGTAGTATCTCTTATAAGAATAGGAAGACTAAGATGGGCAGGACATATAGCAAGATCACAGCAGAACAACCCTCCTAGAAGAATCCTTATGTCACAACCCGTGGAAAGTAGAAAAAGAGGTAGGCCAGGTAGATGGTAGATGGTAGAAAGATAGGCGCAGCAAACTGGCAACAGTTGGCAATGGATAGGACTGCCTGGCGTAATAGACTTGGGAAGGTCGAGACTCTTTCATAGGGCTGTAGTACCATTCATGATGATGAGTCGGACATACAGCAAAAATAGACAATACTAGATGGCCACAAATGCCGAAAAGAATCATGTGGAAACCAATGCTACCCTATCAACAGAATCAACATTTGAGTATTACATATATTATAATATATATATATATATATATATATATATATATATATATATATATAGTAATACTACTACATTTGAGAGAGCAGTACGATTTTTTTTGCTCTGCTCGAATCTGCTCTAATTATAGCTGTATATTTGGATGTACAAGAAATAGAAAAACTTGTTGACACTTAGATTTTACAATTAGAAAGAGAGAATCCATTTTTAAATTAATACAATAAAGATGTAAATTATTTATTACTGTTAGGAAGATGTTTTTATTTAAGTTTCGTTTGCAGCAGTATAAACTCTGCGTTCGACGAGCTGCGTATGCATGTACCAACATTTCCTTATGAGAAACGACTGAGCAAAATCGACACTCTCCGACTGGCGATTGCCTACATCGCTTTATTACGGGAAGTTCTAACGGCGGACTGTGATCCTTTGACTTATGTGGAAAGGTGTCTAAGGGGTGAAATTAAAGCAGACAGGGCTAACTGGAACACTAGTGGTAAGAAATATTTTTTTCATAATACAATATAAATACTTGAACTTACTCCTTGCCCCAGGTCTTCTTTGATATTGATTCGTTATTCTTTTAAAATTTTATTGCTCTTTTTCCCTTTTTGTGTATTCAATTTTTAATTTAATTCATTTTAGTGGTGTTATATGTTCCCTCGTGATTCTCCCTTTTTGATTCTTCTGTAAAACAAAAAGGAAAAAAAGTAAAAAAAATGATAAAACGTAACAAAAAGTAACTGATACTTTGATGATAGTCTAATAAAAAGTAATGGACAAGCAACTGAAAAAGTAACAACTTATGATTATATAAAAAGGGAAAATTTCACATAGCTCACAATAAAAAAAGCGAACAATTTATACTATGTAATAAATAAAACTATTTTAGGCAAAAAACATGTACTGCAGAAAAACTTAATGGCAACAGAAATAAAATTCCTAAGAAAGATTACGATACAACTTGAAACATATTAAGGTAGAACGTCTGAAGTGAATAGGGCTCTTTGATAGACCCATTGGTCAGAGAAGAAGAGGAAGACCCAGAACAAAGTTACTTGATAACACCGATGAAGACATGAAAAATATGGGAATATGTGCTTGGCGGAGAAAAGATTAAAGAAAAGACAATTGTGGACAAACAAAAATAATGAGTTAGACGCTCAAAAAATAGGCCAAAAAAAGAAAAGCAATACAAGAAAAAGCTGAATAAAGGGCAATGAATGAATTGAAAGCAAAAAATAAATAAAAGTTTAGAAGAAATGAACCGTTTTGTGTGAAACTATAAACTATAGAGGAAGTCAATTAGAAAATAGAAATGATATATTCGACAGCTGTTAAAGCTATAAGCAAGGATATACGAAGAAAAAGATTAATTTCTCATTTCTCGCTTAATCCTCCTTTCGGTGTAGTTACATAACAATTTGTGAAATTATTAGCACCATCTCTTTTATTCATCTGCTACTGTTTCATGTTTTTTTTGTAGTTTTTATTAATACTCGATCTTATCCCAAAATCAGTTATTATGCCGTTATCAGTTATTGTGTCCTTGTAGAGAAGTCGCGTTTTAATTTATGATACCTATATCGTGACAATATTCTCATACTATTCTCAAATTACTGTAACAAGCTAGATGACGTCAGAGTTTAAAATGTTTTCAATCAGTAAATCTTGAAAAACATAAATATTTGGAAATTGTATCGATATAATCGTTAGGCTGTTAACTTGTAAATACAGTTTCGGAATTTTAACTGTAAAACTGAAAGCTAAAAATTGAAACCAATTAGTGTTTATAAAACAGGCTGTACGTTTAATTTAAGTACACAGCGGTGTCAGAAGTGGGATTATTTTGTTTAAAAACCAAACATAAATCATTATGATATTTTAATAGTAAATACATTAGATTTTTGAAGCACATTCGGGACTGTAAAACGTTTATGAACACTCGTTTAGTGTGTAGAGTTGTTCTAAGTGATGTTAAAACATTTTACTGTAAAGCAGACACGTAAGCAACTAGAGTGGTGGGATGGTGATGCCAGTATCTCCAAGTCCCACTAGAACGATTAAGTGAGACACTCGTCAAAATGAAGAAGATCCAGGACGATTCGAGTTCCAGTAACAGACCTATCATGAGAAAAATCAATAAAACCTCTGACACAATTAAAGAAACGTCTAGCGAAATCAATAATATTTCTAGAAACACTGACGAGAAAATTGAAAATGTTTCAGGGGTATATATACTAAGAACTCACTTAGAATTCCTTAGGTACACATCATATGAGATTCAAATTATCACCGTTTAATAGGAAGTTTTCTTGGTCTATATATCTCAGACGATTAGATATTGCTACGGACAACTGAACAAAAGAAAAAATGCTGCTTTATTTACTACCGATTTACCATGCCATGATGTAGATATTTGATGATAGATTCCTGATGACCAAAAAAAAACGTTATCAGATTTTATTCATTCGACTGTAAAGCATCCTCGTGATGCCATTACCGACAAGGATACCAAGCACAACTGCGAAGTAGAATCCAGCGTGGTAATCACTTGCAGGAATTTAAAGTTAATGTTGCTCGTAGAGTAAGGTTTGTTAATCTAGAAACTTCTGACAATATTTAGGAAGAAATATTGCCAGATAAGTCCTTTAATGGCTTGAGGAGACAAAACGCTTTACTATTAACAATACTAAAAATATTATATAAAGCACTTGCTATTGATAAAATTGTGTATTTTATGGTGCCATCTTGTTCGAACCATTGAAAAAGAACTCGAACAAAACTGCGAACGTCTGAAAGGGATGGTTTGAAAATAATCGTTAATATGATACCGATAAATCGTGAGCAATGATGTTGGAGAGATAGGCCACCTTCGGCACACTTGTAAAAGCTAAAACAACAATCGTAAAACTAAAGCTGGTTGCATAAAAGATGCATATTTGACCTACAAGAAGTGATGTTAAGGCCATGTAGTAACTCTTAATATACTATCCTCTTTTAAAGTTCATAATTTGTGCATTCATGATCGTTTCCATAATAAGGATAGATCATCTACCATTAGCAGATGCGGGTGTAAGGAAAACCATAGAATGACCAGAAATAATAGAAACCGGTAAAAAGTTCTTCTCAGTGCAACGATATCAAACTACCCAAGACAAAATTTGTTTTGACCGAACTGATCATGCAACTCCAAGATGGCTTGTATGGCAAAAGGCAAAAGTGACAAGATGACTAGAAAGATTGCAGGAATATAATTATTACGTCGAATATATGACAAGAAAAATTCATTTTAATAACGATGCCCTTTCATATCATATAGCGCGAATTTAGCTATTATTTAAAGTTAGAGAAACGACTACTAGGTGTAACGAAACACCTCTACAAATTATCAGTGATTAAGGTGTAAGCTATAAGATTCCCAAAAAACATGTCTTGTATTGTAAGGGTAAGGATTAAAGATCGATCTGGCAAAATATAAGTGCATATAGTCCAGAGTAAAGTAAAGCTTATGAGAGTCAGTGTAATTGCCCGGTACTGAAATATGATCTTCTATAGGGAAACCCTTAAAATGGAGATATCTGTGACATAGTATAGTATTTACAACTTATTGGGAAGTATAGTTGAAACTATCAATGGCTAAAACGATACAAATACCAGAGATGATGTAAAAATGGTTTGTGCAAAAGAAAATCAAAATATACTAGCATGTAGTTGCTGTTACTGTTCAGCATAATATGTTATTAACTATGTTACAATGATTGTATACTATATAATGGAATGGGATACCTGTCAGTGATCATCAATTAGGGTCGAATAAAGGATTAATGTTTCCATGGAATTTAATTAATTCATGTACTGATATGTGTTCTTCTTGTAATAGGACCAAGTGATTCTTGTGACATTGATGTCCAGCTATCATATTAACCTTTTGGGGGCCTAATAATTGGAAGTCTTGATTCTGGCTTTCGTGTTGATCCACTTTTTAATTCAATCTCCACCCATTCGTTCTACGTGGTCTTTACAATAACGGCGTATTTCCCTTACTATCTGACAACATCCTACACTCCCAATTCCCTTTCACGCAAGTGTCCTCGTTACGTACCCTACCATTTAATGTGGCCCACTTTATTGTTCGTACAATTTTTATCTCTATTGTTCTTATTTTCCTTTTCCTGTTTGTGATGTTTCGGCTCTTGTCTCATCAGTATAAGTTAGTACACACCCACGCGCGCGCGCAGTGATCAACCTTGCCCCTAAGGAACATGTGTATACCATTGTAAGAGTGGGATCCACATGTCCGAAGATCAAACCGGTCACACTTCACTAGTTGAAGTGGTACCTATCTGACCCCCAAGCTTTTCCTCCACCCCTCCTCATCGTGTGACTTACGTGAGGAGGCTTATGATCTGAAAGTTACTTACCCTGGGTAATGGGACACCTTCTGTTTTTATTGACTGTGGTAGCCACATGTAGGCTTTTCTCCCTATTTACTTTACTGATTCTATTGAAGTTACTTTAACTTGACTTCGGGACTAGAGTCCCTAAAAAAGCGTGTGTTCCGACCACATATCCGCTAGCCTGAGCTGACGACTCTGTGTCCGGAAAAAAGTGTGTGTGCCCGGTCACTCAGCCGCCGATTTGGCAAAATAAATTTTGTTCTCCTCACCGGTTGAGCACCCGAGAAGGGTCTGCCCACCAAGCCCATGTATGTCGGACATGACCTCAGTGCTCGGATTTCGCGATTGATCAGATTCACTTGATCTGCCTTAGGGGCCAAATTCGCATATACGCCGCCTGACGGGCCTTCTATATTTGGTTTATGATATTGAGTTTATGTTATATTAATCGTAAGAATGAAAATTTCAAAGTAGTGTGGAAACTTAGTTGATTTAGACAGAAAACAATTTTTGGGTGTTTTTGTGGGTCTTCCTTGTTGTTTCGGAACTATAATATGCCTGGACATTAATTCTTACCCTTTTTTCCTAATCCTAGTATCCTATTCTAGTATAATTCCTAATCCTATTGTTTGACTATTATGCGACCATCTCAATCATTACTTATTCGTTTGGGTTCTCCCTATATCTAGCTATCTGTTGTTTAGGTCTTCTGTGTACCGTCCGGATGTTTTCATTGTAGTTAGTCAGCTCTCTTAACATTCTGCTGGGGTGGTTTCTTAGTCCATTAAAGATATTGTATGCTCGTTCGTCTAGCGTGCGTAATATTCTTTTTTCGTCCTGAGTCTCTATTTACGTATCACAATGTTTCAATTATACACAGTGAAACTTTAAAAGGTTAAGAAGTTAAGAATAATGTGAGATTACAAATTAAGGGATTAATTTGTGATTGAACATAGGACTTTCTTCTAAACTTCGAAGACAATGGAAAGGTCAATACGAAATCAAAAATAAAATAAATGTCAAGATATAGCGAATTAAGAAACTGTCAAAAGTGAATCGAAAGTTATCCACAAAAAACGGAACTGCAAAAGCAAAACCCTGTAACAAAATCAAAGCCTAGATACCTGCCAACTTGTGTATGAATTTTAGACAGAGTACCTGGCTAAATATTAGGCAACCGAAGATACCTCTCGATTAAATAAGTTTGCCACTTTAGCTTGATTTCTGCAGTTATTCCTGTAATCGATCATCATTAACGAAATTAGTGTTTAACTAGAAATTTGTTATTCTAACTATTGGTATATTCAGACAATTTTTAGATATTCATGACGAAAAATGTTAACAAAACCCAATATATTGGTGCTTAGTTTAAAAATTTGGAGTCTTAATTTAGCTAATTTAAAAAAAAAATGCTAATAAAAACATGATCAATTAATAATTTCAAAATTTTATTTTGTTATTCATAATAGACCTTACATGAGATAGTCCGTTATGATCAGATTGTTAGAGAGCTTCTAAAAACAGTTGAATTTAAAAGTTTCTCTTTGATTTATTGTTTTTTCTTTAATTTTTCTTTATTATTAAATAAATAAAATTTATTAAATAATAAGGAAACAACATATAATCGAAACTGGTAATTCTATAAAAATGCAGGAAACTGATGTTTGACCTTTTTTATTTACCAATTTATAACTTTTTTAGATTTAACTGCACGTTTGTCTTGGATTAATTGGGAAAATTTGGGAGTCACTCCTGGAAGACGTAGTGCTTTGACGTCTTTAGCACTTACTTCTGAGAACAATCAATGAATAGAGAGGATAACCTGAGAAAAATAGCGATTTCGTATATACTGTGTATAAAATACTGTTAGATTTCAAATTATGTGCAATATTTGTTTCTTTTAATAAAAAATACTGAATGTATTGTTTCTTTTTAGTATTTTGTACTATTGTACGTCTTTTTATACGTCGCTGTTGATAAGGTAGTTACACGATGAAAACTGGAGATTCTACGGATATAAAACGACTATTTTTATAGGATTACATAATTCAGCTATTTCTTAACATAATAACTTTCATAATATTATATCATACATTATATTGTTGACATGAAGAAAAACTTTATCACGATCTAAAATTTAAAGCTAGCATTAGACGGCTCCATAAATTCAAATTTTATCGTGGTATTCGACAGCTTGACATCAGTGTGTTACATGCAGTGCAAATAATTGAGATATTGGTCGGTACGTTGAACAGTCTAAAGAAAAAAATGATATGGTTATAGTTTGGCAACTAGAAATTACCCATAATATTGATTGGAAGATCATAAGAACTATCAATTTTTGTTCGTCTCATATAGTTGTTAACACACAAAAACAACTAGCCAACTTCACCCGTTAACACCTAATAAGTTATTCATGTTCATGAACTAATATTTACCAGGTATCAAATGTTGTTTTTTAACATACAGGGCCTTCTAGCTTAAGTTATAAGTTAAATACTACATGAACATTACATTACAAAAGCATTTTATTTTATTTACTTAATAGCACTTTCAAATATAAAATATATTAATTTCTATTTCACCCTTCAACAATAAAGTTTCAAGAATCCAACTTCCCACATATGTCTAATTTCCATTTTCCATGTACCAAATTGTTGAAAAACAAAAAGGGCCTATTATTAGAATCTTTATTTACACCACTTTTAGACTTTAGTTGGTTGCCTAATTTTTCACCACAATTCATTCCACATACATTAATCAATAAAATAATTTCTACACATGTTCTTAACATAATTTCAGGACAAATTTACAATTTAAAACTACAATATTGATGGTTGCCACTGTTAGTTTATTTTAATTTTAATTTTAACTTATTCAATTTTTAAATAGCGCTGGCTCTGTCTTAAGTAGACTAACACATTAAGTTACACTGACTGCTTTGTTCGGACTTCCATCCTAACATGTCAAGATTTCAATCAGTTCCTATGATCAAGTCATCGTAGACACTTTGTCTCAGGACCAGCAACTTCACGTGGAGTCGTACGTTGCCATATTACCAAATCCACTGGTAACTTTAACATCTTAATATATAAGATCAAATTATATAAACTAAATTTAAACATAACTTTTAACCAGTTTTTGCCCAGATATTTAATGGCTCAATACATGTACACCTAGTAAGTATTAACCACATTTTGTATTAACCTTGGTCAAAATTTAAATTTCGCGTTCTTTTTAACTAAAGTGGTTATATCCTTTTTAGAACACTGATGATGGAACATGAATTCCGAAAACGTTTAGTGATATAGCCCGATTGGGTTTTTAAATTATATACCTTTTATAAAGGATTTTATTAAATTTCGCTATTTATCTGA